>CM042668.1:2675532-3275532 GCA_023638005.1 Forsythia suspensa
AGTTGAATACATTGCCTTAACTAAAGTCATCAAAGAAGGCATTTGGCTTCAAAATTTGTTGTTTCAATTAAATTTGTTAAAAGACAAAGTATGCATATTCTCTAATAGTCAAAGTACTTTGTACTTGAGTAAAAATCTCATTTATCATGAAAGAACTAAACATATAGATGTTAAGTTTCATTTTGTTAGAGGAAAACTTTTAAAAAGGAAATTATCTTGAAGAAAATTTCTACATAACATAATCCTCATTGATATGGGTACAAAACCCATAAATGTAAGCAAATTTTCAAGTTGTTTGAAATTTCTACATATTGACAATGGTTAAAATCTTTTGCAGGAATTGGGCAATGAGGAACGATGAGAGGTATGATGGCACAAGAGATTAATGAAAATCTGTAATATTCTGACCATACAATGTTGCTTGAACTGTTGATCCCTGGTAAATAAAGAAATTTCTAAAATTAATAATTTTCATAAATTTTGATATAACAAGTGAAGTATGTATCTCAGTAAAATTTACCTCCGAGTCCATAAGTATCAAATTTTGATATTTTGTTAGACTTTTCTCGAGCAATTGGGTAAAAATTTCTCACCACTACAACTTTAATCGTCCATCCAAGAGTTCTGGAGAAACTTCACGAATTAATTGAAACTCATTACTCATGTTGTAAGATTGTGGGAGACTTGACAAAATTTTGTTATATTTGTAGAGAAGATGAAGACAAGTAGGAAAACAAGTATTAAAATTTCGTTGAGTGAATGAGTAATGAGTGAATGATATGAAATTTTCATTTATTGTAGGAATATAAATAGATATATGCCTACAGTACATAAACGTGTGAAATTTGATTTATTTTACAAAGTACCATATTTACTCGTAAGTACCATATTTGTAAGCACCATACTTCAAAGTTGTAGTATGACAATTTAGGAGTATGGCAAATTTGAGAAATCAAATACAGAGTAACGTGTGAAACTTGATTCATTTTCTTAAGAACTATACTTCAAAAAGTGCTGTATTACTAGACTACTATTGGATAAATCAAAGAGGCTATGATTTATTTTCTTAAGAACCATACATTAAAGTACTGACAATTTAGGGCAGCTGGACTAATCAAATACAGAGTGACGTGTGAAATTTGATTCATTTTCTTAAGAATCATACTTAAAAAGTACTGTATTAGCATAGACTACGTATGGATGTTGTGTTGTAGAAATCAAATACTATGGTTTAGCTGGAGCACGACAATTTAGAAGTATTGTTTGGAGATATCAAATACCTAATTTGAGTAAAAAGTAGGAAAAAGCGTAGATTTTATTTAAAAAATATTATAGAAAAAGAAACTCAGTATTATCAATGATGTTATTGACACAATGATAATAATTATACATTACAACAGTACAAAGAAAAAAGATTCAATAAAAAATATTAGAATCAAAATATTCATGAAAATATACAAAAATAGAAAATAGATACGCTCTAATGAGACTACTATGAAATATTTACTCATGGGTGTGGCAAGCTCTTCTATTATGTTCATTGTTTCTCCGGGCGCGGAGAGATGAAGCTTTAAGAAATAAGTTAAATGTAGGAATAAGTACATGGTTCAAGTCGGTTGTCACTCGACAACCATGTTGGTTGTCGAGCTACTCGGCAACCAACATGGTTGCCAAACTACTCGACAACCGTGGCTAACTCGACAAGGTTGTCGAGTTAGATTGGTTGCGTGGCTAATAACTTCCCAGGAATTTCAATTGCGCTCATATTCATTTGTAGGAATTAGGTTCTTAGGTTCAAGCTTTCCCCAACCCTTCTCATCAATGGACTCCTGTTTCGTTTACTATGAGAAATTAGGTTTAATTATATTATTAGTTCTAATTAAATTAAATTATATTATTATAGAATACTTTGTATCAATTTTCAATTTTCATTAGTAAAAAAAAAATATTTGTAAATTTTAGAAAATAAAATATACAATTTAATTTAATACAATTTAGCAGCATGGAAGCTAAAGAAATCAAATATAGAGTAACGTGTGAAACTTGATTCATTTTCTTAAGAACCATACTTCAAAAGTACTGTATTAGCAGACTACTGTTGGAGAAATCCAATAGGCTATGATTCATTTTTTTAAGAACCGTACATCAAAGTATAGACAATTTAGGGCAGCTGGAGTAATCAAATACAGAGTAACGTGTGAAACTTGATTCATTTTCTTAAGAACCATACTTAAAAAGTATTGTATTAGTAGAGACTACTTATAGTTGTTGTGTTGTAGAAGTCAAATACTATGACTTAGCTGCAGCACGGAAATTTAGAAGTATAGCTTGGAGATATCAAATACCTAATTTGAGTAAAAAGTATAGATTTTATTCAAAAAAATATTATAGAAAAAGAAGTTCAGTAGTATCAATGATGTTAGTGACACAATGATAATAATTATACATTACAATAGCACAAAGAAAAAAGATTCAATAAAAAATATTAGAATCAAAATATTCATGAAAATATACAAAAATAAAAAATAGATACAGTCTAATGAGGCTACTATGAAATATTTACTCATGGATGTGGCAAGCTCTTCTATTCTGTTCATTGTTTCTCTGGGCTCGGAGAGATAGAGCTTCAAGAAATAGATTAAATGTATAGATAAGTATATGGTTCAAGTTGGTTGTCGAGTTGGCTCGACAACCAACACAATTGCCGAGCTACTCGACAACCAACCGTGGCTAACTCGACGAGTTAGCTTGGTTGCGTGGCCAATAACTACCTAGGAATTTCAATTGCGCTCATATTCATCACTGTAGGAATTGGGTTCTTGGGTTCAAGCTTTCTCCAATCCTTCTCATCAATGGACTCCTGTTTCGTTTACTATGAGAAATTAGGTTTAATTATATTATTAGTTCTAATTAAATTAAATTAAATTATTATAGAATACTTTGTATCAATTTTCAATTTTTATTAGTAAAAAAAAAATATTTGTAAATTTTAGAAAATAAAATATACAAAATCTAAATAAAAAAATAAATGAAATAGAGTTTGGAGTTTGTCTATAGCCTCGTTGCACAAATATTGGACAAACTCTAAAGTCTAAGAAAAAAAATTATAATTATATACAAACATGAAATAGTGCTTAATTTTTGAGAAACAATTTAGAAAACAAAATACCTACCAAATCATTTCACGTATATAATTGTAATTTCAAAAATATCTTGTAAACTAAATAAATTCTATAAGTATACAAATGCACCAAAGCTACAAACAAATCTTACTAACAATCTTAAATGTAATTTTGAATTTTGAATTGGTTTGATCAAAACTTTAATACAATAAAGTGTTTTAGCTCTAAGATAATGCTACATATAATGTCTGTTGGATGAAAGATATATTGGAAGATATAAATGAATAAAGTTTGTCTTTAATTTATTGTCAAAGTAACAAGATGAAGAATCATAGGACTTGTGGGATGCTCAATATCTAGTAGCAACAGATGATTTCAGTCTTGCTTGTTGGATTAAGGACTTTGTGTAAGATTTTCCTACCATAAAAAATCTGGATGAAGATATATGAGATCAATTTAATCAACAAAATCAATCATTTCAATCTAATGCCTATTGGTTTCAATTAGGACAGATTCATACCTTGTTTATGAATATGACCACCGTGGATTCGAATGAGGGATTTCACAAATGATCCAACAATATCAACAGACAAGAAAGAAGGTTAAATTGCCTTGACAAGGAGTCATGAGTATTTGGAGAATGAACTAATCACTCCAAAGCTTGATATGTATATATTTGGGATTGTAGATCATAACAGGAAAAATGTAGCCACATTCAAAATCTCTTATAGTTTTATCAGCTCATTTTTATCTATTATTAATTCAAAGGAGAACATTGCATATTAAAAGGGAGGAAAAAGACAGTAAAGCATACATGCTTTCTTTATCTCATCATAGATCCATATCATATATAATCAATTTCTATGCCTGTATATTTTAAAAGAACATGTATGAAAACTGGAATACAATAAATATAAATATGCAATATAGTTCATAGGACTCTAAATTGTATGCATTGTTGATTTGTTTACATTATCTATATCAAGTTATTACCATATTACCAGAGCATTGATCTAAAGAAGTAATGTGATCCAAGAAAAAAAAATTAAATCGTTAAACCGAATTATATACAAACATGATTTAATTAGAATGCTTCATAATTCTAAATTTGAGAAAAATTAGAAAATAAAATACTTACAATATTATCTTGACCATAGTTCCAGAGTGACAAGAATAGCAAGAATCGCAACATATAATTGTGATTTCAAAAATATCTTGTAAACTACATAAATGATAAGTATACTACAAATGCACCAAAGCTAAAATTTCTTTGTAGACAACATTTTTGGTACATCTTAAATGCAAATGTGAATTCTGAATTGGTTTTATCAACACTTTAATACAACTAACTGTTTTTGCTCTAGATAATGCTACATATAACTGTCTATGTGAAAATATAGGTTTTGGAAGATATAAACCAACAAAATTTAGAGTTTGTCCTTGACCTTTATTTATTGTCATCGCAAAGCATAAACGGATAGAAAATTGTGTTATTTTAAAATGAAATGAATTTTTATCACTTTGAAGAGGTATGAATAGTATTCTTGATAAAAAAAAAACATGTTTTCCTTTATATTCTCCAATACAAATTTCAGCATGAATAACATTACGTTCAAATGATCGACAGATTAATCTCGTGCCATTACATAATCCTTCTGAAGGGTTAATATTTCTAACTAATATAACAGGACAATTTATTTTTAACACAAGTTCATGTGGTGGAATACCATTTGGAGTTAAAGTATTTAAAAAATCTTCATGGATAGTTTGATATATTTTTTCCAATGTTTCATCATAACTATAATATGTACGTGTTTCTCCTGATATTTCTTTAAGTAAAATATTGTTTATTAAATCAACACATTCATTTTTAGGAGTTAAAATGACTCTATTAATCATTGTACCTAAATTTGTAATATAATCTTTTAAGTTTGGAAATACGATGTTAATTAAATTTTTTAAAGATATGTATTCTTCTTCAAACGGTATAGTTATTTCATTAAGAAGCTTAATCATGCCACAAGTATGTTCAATCTCAATTCCATCACCAATATCAAGTAGCATTTGAGAGAATAATGGATCTAATTGTGCTATCATATTTTGGACTAATTGAAATTTTCTAAAATGTGGCCATAAGCTAGAATAAACTAAACTTGCTAACATTATCTTCTCTTTGTTTCCTTTTTGAATAACTGGTAAAACTTATCTAAAATTTTCACCTAGAACAACAACCTTCCCACCAAATGGTAAATCACATTTATTAATATCTTTTAACATTTTGTCCACAGCTTCAACAGCATAGCGATGCACCATTAGTGCCTCATCTCAAATAATTAAATTTGTCATTCAAATAGATCTGTTAATGCAAATTGTTTACTAACGGAACAGCTAATATCACTATTTATTTCTAAAGAAATTTTAAATTTTGAATGTAGAGTTTATGCTCTAGGCAACAAAGAAGCTGCGACTCCCGAAGAAGCAATAGCTAATGCTATAAATTTTTTGGATCTAACTGTTGTAAGTAAGGCTTTATATAAAAATGTTTTACATGTTCCACCTGGTCCATCTATAAAAAACATTCCAGGCTTCCTGTTCAATACTTGTTCCAAAATTTCATCATAAGCTATTTGTTGTTCTTTATTTAACATATTTGTATACAACATATCACAAGCTCCATTCTGACATTTGCCATTTCTTTAGTAATTATATTAGCTAATCTTTCTTTTTCTTCCATAGTTATTTGAAAGGGTACAAGGAATATTCATTTATATTTTTACCATTTTATTCTAATATATGATTAATATCATGTAGAGCTTTAATTTCAGCATATATAATAGATAAACTTTTATTTACATAATCTTCGACATGAAGTTACGAAATTTAATTCACAATGATTTTGGATCATCAGGTCCACACAAAGTTAATATTGTAGCAAATAAACGTCGTAAACAAAAGGCATTTGATAAGTAACAACTTCTTCTAAACACATCTCACAATAATTATTACCATTTAGTAAGCCATGTGCAACAGCTGCTTCACGATAAGATAGCATAGAAACACCATTTACTATTTTTAAACTTTCATAAGACGTTGGTCCTCTAATATAATTGAGCAAAATTCATAAATAATATCTTTCACCTTCAACTATATTAGCTGCAACTAATCTTCCAATTACATTTCTACGCTTTTCTTTTTGTCCATACCTTACTTTGTGCATCCCACTCAAAATATTGGAGAAATTCTCTATACAACAACGTTTTTGCTAACTTATTGCATGTATTCATTTTAAAAAAATTCAGTTAGTGTTGTTATTCTTCTATAATCTGTATCAACAATATTTGACAAATTTTTAGAATGTTTATACGTCACTAAATAACTATTTTCAAGATGTAATTGTAACGATATAACTGATAGAAATTTTTTTGATAAAATAAATCTATATATTCTCCACATTACTTCAGGTGGAGAAATCCACTTAGCATATTGATATCTTTCAATTTCATCAGCAATATCATTTGTATTATTATTTACACAAAAACTTACTTTGTATACATATTTATATAAATATTTTACTGCTTTTACAATTGAACATATTTGAACATTGATATGACAATCATATTTAGCACATAAATATGGATTATAAGGAACAACCCATCTATTATATAATAAACTACCTCTAACAATAGCTGTTTTATAAGTATTGCAACGTCTATAGTTTGGGTAAGAATTTTCTCCAAGAAAAGTTTTTATAACAAATTCCTTTGAATATTTATTTTTACACTTTCCATTTTGATTCATACAAATATTGTTTGGATTTAATATACCGCAAGGACCATGCATCTTATGTTTAACTACAACATAATATAAATGAGAGTTTTCATTTTTATTAGGTATTTCATGAAAAAATTTTATCAATTAAATCTACGTTATTAATTTTAAAACTTGGTTTCAAAATTATTAAAAAAATGTGCATGTGGAAGGCCTCTTTTGGAATTCTATTACATAAATATAAACAACAACTTCTCCAAAGATTTGTCTTAATAATAAATTAATTTTTAATTCTTCCAATTTAGCTCTAATATACGAGCAATTAAATCGGTATATTTTGACTAATATCAATATATTTTAACTTATTTTTTATTTCATCCCAATTAGAGTTACAAGTTATTATTAAAAATATATCTAGTTATTGTTGAAAAAGTCTTCCAACATGAAGTAAAACATATTTATTAGTAGCTCTTACCTGTAACTTGTAACAATAATATTTCCGACAAGACACTTGCAATATCTTTTTGGTCTTTTTCATAACTACAAAGAAAGAAAGAAAGTTAATAAATTTTCAATAAAGAATAATAATAAAATATAATGGATTATGTTTAGAATAATAACATGTATTCTCGTTTTCAATTAATTCATTTGCAGAATTTATAACATTTATATCTAACAAATTATCTACAACATTATAAGTATCAATAGTGTTTGAATTGCACTTTTGGATACCTTTATGTCATCCAGATTCACCATAAGAAAATAATAATGGATATTGAAGTAGATCATAACAACTAAAATAGAAATGTATTTTATGTAAAGTATTAGAATGACAATGTATTGATATATCTCTTGATCTAGTAGTTGCAGATGGATCTTCATCAACCTATATAGCAGCAACTTGTGATGCTGAAGGTGTATTGTACACTCTTTGATCAAGCCCAGCATCATATCTAATTTGTATTTTATATAATTCCAAAGAATTCACACTACTTAATGAGCGAAAAAAATTTGAATATGGATTAATCTATTCAACATATATTCACAACATTTATCTGATTTTTGTAACCTATGTTGTATTTCATTTTCAGTATCATAAAAGTATAATTGTAAAAATGAAGGATTGTCATCAACGGGTATAATTGGATTTATATAATGATAAACATGTCCTTGAACTCTAAATGTATATATACCTTTGTATGATTTTCCCAAATTTCGATCGTATTTTATCCCAAATAATGTAAATACAAAGTGGTTATTATAATTGCGTGCATTAGTTTTAAAATGTAATGCTTCATTGGAATTGGTAGTATATAGCTCATACAATTCATCGTACACAATTTATTTTTAATTTCACTTTACCATCACAACAACAAAAACCTTTACTTTCTTTCTCAAATTTTATAGCTTGACAATGCCTACAAATTGTTGGTATTCTTAATATATGAGTTTTTGTAAGAATATTTTTTATGTAAAAATTTTACCATATTGATTGATATTAGAATTTTTATTTCATATATCATCATCAACTATATCATGTTCATGAACAGCTATGTCACCTTTATGAACAACTATATCACCTTCACCAACTATTCTTTGATCATCAACTACAAAAATAAAAATCCAATCTATTATATTATAATGTATATAGAAAAAAATTGATGATATAATATATAAATTTAATGAATATTTGAACTACTCTCGCTTTAATGTATTTACTTTCTTCCTTGGTTCAAATTTTTTACGTTCGACATACAATTTTCTTCTACGTTTATTGTGCAATTTTTTTTTTGCTTGTGTGTCAATCTATCTACAACACCTACATAAAAGAACAAAGAAAGTTAAATAAAAATACTCAAAAAAAAATTAAAAGCAAACAACAGAATAAAAAAAATAGAAAAAGAACAAAAGCAAAAGTTATCCACATCAACAAAAATATGTATAATTAATGGACAAAAGCCTATGAGAATACTAAAATCATGCAGACTTGAAGAAGCCACTCACAAACACATACAAAAATACAATGGACCACATGATAGTTCTTTTGCTAAGCTTAGAGTTAAGTGTTTATATAAATTTGCTCTCCAATTTTTCAAAACATAAATTGGGCATGCAAAATGTGACTTCTTATGGTATTCAATACAACTAAAAGATAATGGATACAGTAAGATTATCGAGATAGCTAGTTGTCGAGCCTCGTCAACCAACACGGTTGTCGAGTAACTCGACCATCGTGGTCGAGTTACTCCCTGTCGACTAAGTCGGCAAATGTTGTCGAGTTAGCTTGGTTGCATGACTAACTCGACCGCCCTAGGTAACTCGACCACGAATATTCTGCTCCACAAAAAGTTTGAGGATCAGCTATTGGTCGGTAATCAAATATAGGATACCATTGAAATTTCAGTTGGCCTCAAGATTGTTCACAACAAAAACAAATATAGTTGCAGAATTTATTACTGAGAATTCGAGAGAAATGTAAGATTCAGACAAATTATACATAAATATTTGATTTGAAATTTCTTAAAACTATGGATACAGATTTGTTGTATAAATAAGTATGAAGTTCTCCTTACAAATATTAAATATAAAATTCATCGCTACATTTTTCACAAAATTGATCTCTACAGTTTTCATCACGTAGCAAAAACTAAAACAATTAAAACAAAACACAGTATAGAGGATAATAGATACAGTAAGGTGGTTGAGTTAGCTAACTCGACGACCAATACGGTGGTCGAGTTAGCTAACTCGGCAACAAGCTTGGTTGCCGAGCCAACTCGACAACCAAGCTGGTTGTCGAGTTGGCTCGACAACCAACATGGTTGTCGAGCTACTTGACCACCGTGGCTAACTCGACGAGATTGTTGAGTTAGCTTGGTTGCAACAACCGATGGCTCTAGAACCTTGTCCAAATATCAATCAAGACCCCATACAAATATAACATAGTACCACCGAATGTATTAAAGAATTCGGGAGAAATATAAGCTTTAGATAAAGTACACATAAATATTTGATTTGAAATTTCTCAAAACTATGGAAATATTAATAGATTTGTTGTTAAACAAGAATGAAGTTCTGCTTCAAAATTTTGTCATTGTCATACAAATAATATACACTTATAGAACTTGTTTGACGAGTACAGTCTGAATTATAAGTTCCAATGGATGGAAAAATGATGAACAACATGGAATGAAAATGTTGTTAAACAAGAATGAAGTTATGTTTAAAATTTTTGTCATTGTCATACAAATAATATACACTTACAGAACTTGCTTGACAAGAATAGTTTGAATTATAAACTCCAATGGAAAGTATAGAAAGACGACGAACATGACTAAATTCTAAGCTTCAATGGAATGGAAGCAATGGCTTTGAAAAAGGTAGAAAGTGGGTGACTGAAGTAGGTAATAAAATTGTAAGAATAGTTGTAAAACAACGGCATATTGGATGAAAAAATTGTACAGTAACAAATTTAAAGTTCTTATATTATTGTAAGGATATATAACTATTGTCAAATATATCACTCCAGTAACAAGGATTATGCAATAAACAAATTAGTTGAATAAGTAAACATTATATGTTATTCAATTAACCAAATAATCTTCCTTAAACATGCATATATATTCTTTAGTTGGAGGATCGTTACTTTAAATACCAATAATATAAGTTGACTTAATAGGGATGGCAATTGGGTCGAGCCGTTTGTAGCTCGGTGGCTCGGCCCAAAAAAGCTTGGTCCGCCTCGAGCTCGTTGAAGGATGAGCTAGCCAGCCTTTTGAAACAGCTCGGCCCTTGAAACGTACAGGCAGCCCATTGGATCGGTCAACAGACCACAACGGCTCTTTTTTAAAGTGAAAGAACTTTAACGGTCACATTCGTGACTTTAGGTGTTACTTTTGTGACCAGTGGAGCCCCAACGGTCATATTTACATTACCGTTTTAATCTCTGTAATTTTTTTTTCAAATTTGAAAAATAAATAAATTAATGAGCCTGGCTTGTGGGCCGGCTTGACCAGTAAGGCCCATGGGCCATTAGTTGGTCACCCGATCCGAGCTCGACTTTTGGACTTTTGGAGACGAGCCGAGCCTTATAAGGGTCGAGCTAGACCTTTGTTGACATGGGACGAATCGACCCAACACATTGACATCTCTAGTTGGCTATTAAATTGAAGGCAAGTAAACTAATTTGACTTGGAGAAACCCTTATTTGACTTTTGTCCTTGCAACCCTTGAACTATAATTTAAGTGAAACTAAGTCCAAATGATTTGGAAGCTATTAAAGATACCCAATTGGATTATATAATCCAAACTCCAATTATTAGACACAATCAAATCTACCCTAGACTGCATAGACTGATTATTAGTCTCCACTCATTCCACTAAAAACAAGAGACTACATTCCCATATTATATAAAATTCCATAAGTTAATTTTTTACACGGTCAAGTTCAAATCGTAATTATTATTCTTCACTCATTTCACTAAAATTGTGAGACTACATTTTCAAATTATATAATATTACATAATGTTAAATTTTTGCGCAGTCAAGTTCGAATCCAGATTTGCTACAATTGGATATATAGAGCACACTGGAAACATAGCAAATAACAATGACATTACAATTTGCAAGCCATAACAGCTCCCACAACTCGTCTATATGTTACAATATTATATTCAACAAAAGAAAGGAAATTAAAAAAAAAAAAAATCTAACTTATATCGACTAAATAAGCGTATGCTATGAAAGCAAAGGAATCATCACAATTCAACCCTTTATCTTTGATAATATTTCAAGAAAAATATCAAACTATTCGAAAAAGAAAAGATAAACACACCTCACATTTCGGGGAAAATATTATTATCTCCCCTTGTATGTTACAAACTATGGAGAAAGTGAGAGAGCATGAAAGGGACGTGTCACCAGGTAAAATTTTCACTTTTTACTAAGTCGAAGAAATGTGACTCCCTCGGTGGTGGTGGCGTGTCACTGGCGCCCAGTAAATCCTTAGTGGTGGGGTGCTACTGGAGTTTGATGCGCGGCCGCGGGTATTGGAGACTTACACTGGTAACATTTAGCAAAAAGCCCGAATGTATCAACTTGTCTGACAAAATTCGTCACGCTTGCCCATCCTCCAAACCCGAACCCGACCACAAAAACCCAACCCACCACAAATATGTTCAACGCATACATGGCTGTCCAGCTTGGCAGGAAAAACGGAGGCTTTTCTGCAGCATTCTGCAATTATCAACAGAAAACAAGTCATACATCAATCCAATCTTACATTCAAAAGAAAAATAGAGAAAACACAAGCTACAAGTCGGCTGCTACTCGATCATAATCATGCCAGATATATTATTTTCATGCTTAAGATCGATTATAAGGACGCAAAAGTAAGTTTTTTGGGCTGAACTCAATAGAAAATATCAAGGAAGAGAGACACGCGACAAATTTTGTCAATAGTCTATTAAATATCGTCTAGTCGAGCTTACCAAAAATCACAAGTAAGAATAGGAGCACATGCAGTAACTAAATGAAAAGGACTTGCTACCTATATCTTCATCCATGTCTTTGATGCCATTGTTGCTAGCTAGTTTATACATGTTCTCATTTTTAATCCTAATAACCTGCCTTCTATTTTTACTTTACTAATCTCATACATTCTACTGTCCAGATTTTGCGGTACTACACCAGATACTTACGAGGTATCTATAAAATTGTAGAGCTATAGAGCGTGGTGGAAACTATTGAGGGATTAATCTAAATTTACCTGTCGAGCAGTGGCTTTTCGGTAAGTGAGCATATGGGCAAGAGCTGGGATAATGTAGACTGTGAAACTAACTAAAAGTGCCCCAACTGCAGAGTTTATAGGGCCAAAGAATGGGAAAATGATGGCCAAAAACCAGATTGGAATCACTACTGGCAGTCTTGCAAGTGCCCTCAAACACATGCTTTTTGTATCATGCATTCCTATCACCTTCTCCCACACAAAGTACAATGGTGTACATGCAAATCCAAATGTAATGAACTGTTCAAACCACACAAAAAAAAAACATCATTAGTTCAGCATTTGTTTGACAATAAAAGTAATTTAAATTGCCTAAGAATGTGCAAGAACACACATAAAAGGGTTAAAAACATTGTTAGTCAGTTAAATTGTAGCAAAGTTTATTTGATTCCAATGTGATCGTTCAAGTTTGTTTTTTTGTTTCAGTTTAGTAATTCAGATGTCCAATATGGAGGACCCTAATCTAATGTAGCATCAACATGGACGTCTTTCGCATGAATGGATTTTAAAAGAATAACAAACTGAAACAAAAAGCAAACTTCATTGATCACTTTGGAACAGAATAAAGAGTGGCTTCTAAGATGAAACTCCACTATGAGTTGAGTGATTAACATTGTTTTTTACTTCACACGAAATAATTAGCGAACCTGGTGAATGAGCATAAGGATTACAGCGGCATCGCGCCAACCGTTTTTCGGGAGGAGGGAGAAGGCATTGGAGTGGTTAAGGAGCTGATCGCCAAACGCCCAGTAGACAGCAGAAGCTGATGGTAAGGTTAGAGTGAAAACATATAATGTGGCCAATAAGTAAATGTACTTGAACTTTTGAGGTTTCCACATTGCATGCATAATCTCCCTGTTAAATTTTTCAAATAATTAGAATCAAACAGTTGATTTATTCATTGAATTATTGAAGGTAATAATGCCATTTAATTAATTCAAGATAAGAAACAAGAATCTAATAACTGAGATTAAATGTTCCTTGTCATGTTATGCAATAATTGTATGATGAACAAGTACTTTCAAATAATTGAAACTACATTTTTAAGATGTGATGGTTCTTTTTATTTGATGAGAAGGTTCAAAGTATGAGCAAAACAGCCACCTCTTGTTTGCGTCTCATTTAAAAATTAAGCTGTACGATAGTAAATTTATTTATTTATCTTTTACAAATAGTAAATACGGCGTAGTAAAACAAGATAGTAAAACATAATATGGACAAAATGAGATCAATGTTATAAAAACCAATCGAACAAGCCAGTTCGACCGGAAAAAATAAAAAATCGGGGCTAAAAACCAAAAATTTGAAACCCATTAAAATAACTTAGGAATTGGCTAGTGAACCCACAAAAACCAGCTAGATCATTTCTGAAAAGAAGTAAATTTTATATTTATTTATTTACCCAACTTTTTTAATCACTAGTTCACTATTTGACTATTGACTTTTTTATCTTTTTCGATTCAATGCCCATTTTTAAAAGATTGGATCAGATCAAGTGGGAAGAACTTGTCCAAAGAAGGCTTGTTTTACCATTTTTCACAGGGGAGGGGGTGTTTCTGTGGTAAACAATGAAAAAGGAGTTTCTATGATTCTGTCTTGGTTCAGAACTCAAGGTGGCCGGCAAAAGCTGCCAAGAAGAAGCCATATAGAAGCAATGGAGTACAAGATAATATATTTACACATAAATAATAAATAATTCATCACATGGAAGGAAAAAAAAAATTGCTTACACAGTGACAGCATGTCCACCGAAGGTGTATAGAATATTGGTGGCGCCGGTGAAGTAAAGAACTAGCTTTTCTGGAGCTGAGTGTTGCACATCTTTAACCTGTCAAAAACAATCCAAAATAAGTAAAAACAATATGGGATTAATTGCAGTATCTTTCCTGTAAGCTCGACTGAATAAAAGTAGACTGGATTTACAATCGTACTATTTAGTCCAGTTATAAAGCCCACAGGACACTTGTCCTGTGGCAATTGGACAAGTTTATGTCAATCACTTTTTTTTTTTCCAATGGCCACAGGACACTTGTCCTGTGGCCTTTATAAGGCCTCCCCATGGTGGGGAGGAGAACATTACCCGTTCATCTAATATGCTAGATCATTGCATTTTACCGGAGTTAAAAGTAAGTCAAATTTACTTTGTTTTTACTTTATGTTATTATTTTTTAAAGTAAAAAAAATTACTTATTTTGACGATAAAATATTACCTGGCCATGAACAAGGGCTGCAATTGTCAAGTACCAAGCCGTATATGTTGTCATACCAAGTCCTAGAAAAGACCATATTCTGTAATTGTGAAAAGAAGGAATGAAAACTGTGGTGGCACAGCATGCTCCAAATATGTATGTCCATGTCCTCTTGTCCAGTCGATCATTTATGTAATATATGTTACTGTAAGAATCAAAGTTTAATGTTGTTATTTTCGAATTGAGCTGGAAGTAACATTAAAATAAGTAAAAAACAAATTCTTTTGTTACTTGCCTTGCACAAGCAATGAGTTGGATGACAGATCCAAATAGCAGAAAAGTACAGTTGAAGGCTAAACCCACAGCTTTCCAGTAAGGACCCAGTAACCCGTCCAGCACTTCGAACCACTGCAATAGACAAAGAATTCAAATGGGTCGGGTTTGTTGAACAGTCTCGTCTAAAAGTTAAAGACTAAGACAAACTGACGAACCTGAATGACATGATTCTTGAAGCTAACACCTTCTTTCTCCTTTCGACTTCGATATTCAACGTAGAGAACACTAATGAGGTAAGCTGTCCAGCTACCCATTATACCATAGAATATTTGAAGCAAAATTCCAGATAGCATTCCCAGTTGGGAGAAAGAGTATGGCAATGTCAATAGAACTTGTGCCACCTGCAACAAAATAATCAATTATATAAGTTCATGAAATATTTAAACTGATCAGAATTGATAAGGTAAAAATGGTGGTGGACATACTTGATTTGAAGCACAACTGAACCAAGCATCATAGACGGAGCCACCGTGCCAGAGGAAGCTCTTGACACTGAAAACTGGCTGCTCCTCCACTTGCTCCTCCTCCTTGCCGCCGCCGTGTTCAGACTCATTGAAGGTGGAGACAATAGCTTCTTCTGCTTGCTTCTGATGCAACATTTTCTTCAATTTTCTCCAACAAAGAGACGCCTAAAATTCCAGCAGATCTGGAAACACAAGAAACGACACTCAATAAGACAAAGAATAATACAGTAAACCCAACCCCCACCCCCGGATTCATAGCAAAAAACCCACAAAGAAAAAATCCCACTTCCACTTTCTAAAGTACCTTGTTTCGATCAGTCTCTTTCTCGAACCCAGATCTCAGATAATAAAATGAAAGACCCTTGACTGGAACCAATATGAAATCAAAGAAAGAAATGGATATACATATATGCAACTTCGTTAATATTTGTTCATTTCCAAAAATTGACAGAAAATTAAACAAATAAAGAGTGGGAATTCAATGCACAGCCCAGAAATTATTGCAATAGCAGCAATGAGCAGTGTAGCCACTAGCAAATTTCTGTAGCTACAAGTAAGTAATTAAGGTGCAGTTGATCAAGAAACAACAAAAGGCGGCGAGAGAGATCTCAAAAGTAGAGAAGTTTCAGGGATGACACAGGTTTTCTTTCTTTAATCTTTATAGAGTGTGTTGCACAGAGAGTTAATTAGAAGCAAAGGAGTACTTTCTGCTACTATGTATATATATATAAATTATGTATGTATGCATGTGACTGTGAGAGAACTTTTTCTTTTTGCTTTGAAATACTTTGTTTTTTTTTTTTTTTCCACATAAGATTCGATTCTCTGTCTTGGTTTGTTAGAGAGGGAAAGCATTGCATGATTGGCTAAGGTTAAAATTTATTTATAACGAATTATTTACTTTTTTTTTATTAATTAAAATTTAATAATTTGTTAAATTACTTATTTTAAAAACAAATCTATTTTAGTGTTAAAAAAAGAATGGCATTTTTTCTATAGAAGGGTATTTGTGTCAATTAAATTCTCATGCTAAGTTGTTGAGGTGGTACGACAACACTAAAGAAATTATATTCACAATATAATTTCTTTTTGTTAACCACGCTATATTATAATAATTATAATGGAGATTTTCAACTATGGCTCATTTTTGCATTTATGTTGCCAAATATTTTTTATCATATTTTTATCACCAAACTATTTATTTGCACGTCTTATCTTTGTTCATGATGATGATTTCTGACCCAAAAAGTTAATTAGTAAGGTATAAAATGATTTTTTTACCTATCGTATTTTTAAATAAGTAAAATAAATAACAAATACAAAAGTTTAACAAAATATTTTCCCTCATTTTAATGTACATCAACAGAATATTTGAACAAAAATCGTCATTTGAGACAAGATGTGGTAATGTATTGAAAGTTATTGAAAAAAATGCGATGAAAAAAGTTGAGGACATAATTGCAAAAATGTCAATGGTTGGGGGACATTCATTATAATTAAAACGTTGTGTAGATAATAAAAATTGTAGTGTGAATATAATTATCCTAACAGTAATTTGCTCCATGACTAATCGGGATTCAGTTTCTTTTAACTCCTTTTATTTGAATGATGTTCTATTTGTAAAACTTAACAAAAGACTATGTCAAACATTTGAATACTAAGTTGTTGACGTGTTATGATAACACTAATTTGCCCTCATAACTGATCGGAATTCAATTTCTTTTAACTCCATTTGTTTTGATAATGTTCTATTTTATAAAGCTTAACATGGCATAAGTATGTTAATAGACTACGTCAAACATTCAAATTCTTCTTCATATCAAGTGGTTCTTAACACTATGGAGCAAATTGATGTTTTTTATTAGTACAACACTATGATGAGCACATGAGACTACACTAAAGGGTCCTTTAGTTATTTCTTCAAAAAATTACAAACTTGTACGAAGAAACGTTCACAAAATGAGATATAGTGCTCGTTTGGTTGTGCTTTTAAATGCATAACATAAGCAAAAGGTCTTACATAATGTGAAAATAATAAATGAATATTAAATTGTAGATCTTACAAAATATATAAATAAAAAGTATGTTTGATTTGGAGAATGCATATACCATTCTATGCATGTAGGTAAAAAAAAAAAAAAAAAAAATCACTCATCACCAAACAAAAGGGATATCATCATTGGGATTGCTCACATACTTATAAATGATTTCAGATGAAATTAGTAAAAAAAGAAAGTCGTGGGCCAAAAAAGAAAATACAAGAAGTGTAAGGTTGCGTGCCCAATGTAATTATCACTTGTAGGCCTTCCAACCAAACAAAGCATGTTTAACTTTCACTCGCACTATTAATTTTTTATTGAAAAGCGAGGACCCAATTTATAATAATTGATTCTGAAGCCAGCCGATTAACTCTCAGCCGTTGAGACATAAAACAAGTTCTTTGTGGCAAACAATTGGCTCAAGCTAAGAGAGTCATCAAGAGCCGCTAGCCACGCCCCAAAAGGCAAAACACGCGTACGGCGTACCATGAATCAAGTCCCCCAACCCCACTTTGGGCCTTAGGCTCCTTTTTTTTTTTTTGATTCATTAGACGGCTGCTCGATTTGGCCCAGTGACGGCGTTAGGTCCCACAAGCCGAATGCTCGTCAGTGGCTTTAAATTTGACCTTTTTTTTTCTCCACTTTTGCGGAGTAAAGCTTAAGAAACAGTGCTAATTTAAGTAAAGGAAGAAGACTTGAGACTTGTAGTAAGTGTGGAATTAATCCTTAATTAAGGGAAAAATGGTCACCCAATTTGACAAGATAATATGTTTTAATCACTAGATAGGCTCTAGATTCAAGGTGCTTTCGTACGCCATGTAAAATAAGATTTTAAGTTTTTATTTATTTATTTATATTATTCATTATTGTGCGGTTCATGTTATTGATAGTTAATATCAATATTTTAAATAACGTAAAACGTGGCTAGACGTGGATGTCAAGTTTCAAACTTCTCAGACTTTGACAAGAGTGAGATAATGGTGAGGCGAGAAGGGTAGCTAGGCGTGAAGGCCGCAGTGAACTTTTTAGAATGGTGATTAGTATTAACTAGACTCATTGTAATAATTGGATAGAGATATTCTAATACCAATCTGTGTGGTCAAATATCACTGCTACAAAAAGCGCCTAAACCTCCGTTTGACTTTTTGCTGGGTTTGAAGCTCGACCTCCACGCCTGTACACGCATCACGCGTCGCCCTCGCCTGTCTTTTATCTCGCCTCGCCTAAGACTCGCTTATAGGCTCGAAAAGTTTAAAACTCGGCCTCACGCCTACCACGCTTTCTGACTTTTTTAAACGTTGTCAAATATACAATGTTGAAGTATATTTTGTCTCTAGACATAGGAGTGGGACAAGTAATTTTAAAAGAAAATGCTTTATTAATTAGGTTCATGAAGATTACAATATCAATGGTCGAACTTATTCTATTTTTAAATATGGATATATTGTATCCATCCGTCCTACATGAATATGATAGCTATTTTCCTTATTTATATAATCCCAATTATACTACTTACTTTATACATGATATATTAAATTTTATTTTTCCTAATATACCCTATTTAATTTATATTGTTATCAACCAAAAATATATATCTCTAAACTTTCATTTACTTTTATCTTTTTCCAATGTAATTTTCTCTCTATTTATATAACTTTCTCTAAAAATTTTCATTAATGTTTTTTTTTTTCCGTGTAACTCTCTCTCTCTCTCTCTCTCTCTCTATATATATATATATATATATATATATATATTATTTCTATTTAACTTAAATAGGGGTATAATGAGAGAATTGTGTGAAATTTTATAATTTCAATTACATTAAATGAGTTTTTAATCGTGTGAAAAAAAGCGATTGGATTACATTTTTGTGGGACGGAGGAGTATATACTTACACTGACGTGTTAATTTTAGAATCTATTTTCAAATCTTCGAGGATTGACAATAACATATGCTTTGTGATGTCAAATACGATAAATTAAATGTGATTAATGAAGAAATACACTTAAAATATCTATCTGCTGTATTTTGTTCAAACTTTTGTAGCTCAACATAAATCGAAATTGTAGGAAAATAATGCAAGACTGAAGTGATAGCACCACCGGCAAGTATTGGTGGAGATAAGTGGCGGCGGAAGGCAGACACTGCCACTACCCAGACATGGTGTGTCATGAACTGGATTCATATTGAGGTTTTGACTAAAAGAAAAATCCTTGTTAAAAGCAAAACTTGCCACATAAATTCCTTACAAAAACCCCCACGTTGTACCGTTCGAACGGGATTTGTCGGCTGCCCAACAGCCTCCCACTTTTGATTTCACTATTTCTTAATAGTTAATACTATTTAATTTAATACAAATTTACAACTTTATCCTTTCTTTTCTCGTGGGAAATTATTTTTTGCTATCTGTCAATTTTTTTCATATCTAGTATTATCATAGACGGATTCGGGTTGAATAAATCAAAGGAGGATGGAATGGAATGGAATGGGATGGGATGGGATGGGATGAGATGGGATGGGCTCGCAAATTTTGTAAGAAAAAAACAAAACGACAAAAATAAGGCACAACAATCTTTATCCTTCAATTTAAATAGTCATCTTTGATTAGTTATTTTAAGTCTATCATTTAACAATTTTTCTTTTCAAAATATGTTTTGCATAGTTGATCGCGAGTTCTTCGAAACAATACCAAGAACGTATCTCGATGATCAAGAAATATAGTCCGAAAATAAGTCAAAATAGACTATAGTCACGACTTATTGAACTCATTTCGTACAACTATTTTACTTTGAATATTACCTTCAACTCGTTACCTTACTCAAATATGCTAGTTGGTTCTATTCCCTAATTTATTATAACCTTGTTCGAAAATCTCTTCTTCAATTTAATTTCACGACATGTCAAATTTGATCTATCAATCTTTTTTTTTTTACTGTAGTGTAAACCTTGAAGTCAATGAAAAAGAGACGTGTAGATTTTGCCAAGCATGGAATTTGTATAGCAAATATTGTATAGTTTAGTGGGGGAAACAATGATTAAAGAATGGATTTTAGGCCACGGGGGGATCAAATTTCGGAATTGTGTTCCCCTCACTTGCCCAGACCCCAACCCCACCCACCCACCCACCCAAACATCAATTTTATTGTGCACTTTCACTATGTCCACAAACATGCGAGTGTCAAATTTTTTTTTTATATGTACATGATGACAATGTTTGATAGTATGGATTTGAGATTTGGACATTTAATTTTGAAATATTTAATTTTATCTAAATTTTAAAAGGTTTAATTTGAAATATTTAAATACCTATTTTTTAAATATGTCATTATGATACCATTTGGCTACACTATTAGTTTAAAGTGATTATAATTTCACAATATTTAAACTATTATTCTAAATGATTTTAAATTTTTGGGGTCTTGTTTATCTATTATATATTAATCCACTAAATTATATTTGGTACTAATAATTAACTTCCATTATATGGGGCATCTAGAAATTTTACTTTTTTTATTATTTATTATTTTTAATTTATGGGTATCTTTTTGGTCTTTCTTATTAAAGACCTTTTTGTTAGTTTATATATAAGTTTTAGACTAATGTATCTTCTTTATGTAGTCTTTTCTATTTTATTCTTTTCACTATTGAATGAAAGGAAATGAGTGTCAAATTGGTTGGTTTTTATTTGTTTTTGGTGGGGTTCCACCCTTGTGTTGGTCCCCAAGAAGTCAATTAATTACTTCATATAACTAGATTAGGTCTAATCTCCAATAATTCATTCACTATCGAAGAATCCAAAGAATTTTTTCATGTCTTCTATAATTCCTAATAGGGTCTCCGTATATTCATCTAATCTTATAATTGAAGTTCAAGTTGATTAAAAAAAAAAAATTAATCGGAAAAAACTCAGTTTGGAGATTCAAATCTCATCTCAAAAATGCAATTTTTGGATTTTTTTTTACATTTTAAATTGAAAAACACTGTAAAATCATCTATATAAAACAGTCCCACATTTATTAGATTTGGGAGAGATGACGAGCTATTAAGAGATTGAGCTACTTCATTTAATAGATTGACCTTTTGAGATGGAACCTCAAATTCCTATAAGTTGTATCAAAGAATTTAGCCGGATGCACATGACAAATCTCCAGTTCCAGTTGGAGTCAAACGAAGGTGGCGGGTCACAATAGCTAGAAAAATCTGTGGTTGTCTTTTAAGGCAGTTGAGTCCATGTAAGGTGATAGCCTTTGACGACACGATGGAAGAGTTGAAACTTTGATGAAACATGTAATCCTTCATAGTTTGAGGAAGAGAAGGATAAACCTTCAGTTGAGAGGACCTACATGATATGGTATTTCGTTCGAAAGAGAGATTGTGAAGACAGTATGAATAAAATCCCACATTAGTTAGTCATAGGAGAGATGATGAGCTTATAAAATATTGAACTGCTCAACTTAATAAGTTGATACTTTGATATGAAACCCCAATTTCGTGGGAAAAAAATTCGCGCAACCATCAAATACTTCATTCTTTGGTGCAATGCCCTTTATGTGAATGCTTTTCTTCGTCAACGTGTACAAATTAAAAATGCAATCTTAATGCATTGTATTGAATTATATAATTAGTAACCTAACATGGACTAGAAATGCATAGGGGTTATAAAGTCCCTCCCAAACAAGGAAAATGCCTTTTCCACTTTGCCTTAGTGTACCAAAATGTTACCTTTCACTCTTATGGAAGGCCATTTTTGACAAAAATGGAAATTATGTCTCCAATTTTCAAAATCACCTCAAAGTGATCAATGCTTTATAGGTAGCTAGGGTTAAAAGAAAGGTGATTAATTGCTCTTTTGCATACCCTTTGTTGAGATAGGATAGATTAGGTTTTGAGTGCTTCACTATATTTTGGTTTCTTTCATTTTACTCCCATTCATTGTGCACTCCATCAACAGAATTAAAATATTGGATGCAACAATATAAGAATATTTGGTACAAGAAGTTAGAATCTGATAAATATCTATCCAAATATAAGTAGATAGAGAGAAGTCGATCTAAATAAAAAACACAAAGCAAATTTAAATAATTAATATGATTTTAGTAAAGTTAATTTTCATTTTTATTTCTTAAATTATAATCAAGTTAGGGTTCTTACATCTAACACTGATCCTATATAATATTGGTGATTAATTGCTATTGCATACCTTTCTTGAAGGTAGGATATATCATATTTGAGTGCTTCACTAGTTTTAGATTTTTCGTTAATAACGATAACACTTTTCCTTGCATTTATTCTACACTACATCAGCGCCTAAAAAAAAAAAAAAAATTGGTACATGAAGTTTTAATCCGATAGATATAGAAGTCTATATTGATATCTGAATTTAAAGTTTTTATTGCATTCATTCACCGTTCGAAAACTCAAATCACCTTTGAATCAAATACTTTTCCAGCTAGGGTTCATAAATGTAAAAAATGTGCTATATAATATTGGTGATTCTGGTTTAAGACAAGAGGAAAAAATAAAAGAGAGGAAAATAAAAGTTTTGGATTTAGGAAAGAATATTAATTAAGAGTTGTATTATTGGTGATAAATGACCAATCGGATAAAGTAAATTCGGATAAGTGACGGGTTTTGGACCCCGTGAAATGGACCTTCCACTAGGTCCGAATATAATTTTTACCAAACTGTCCAAATCTGGGACCCTACCCCAAGGAATCATACCATCAAGCTATAAATTGCTACATACCTAGTTGGTAACACTAATTTTCAGTGTGACATAAATTGTTAATACTTCGATAGTGAAATTTTGTATCCACTCCTGATTAAGGAAAGGGCTAATAAGTGTACCGCTTGAATAGAACTAATCTATGTCACTTGGCTTCTCTGTTCCATATTAGCTTAATTATTTCTGTTTACGCAGTCAATTTGAGTAACTGGCGATATTCAAGAATAGATGTAAATCTGTTAAGCAAGAATAATCGTCCTCATCGTGACAATTATGTTGAAAAATGCAAACAAAGTTTTATATCGGTTAAATATGAGTGCTTATAAGGAATTGAATTACTTCACATAATTAATTAATATTTTGAATGGAACTTTAATTCCCTACAAATGGTATCAGAGCTAGACTTCAAACTTAGTCACGTCGACATACAAAACAGATTTCCAATTGCAACCGAATTGAAGGCGTGGTGCACCCTGAGTTGGATCGTGATAGGCGGGAAAGTCCACGGTTAGCTCGTAAGGCAGTTATGCCCGCGTAACGTTGTGGCCCTGACGCATTGGAAGAGTTTTGGGCTTTGATAGAACATGTAATTCTTCCTAGTTTGAGGGAGAGAATTGAGCTAAGATGACATAGTACTTCGTTCAAAATTAAGATTATCGAGAAAGTGCAAATAAAGTCCTACATCGACTAAGTATGTGATAGATGATGTGCTTATAAAATATTAGACTACTTCATATAATGAATTAATCTTTTGGGATGAAACTTTATTTATCTACAAATTATTCTTAAGAACTGTAAAAAGGAAGTCCTAGGAGGGTTTGATAGCTGATTTGATTTAATTTATTTAAATTTGATTTTATATGCTCAACTCGACGTGTATTAGTTTCGTGATATTTAACATTTATTATTTATTCAAATCCAGGTATTAATTATACACTCAAAAACATTTTCAAGAGAATGTATATTTAATATTTGTTCAAAGATTAATTTGGTAGAGTCAAGATTTTTAAAGGTATTATTATTAAAGTTGTTGAACAAATAATGAATATTTGGACTGACCTCAATCATTATTAGTCAATATGTAATGATATCAAGTGTCAAAAAAAGTTAAGTTAGGTTAATTTTTGTTTGGCAAGTCTGAGACAATGAAAACCATAATTGGGACAACTAATAAAACATTCTTAATTTTTGCTAAATTAAAAAGTGATCATGTCAAGTAGCTATAATTTCATACATTCTTCTACATAAACATGCATTTATTCCTAGCTATTAGCAGCTTAAATACTTAATTTTGAAGCATAGAAACACTTATTTTCTTATCAGTAATCTTTTTTAGCTTAGCCAAACAAGACCTATTTCATACACATACTTGATGCTCCTCAACCCACTAAAGGATTTTCATCTCTATAAGAAGAAAATGAAATAATATGTTATTTTCACTTATATTGTCATCATCCTGACATCAGCATGACAATGGCAATAAAAATAATATTTTTCTTCTTATAATAAAAGGAGGAACCAAAAAGGCAAAGAAAAAAAAAAAGAAATAATCTCATACAAAAGTAAGTATTTAAATCATCATTATCACTTCTATTAAAATGACTTTGTTGTTTAACTAAATAAAAGTTAATAATAATCATTATAAAAAAAAAAGTTTAATTATGTAATAGTTATAAAGAAAAATAGGCATATATAAAACCGAAAATAATAGAGTAAATAATTTAAATTTATTACCTAGCACCCATACAAATATTTCATTAATACTCTTCGTAAAAATTAAATTGTCACGTGTCATAATTTTATGAAAATATGAATCTGACCTACACATAAAATTAGGGTTCCTCACTTTTGTTTTGTTGCTACCATTTTTCTACTATTTGAAATCCTTTTAATTGGTTGCCGGGGTTTTTATGAGCCCTTCGAAATTTTAATATTTAACTTTGCTGGACGTGCTCACTACGATGAATTGAACATGACTAAACGTGATTAATAAAGAGAAGCATGTGATCAAACTTGTATCTCGTCTCTTGTCCAAAGTATTGAACTTGCATGTTAATTTTTGATTAATTTTTTTGAAGAATAAGTAAATTACATGCACATTGAATATTTGTCAATGCGTACACATTCATGGGGACTTGAAAACGAAAAAAAAAAATGAATAATGATTAATAGATAACTAAAATGAAATGAATGCATATGCTTTCATCAATAAATTCTGTCGGAGACTATCAATTTCTTTTGAAAATTGTGAATTTAAATTTTTTTAATGATTCAACATGATTAAAAAAGAAAGTCATGTAATAAAATTATCTACTATTTTGAATGGTCCTTTCTAATTCAAGTCATCGAACTTAATGAGAAAATGTATGTCGATAGGAGGTGACGAGCATTGAAATACTTCTGTGCATTATATGCTTATATTCAAGCTACAATTAATTTGGTGGACCAATTTTTCAACTTGCCATGTTGATGAGGCAATTTATGCCACCAAATTGCATGCCAAAATTCTAATCCACGCCCAAAAGTTGTAATCAAGAATTATGGTCTCAAGTGGTACATGATAATTACTTGGGAGGACAAAGTTCCAATATGTTCACATTTTGTGTCCCTACTAGACTCTACATGATCAAATAAATTGGTGGGTCCCAAGATATCAACAAGCTATATTTGTGTTAATTAGTACGTTGAACTAAATAAAATTTAACAATTAGGTAAGGTAAATCAAGTCGTGCAATCCCTATTTTGACACATAAAAGCATGCATTTGAAGATTAGTTATGCAATTAGTAGTCCAATATCGAAATTAGTGTTATGGAATGACAACATCTGAATGAGTAAAAGGTTTAATCATGAGAGGACTGGATTTAGCCCAGCTCCATGGATGAAGTGACATGTGTATTGTGTTAGGGTTATGCGTGGCAATATAATGCACATTGCCATTTTCATGAATAAGAACTTGACAGACAAAAAAGAGAGAACACCTCAATTTTCATTCATTAAGGTAAAATTAGGTGAATGAAGTGGAAGCCCTCACTGCACGCCTAAAAAGACAATCCCACCACAAGGAATACAACGTTATTAGTAAGATATTATGTTGTTGGAAATTTTGCAAAATTAAGGTAACATGGGTTTACCTTAGTTATTTAGGAATAATTTATTTTCAATGTATATTAGAGTTTGATATTCTTCACGGAAAAATTTAAAGTTTCGCAAATAATTATTTGTGATTTGAACATTATATAATCTAACAAATCATATGACTTGAAACGGTCTAAAAGTTACTTTTAGTAATTAGTAATGTAGTTGTAATATGAATTTTGGGCTCTGAGACTATCCGAAGAGTTGGTACGTACATAGGTAGAAGAAACCATGAGGCGTGCGGATCAAAGACTTAGTTTTACTTAATTACATTTTTTTGGTTATTTTGTTAAAATATGGACTTATTAATTATTTTCTAGAAGTTGAAGAAGGACTAGAGTAGAGTTGCAATTGTGATCAAACTTCTCACTGTCCATCAATCTTGTCAACTTTTCTACCTCCTAGCATGACTTTGTTCATCATGGAGGATTATACAAAACACCTAGATGTTATTTGAATCATGCAAATCTTAAAAATTCCATTATGTGTTATAAGTCCACAATGCAATAAGTTCAAACTGTCCATCATATTGGAGGGCACTCTCTCAGGACGAGGATTAGTGAAATATAAATATCTGTGCATATTTTGATTACGTACACGGTAGACCTCTACTTAAATAGGAAACCTATATTAAGTATCACTGTTCTTCAAGACTTTGGAGTTTTCTTGTGCTACATTGAAGGCAAAGATTAAAGAAGGCCCTTTTCTAAAATGACTCGAATAATAAGTGAGATAGCATCCCGTCCATACTAAATCTATTAAAACTAATCAATTACATGACAAGTAGGGGTGGCAAATAGGCTGAGCGGACCTTGAGCTCGCGTGCTCGGTCCATGGCTAGCTTTGGCTCGTTTAGAAAAGAGTGTGGGTCGGGCTAGAGATTTTTCATTTTCATTTTCTAGTTGTTTAAAAATGTTGCTTTTCAAAATAATAATAATAATAATAATAATAATAATAATAATAATAATAACGAGTTAACTCAAGGGCGGCTCGACTCATGAGCCATGGGCCAAATTGAGCCCCTTAGTGGATCACAAAACGAGCTCAGGGTCAACTTGTCTCCACAAGGTCCGAGCATGGCTTGCTCCTTGGGCCAAGCTGAACTCATCTGGTAACTAGTCGAGTTGGTCCATTGCAACCCCTAGTGACAAGTGAAAATTTACAGTCCTCTATTGTCTAGTTTAATAAATGGAAGGAAAATTTCTATAAATAATTAAACTAAATAATTAATCTAATTCCTAAAATAGTTTCCAACCTTTTTTTTTTTTTTTTTTACCAAAATCAAAATATCTTTCTTTTGTAACACTCGCTATCACCATCGAAGACATTACAACTGTAACACTTTTAATAATCCGTGTTAAGCAACCACAACTACCACCACTATTGACACCTTTATACAAAGTGTAACACTTGTAACAAACTGTGTTACACTGTCATCCTAAAAATATAACACGAGTAACAAACTATGTTACACGGTCGCTGCTACCACTATATTTGCACTGTCACAACCAAAGAAATATAAAGTGTAACACTTGTAACAATATATATTACGCGCCACTATATAAGTGTAATATGTGTAACAAACTTTGTTACATGGCCGCTGCCACCATAGATTTGTATCTTCACAGCCGCCAAAGAAAGGTCACCACCATGATAGAAAAATATCGACACCACCACCGCCACCTCAAAATCATTAAATCTGCACTACCACCACCAGATTCGATTGTATTCTACCACCATCTCCACCATACTTAGTTAATTACACCATCCCCAAGATCCAAAACAAACAAACACAAAACCAACACTCTAACTCGTCCATTGCCCAAACAATACTAGCCATTGCCCAAACAATACTAGCCCGCTGCATAAAAAATTATTTCCAACACCTTCTAGGTTTAAAATTTCACATCTAGATAGAGATGGGAGATGATCTAGAAAAATTCAACAAGAAGATTGCGATGGTGTTCGGAAAAAAGGACAATAATAATGAAAACAATGGAGTATGGGATAGGGTTTTGAATTCCATCTCGTTTTGTCGTTGATTATGTGAATATGGATTGTGATAAGGTGGAGTGGAGTGGAGTGGGATGGGTGGGGTTTGATGGAAAAAATACTTGTAAGAATATTCAATCTTAAACCCTACTATGAGTTGTTCATCTAAAATAGAGTGGAGTGGAGTGGAGTGGAGTGGAGGGTAATAGGGTTTGGAGTGAGATTTTGAGTTTATTTAATTTAAATAAATCAAAATATTAAATAATTATACAATACTTTTAAAATAAGTAGATACATATTGCAATTTTAAAGTTACTTTTAAAAGTGTTAGTAATTTCTTCTATGTTGAAAGTGAATAGAGTCAATAAAATGTAATAATTAGGAATCATACCTACTTTTTCCCATGATTTTGAAATATATTGGATTGTTTTTAATTTTTTAACATTACTAATTATCATATATATTTACTATATTTAAAAATAAATTATTAATTTATATATTTTAAAATTCAAATGCAATTAATAGCCAATTTGTTATTTTCAGGCACCAAATCATATCATTCTTAATTATTGGGATTTATATTTGAAAGTATAGAAAAATACTTAAGTCGTTATTTTCAACCTAACTCATACTGTTCTTGGTTTTTTCTCTACGTGAAAATCAAAACCATTTCTCCATCTTTCTATTCACGACACAATCAATCTCCACCAAATCCAGTAAATAGTCTTTTTCCAATCAAATTAATTAAGAGATCACATCGATTCCATTAATGTGAGGATATTACCCTCCGTCACTTCTATTGTTGGTTTGCAGCACTCTATTTTTTTTTGAGATCTTTCAACTGTAGAATAAATTCTATCCACTTTTTATGTATTCAATTTTTAGCTTGATTATTCAAAAAATTAAGAATGAAACCGTCTCGTAGTGAAGGAGATTACAATACCAACGAAGGAAGGATAAATGATAAAATGTGCAATTTTATTTAGTACCATATATTTCTTCACCAAAATCCAGTAACACAATAACTTGTCAACAATATTACCATATATTTCTTCACCAATATCGAGTAACACAATACGAGTGAAGGAAGGGAAAAATGTGAACTTTTATTTAGTACCATGTGTTTCTTCACAAAATTCAATAATAAGTGAGTTATCAACAATATCAAGAATTTCCACAAAAATTAACAACACAGTGAGTTATCAACAACAACGTACTTTATTTCACGATGGATCGATCATGTTTTAGTTGAGAATTCACTATAAATAGTTGAATTTTTTTTCTATGTAAGTATATATATCATTTTTGTTATTCTTTTACCGGTAGCAATATTCAAAAATAATGACAGAGTACACCAAAACTCGATTATGAAACTCTCTTGTGGAAGATGAATGAGAATTTAATATTTGAAATTCAAATTTAGAGATTATTATGGAATAATAGACATCGATCTCATATGGAAGTAACGACCGAACCAAAATGAAAGGGATAAGAAATGTTAGCTTGTATTTATTATTCAATAGATTTTATATTTTGAATTACAATTTAGTATTATACTATTTTTTATTATTAATTCAATAAAATTGTAATTTACTAAAATATTTAAGACATTTATGTAAATTACCCCAACAAAATTTAATTTATGATAAACCATTAAGGGTCCATTTAGAAATATTGTAGGTATGACCATTTTGGATTCAATGCTCCCCAACCCTACAACTTAACAACTCCACTCTTAGCCCAAAGTTCTTATGCTTAGCTGTGAAGGGCCCATATCATTGTAATTTACTATGGTCCATTCTCACTTCATAGAAGACGTGGTGCATGTCACGTGCTCCCCTTCCTTAAGACACTAGACAATTGAATGCCCAACAAAACATAAACCTTTTTCCTTTTCTTTTTTCTAGAAGGCGGGGCGGCCGGCGAGAAAGAGTAAAAAGGCATAAAAAATCTGAATATTTTCAATTGTTTCATAAATCATGTATGGTTTGTTTAAAAAGATAATTGTAGAATCTTGAACAATTTTAATAATAATAAAAAAAGATTTTGAAATGTTCAGTCAGATATAATATTACGCAATAATAAAGATGCCATAATATACTCTTCCCTTTTTCTTGTTGCAATTATGTTTTGGAATATACTTTCATAAGCCTACTAAGTTGGAGGCCAGTCACATGTCATGTAATGGCACTCGACAATATAGGGACTCACAAGTACTCATCTTCTTTCAAGATTTTCATGGACACAAATTGGACTTTAATGGGAGTGGGACATGATTCCTATAATAGTTCAAGATAATATGATTATAGGCAAGGTCAGATTCATGAATTTTTTAAGATCGAACTGCTCAATTCAAGACATGACTGCTACTAAAAATTAAAAAAAATTACACTATAAAAAATGATTTTTTCCCGATCCTCCCTCAAATCCGCCCCTAATTATAGGACCAAGTACATGTCCAAACAAAATATGGGTTGAAATGGCCTACAAAAAGTACCAAGTTATCACTTCATATGGTGCATGTGAAATAGTAGGCACAAATGGAGACCAACGCCATGCCCTTCCACTTCTCCTCCTATATGGTCACATTGGAAAAACACTAGTAGAGTGTGACCAATGGGCAAATCCTTGGTGGGAAGTCATTTCACTTCAAGAAAAGTCGGGATTATCGATGATACAATATGTATAAAGGACACTTTATTGATAATACATTATATTGGTAAATTTTTACTTGTTGATGGTACATAGTCTATTAAATTCATGAAAATTGAACGATTAATGGCCTAACTAGGGGTGAAGGTAATATGGATTGAGAATTTCATTCAAAAATATATGCTCCCTTTTGTTGGGGCAGAATATTCGTTGTCCATTTGTCGTTGAAATCGACATGGATTCAATAACACTATGAGACAAGTTTTCATCTATATTGAATGTCACATTTGTGCTTCAGGAATTTTTTTTTTTTTTTTTTTTTTTAAATTTAAAATTGTGTGCTAGTAACCAGTTGGACACCTTTGGTTATCTTCACGTCTTTTCAAAAGCAATTTTGTTTTTCTCTTAGTCTTAGGCACCTAAGATCTGTTGAGATTGTGGCAGACAAGAAGAAATTCAGACGAAACTTTGATTAAATATTTGTGCATATGAATAAGAGATTCCAAACGAGTCAAAAGATATTGCCTACTAGATTCCCCCAATTAAATTGCTCGTGGTTTGATTTGATACTCATTCTAATCTTTGATTGAAAAAACAAATTTTACTTTTTTGAAAGACTAGATTTTTTAAAATTAATTTCCTTTCTATTTTAATTAAAAGTGAAGTTATAATCGCCTATCAATTAACATATCGGCATGACGCATGCTATTTAATGTTGTCATGACCACAGAATTTACTTTACAAGTATTTTCACTCAGGAGCTATTCTATACATCATTATGTATCACATATTGTTCGTTTGTGGGCTGGCCCTCAACGTAGATTAATTAAATTCGCGTCCTAAGAGATTTTAATCTAATACCTCTCGTTAATAGGAACTTAAGTTGAATAGTGGTACCAATTGAGTAAGTTGAATAGTGGTACCAATTGAGCAAGTAGCCCAATTTGGTAGGATTTGGTGGGGGTGAGGGAGATAAATGCTAGTTTTGTTGTAACAACTACATACTTTCTCATACAAGCTATTTCGCTCGAGGCCTGTTTCATTACCACTACATATTGTCCACTGAGAGAAACTGTCCAATTAGTACTAACATTCAACTTAAATTCCTCTTAAGGGGAGATGACTTGGATTTGAATCGCTAGAGACGCGAATTAAATCCACGGTAGGGTCCAACCCCCTCAGTGGACAATACCTAAGATGCACAAGATAGTCTTAGATCAAACAAGCTTGTAAGGGACAGTCCATGATCATTACAGGTGCACTCACTAGGACTTAATCCGTATCTATATAGTTTTTAAAACCAAATCGTCCTACATACTGGGGCGGAGATAAATGCACGTTTTATTGTAATGAATACATACTTTCTCATATAAGCTATTTCACTCAAGCCAGTTTCATTACCACTACATATTGTCCACTGAGAGTAACTGTCCAATTGGTACTAATATTCAACTTAAATTCCTCTTAAGGAGGGAGGACTTGGATTCAAATCGTTAGAAACGCGAATTAAATCCACGTTGGGATCCAACCCCCTCAGTGGACAATACCTAAGATGCACAAGATAGTCTTAGATCGAACGAGCTTGTAAGGGAAAGTTCATAATCATTACAAGTGCACTCACTAGGATTGAATCCATATTTATATAGTTTTTAAAACCAAAACGGTACACATACTGGGGGGAGATAAACACACTTTTTATTGTAATGACTACATACTTTCTCATACAAGTTATTTCGCTCAGGTTTGTTTCATTACCACTACATACTATCCATTGAGAGTAATTGTCCAATTGATACTAACATTCAACTTAAATTCTTCTTAATGGAGGAAGACTTGGATTTGTATCGCTAGAGACACGAATAAAATCCACGTTGGGGTCCAACCCTTACATTGGACAATACCTAAGATGCACAAATATAGTCTTAGATCGAACGAGCTTATAAGAGAAAGTCCATAGTCCTTACAAATGCACTCACTATGACTTAATCCGTATTTATATAGTTTGTAAAACCAAATCATCACCCATACTCGATGTGTAAGCTGGTCATCCACCAAGAAGATAATACTTGAGAATATTTTTAATTACCATGCCACCTCACTTTATGCAATTTAATTTTAATCCGCCTTAACTTTTTGACTTGCTATATATTTATTCATCATATTTTCGCTTGAAAAATATTTTTCATTTTAATTTTTAATTCGATAACAACCAATTGACTAGCCAATTAAACCATTGATACCTAGTATCACGAGAATAAAAGGTTGAAATACAAATGCCTCGATACGTGAAAAGCGATTCAATTACTCATTTAATATAAATTTAAGATTGCAGGTAGAGCTGGCAAATGGGTCAGACGGGCCAGCCCAACCCAATATTGGATGGGCTATACAAAAACTTGGGCTGGGCTATCCCTGACCCACTTTTACATGTGCCAGTATTTGATGGGTCAACTCAGCTCGAATTGGGCCACAAGGCTAGTGGGCTAGTCCAATTTCAATTTTTAAATTATTTCTTTAAAACAATTTTTTTTTTTTAAAAATATGAAACAACTCCTCCATTTTCCTCCACCCACCCTACCCACACCCTGAATTCGAGAACTCGACTAGAGGAGGGGGAGAGCTCCTCTGGTGGCGCGAGGCTCTGGTCGAAAAACCAGGGAGAAACGCGAGAAACTAGACTCACTGGTTTCACCGTCGACGGGGGAGATTTCTCCCCGTCGTAAATCTCCCGTCGTCTGGTTTCTTGCAAAACCATCTTGGGACTCCTTGGTTTCGCCGTCGATGGGGGAGATTTCTCCCGTCGTCTGGTTTCTCGCGACTCCCTAGTTTCACCACTGACGGGGGAGATCTGGTTTCTCGCTTTACTCCTGGTTTCGTCACCGACGGGAGATTTCTCCCGTCGTCTCTCTTCGCCCGACGGGAGAGATTCGGTTTCTCACGAACTCTCGATTTTCTTTGTCGATCTCCTTGTTGCGATCTGGGGTAGGAGTGGGGTGGAGGTGGGGAGAGGGGTGGGATGGATGATGTGGTTGGCCAAAAAAATTTATCGGACCAACCCGACTTCAGCCCAATTGACTCGGTGGGTTAGTTGTTCTGGGCCGAATTGGCCCAATTTTTACTTTATCAACTTTTTAATTGGCCAGCCCAACCCATGGTCCGGGTTATCTGGGCTGCCCCAGTTTTGCCACCTCTAATTGCAGGTATAACTTATGCAAAAACAAATGATTTAATAAAACTTTGTAGGATACTCAACTATCAATGACCAATAATTTTATGGATGATTTTCTTTTTCTTTTTTGAAAAGTAGCGCAATTTTATCATATTCATCTATTTTATATTGAAAATGACCAAAATTTAAGATAAATTAAATTGATATTTTAATAGAAATATTGAGCAACTCTATGTCTTATTGAAAAAGCAAATTAAATTTTGAAATAAGACTTAGTAAAAATAACAAACCAATTTACAGAAAATGCAGAATTGAAAAGGCAGTCCAAGGCTAGAGTTTGACTCTATCTCTTTAAGACGAATTTCCCATACCTAAGTGCTTACAGTATACATGCAATCGTCTCTCAAGATACAACGGTCTTCTTCTTATGCTAGAAGTACTTCAAACACTAAGAAACAACAAACACAAAAATTTGTTTTGTACTCTCTATATGAAAAAGGATGGATGCAAAACACTTTGCAGAATGTGGGGCAGAATAACAAAGAAAGAAAGAAGATTGGACATGATGAAGTTCACAAAAGTGAGTAGACCTATTTACAATAAACTAAAAGTCATGTCTGAAAGGTCACACCACTTGGAAAAGTCATTTTTGGATAGGCACACATGTTCTGGACAGTATTTTGTCTAAACTGACCTGTTGGTTCAGAAAAAGATAGATTCTGGAATCTGTTTTCTAGAAGCAGTGACACGTGTCAAGATCTGAGCAACTAATATGTTATACCACGTGTCGAAGTATTATTGGAGTCACAAGTCTATTGGAAGTAAATAAATTAAAATAAAATAAATAAAATAATTATTTATTTTATTTGTTAAAAAAGATTATATAGAGCCAAACCCAATTCGAACCCATGACCCACGACCCGGCCGACAGGCGGGTGGCGCGCGCTCGTGTGGACTATCAACTAAACCTAATAAGATATAGGTTTTTCCCCTTCTAAAGACTATTGGTACTCCTTGGGGGCAAAACCTAAGTACCAAACTTGGGGTATATGAATAGAAACCACTCATTTTTTAATGTGGGACAAAATATATTCCATTTTCCTTCCAAATAATTTTTATTTTTCTAAGTTCCAAGATGACAACTTTTTGCTCTAATTTCTCATTCATCTAGAAATGGTTTTGAGAAACTAAATATACTACGATCATCTACTCACGGAATAGAACACGTTTGACTATTCATACACATAAATTGATTATCATGGCTTATTCGAATATTTGGTCAAAGTTTGATAAAATCAACTTAATTATAATACATTTCTAACAATCCCTCACATGAATGGATGAATGGAAATTATCATAAAATGAAAATGATAATGCAAACACTAATGGAAAGTATATGCAGAAAGCTATTGCATTAGGAGAGGTAGCTTTGTCTTCATTTTGGCCTTAAACAACACTTGGATTTCTTAAGTGTTTTAGAGAATTTCAGCCTCGAAAATTCTCATAGAATCAGCCCCACTTCATACTTATATATGTGATCTCCTATTAAGAGTATTCTACCATACTCCACTTGGTTAATCCAAGCTATAGAAAACATTAAAATTATTACTTATTCTAATACATTTTGCAAGAATCACTTTTCTTATCATAGGAATGGGTAGAAGATGACTTCTAAGTGCTTCGTAGAATCTTCACAACTTAGTTGTCCTATTGAACCAAGACCTTGATATCTCTAGTCAACAAAGTTGGGTTACCATTAAAAGACCTTTACGTAGTAGATTTTAATCTCATTATCTTCGATAAGCAGTATTTTTTATCTCTTAATAAACCTTTAGTTAATGGATTTGCGAGATTATCCTTTGATTTTCACATATTCAATGGAGATAACACCATTAAAAATCAACTGCTTAATGATATTATGTTTTCGACGTATATGCCAAAACTTACCATTATGCATACTATTTTATACCCTTCCAATAGCAGACTGACTATCACAATATATATTTATTGCAGACACTAACTTAGGCCAACATGTAATATCCTTTAAGAAATTACGAATTCATTATGCTTATTTTCCAGCTTTATCTAAAGCTATAAACTCAGATTTCATTGTTGAACGAGCTATGAAAGCTTGTTTTGATATCCAATTGGCGTCACAATATCCTTCTAGTATAGCTCGATATCTTGTATAATGTAATAATTTAAGGTGTATCTTAGATATCTAAGAACCTTATTCAAAGTCTTCCAATGGTCATTGCTTGGATTACTAGTAAATCTACCCAGTTTGTTAACTGCGTATGCAATATTCGGACTAGTACAGTTCATAATATACATTAAACTATCTATTATCAAAAAATTCTTCAGTTGAGATACAGGTTCACCTTTATTCTCAACTAAGTGTAGACTTAAATCTACTAGATTTTCAACTGGACATCATACATATTAAACTTTTGAAGTACCATTTTAACATAATAAGACTGAGATAAGACAAGTTAATCATATGTCTTAGAAATTCATAATATAACATGTGTCATACCCATATCTTTCATGTCAAAATATTTTATCAACATTTTCTTCATAGTCATGATAATATCAATATTAATAAGCCTGTCATCGACATACAGACATACTAACGCATAAGCTTTTGGCGTTAATTTTTATATAAACACATTTATCACATTCGTAAATTGTAAAACCATTTGACAACATTGTTTTGTGCCACTATTTTCTTGCTTGCTTTAATCTATATAACGATCTACACACATTTTTGTTTTGTCCATGAGCATTAAACCCATTAGGTTATTCCGTGTATATTTCTTCTTCTAACTCATCATTTAAGAATGTTGTTTTTATATTCATTTGATAGATCTCGAGATTATGCAATGCTGCAGTTGCAATTAGAATTCTAATCGATGTGATTATTATCACTGGTGAGTATGTATCGAATAAGTCAATGCCTTCCTTTTGTCTATATTCTTTTTCTACTAACCGGGCTTTATATTTATCAATAGATCCATTAGGTTTTAACTTTTTTTGAAAATCTACTTACAGCCTAAAGGTTTATTTCCCAGTGGAAAATCAACCAACTCTCAAGTGTGATTTTGTATAATAGACTCTATTTCACTATTTATAGCTTCTTTCTAATTATAGCTTCTTTCTAAAATAGAGCTTTTGGAGTAGACATTGCCTTATTAAATATCTTAGGATCATTTTCTATCATATATGTTAGAAAATCTAGACCAAACAATGTAGATGTTTTGATCCTTTTACTGCGCCTATATTCTTTATCAATTAGATGAGTACCACTTACAGTATGATAAGTTCGTTTATTTGAACTTATTTATTTTTTGTCTTTGCACGGAAATATATCTTCAAAAAATGTAGCATTTCTAGATTCAATGATAGTACCTTTATGTACATTTGAAATGTCTGACTTGTGAACAAGAAACCGATATGCACTACTATTATTAGCATATCTAATAAATATGCAATCAATTATTTTAGATCCAATTTTAACTTGTTTATGCTTTGATACTTCAACATTAGCCAAACACCCCACACTTTTAAGTGTTTATAGGTAGGTTTATGACCTTTCCATAATTCATATGGCGTTTCGTCCTTTTTTTAGGTATCTTATTAAGAATAACATTTGTTGAAATGATGGCTTCCTCCCATAAGTTTTGAGGTAAGCTTGAACTTACTAATATAGCATTCACCATTTCTTTAAGAGTACGATTTTTGCGCTCATCAACACAGTTTGACTGAGGTGAATAAAGTGCCATTGTTTGATGAATAATGTCAGATTTTGAACAAAATTCTTTAAACGATGCTTCATATTCTCCTCTCCTATCACTACGAATAATCTTTACTCGTTTACTAAGTTAATTTTCAACTTCATTTTTATAATGTTTAAAAATATCTAAAGCCTCTTCTTTACTTCTAAGCGAGATAGACATAACAATATCTTGTGCAATTGTCAATAAAATTATTAAAGTACTTTTTTCCACCTCTAGTTTGCACAAATTTCAAGCCACATATGTCATTGTGAATTAATTCTAAAGGTGTAGTGTTCTTTTCAACATAATTAAATAGAGCTTTGGCTAATTGAGCCTCATCATAAAATCTCGCATTTATGATTAGGATCAAATTTTAAAGAAGGCAATAAACTTGAGTTCATTAATTTACGCACATATTTAAAGTTTGCATGTCCTAATCGATGATGCCATAAACAAGAAGAATAACGATATAAGAAGAAGAAGAAGTATTATTATTATTGCTAGTTTTTGGTACAATAGTAAGAGCATTTATCTTAAATAGTCCATCACAAAGATAACTTTCACCCACGTATACGTCATTTTTAGTGAGTACAAATTTGTCAGATACAAAGACCAACTTAAAATCATTTTTGCTAAGTAAAGAAATAATAGATTCTTGTCAATGTCCTAATCGATAATGCTATAAACAAGAAGACTAACGATATAAGAAGAAGAAGAATTATTATTATTGCTAGTTTTTTGTACAATAGTTACGGCGTTTATCTTGAATAGTCCATCACAAAGGTAACCCTTACCCACATATACGTCATTTTTAGTGAGTACAAATTTTTTAGATACAAATACCAACTTAAAATCATTTTTGCTAAGTAAAGAAATACAAGATTCTTGCCAATGTCAGGCACATGTAACACATTGTTAAGAATGAGCTATTTGTCGGAAGTCATCTTCAAAGTCACTTTTCCTTGTCCATCAACCTTTGAACTTGAAAAATTTTTCATAAACAATTGTTCTCCGTTGACCGCCTTGTAATTAAAGAACATCGCTTTGTCAGCACAAATGTGTCGAATAGCCCTAGAGTCTACCCACATTCTCTAGGATTCTCAATGTTGTTGCATTTAGAAACAATTGCAGACAAGTTCAATTCTTTAGCTTTTTGTTTCTTTGGCTTGCGACATTCATTTGCACGATGTCCCACTTTTCCACAATTGTAACAATCACCTTTGAATTTCTTAGCATTCTTTTTTTGTCTTTTTTCGATGCATCACCAAAATGTTTTTTTTTTTTTTTTTAGTATTCGAACTAGATTCCACCACATTTGCTTTTGCTTGCCCAAACTATCCAAATTTTCTGTTGTCTTTTTCTATCCTTATCTAGACAATTAATTCTTCCAAGTTTATCTCATTGTGTTTGTGCTTGAGATGGTTCTTGAAATCTCTCCATAAATGAGTGAAACTCTTATACTTGACTAATTGTCTTAGAGTCTATCATCTTGAAGTCTAGGAATTTTTCGACAATAAACTTTTTCCTACAAGCATCCCAGTCTTGTACTTTTTCTCCAAGGATTTTTAAAATTCCTTTGCAGATTTCATAGCGTTATAAACATCGTATAGTGAATTGTCCAAACAATTCAGAACGTAATTCTTACATAGGAAATCGGAGTGCTTCCATGCATCCAATGCAATGAGAGACTCTATATTATTTGGTCCTTCTTGAACTGCAGGAGCATCTTCAGTCAAGGACTTCGCCAAATTCAAAGTGGTCAAGCAAAATATCATCTTTTGAAATCCACACCGCTGAATTTTTCCAGTTTCTCTCCATGGGATACTAGAGTTGATTGAAGCAGAGTAGCCACAAGTGGAACCACAGTAGTTGTATTAGTCGGGGAAACAACTTTATTCATATTCAAATCCATTTCTATTATGAAAACAGAAGATAAACAACGATTTTACGTTGATCTCAACACAATATAACTTAAAATAAAAATAAGAGTAAAATTCTTCTTAAACTTGTTGGTTACTTATTGAAAAAGCAAATTATATTATGAAATAAGACTTATTAATTTGTAGAAAATGCAGAATTGAAAAGGCATATCAAAGCTAGAGTTCGACTTTATCTTTTTAAGATGAATTTGTCCCGTCTAGGTGTCTCGGTGTACAAGCAACCACCTCTCAAGATCCAACGGTCTTCTTCTTGCAGAAGAAGCACTTCAAACAATAAGAAACAGTGAAATGAAAAATTTATTTTGTATTCTCTATATGAAAAAGGACGGATGAAAAATGGGAAGCAGAATAACAAATAAATAAAAATGATTGTAATTGATGAATTTCACAGAAGTGAGATGACCTATTTATAATAAACCAAAAATCCTATATGAAAGGACACACCACTTGGAAAAGTTATGTTTGGATAGATACACTTGTTCTGGACAGTGTTTTCTAAAGGGAGTGACACTTGTCAAGATTTGAGCAACCGAACTGTTTTACCACATGTCGAAGTAGTATTGGAGCCATGTATGTCTATTGTAAAGAAATAAAATAATTATTTATTTTATTTGTCCAAAAAGATTATATTGAGCCAAACCCAATTTGAACCCACGACCTGGGCCGGGGGTGTGCAATTGTGGGCTATCGACCGAACCTAATAATATCTATGTCTATGTCCTTCTAAAGACTATTGATACCCCATCTGGCCTAAACCCAACTACCATACTTGGGGTATATGAATATATTAAAAAACCACTCATTTTCTAATGTGGGACAAAAGATTTCATATTTTCACTCCAATTAATTCTTATTTTTTCAAGTTCCAAGATGTCAACTTTTGGCTCTAATTTTTCATTCATCTAGAAATAGTTTTGAGAAACCAAATATATTACGACAATCTACTCATGGAGTAGAACTCGTTTGACTATTCATACACATAAATTGATTATCGAGACCCACCTGAATATTTGGTCAAAATTTGATAAAATCTATTTAATTAAAATCCATTTCCAACAATTATGCAACTGGTTATTCAACTATATGCTAACCCATTTTTATTAGCTTTGATTGTGTCTCTTATTTATCTTTTGTTTTGATGTCAACTAGAATTACAGTTTTCTTCACGAAATCAAATCAAGAAATTGGAGGAACAATGGGCACATGTCAAAATTTGCTAATAGAAAAGAAATAAAGATACATTTTATTAACAAACATAAGAGTTTAAATAGACATGCATAATGTGCACTCGCGAATAATTGAGTTTTTTAAAGTAAGGGTACCAATTAAAAACAGAAGTTAATATAAATTTTATTTAAAAACTTATATTACGATTAAGAAGTCTAATGATTTTAAGTCATTGCACTTAAATGTTGTTGAATATGTTGAATTTAATAATCTCCTAAGTATTAGTATTAAGTGTTTACTTATTTATCAAATATCAAATTTAATAATATATATGCAACGTTGATAAGTAAATATATTATTTTTTTATTTTGACAGGAAATAATTGGAAGCCTCCTATAAAATATGAGAGAAAATATATGTGGAGAAATAATTCTCTTTGTATATTGATATAATATGTATAATGAATGGGGTTAGAAGATATATATAGAGACTAATAGAAACTTAATAAGGAAAAAAATATAAGAAAAAGAGTTCTACCTAGAATAGGAATATAACATATATGGTATCCTACTATATGGTACTCTATTGTAAATAGAATTCTAATACCCCCCTCAGTTGGAGCATGTATGTCAAAAGTGCCCAACTTGTGAGTGAAATTATGAAATGCCTCATTGCCCAATGCTTTAGTAAATAAATCCATAATCGATTGTTGCTTGAAACATAAGCGCCTTGATCTCTCTTTATCAATTCGTTCACGAACAATATGACCATCTATTTCAATGTGTTTTGTTCTTTCATGATATATTTGGATTAGCGGCAATATACATTGTTGCTTGATTATCACAATATAATATCGCTGTTTGTGGATGATTTACACATAAGTCTGTCAGCAATTGTCTCAACCATATAATCTCACAAGTAATGGAAGCCATTGCCCTATACTCAGCCTCTGCTGAAGATTTGGACACAGTCGTTTGTTTCTTGCTTTTCCATGATATAAGTGCCTTTCCCAAAAATACACAATATCCTGTAACTGACCGTCGTGTAGTAATATCTCCGGCCCAATCTGCATCACAAAATCCTGCTAGTTGTAATTTCCCACCTGATGGGAAATATAATCCTCGTCCTGGTGCCCCTTTCAAGTATCGGAGCAGTTAGTGAACTCCATCAAGATGGGGTTGTTTAGGTGCCTGCATAAGCTGACTGAGTGTATTGACTGAATATGAGATCTCTGGTCTAGTAATGGTGAGATAAATGAGCTTTCCTACCAACCGTCGATAGTATGTGGGATCTTTCAATAACTTTCCATTAGTCAAATTAAATTTCAATGACTGCTCCATAGGAAATGCTGCAGGTTTTGATCCAAGTAATCCGGCTTCTTGAAGAATGTCAAGAATATACTTTCTTTGGTTTATTAAAATTCCTGATCTTGAGCTAGCTATTTCTATTCCAAGAAAGTATTTTAATGTTCCAATGTCCTTCAACTTGAATTGAGATGCAAGGAATGTTTTTGTAGTAGAGATTGATTCTCTATTGTTTTCTGTGATAATCATATCATCCACATATAATAGAACTGCCGTAAATAAATTATTATTGACTTTTGTGAAGAGTGAATAATCTGCATGTGACCGTTTGAACCCAAACCTAATAATAACGAGATACAAATTTTTGAAACCAAGAATGAGATGCTGTTTCAATCCATATAAAGATTTATGAAGTCGACATACAAACTGGTGTCTCCCCCCTGTCGACGAAATCCAGGAGGGGGAGTCATATAGACTTCTTCATCAAGATCACCATGAAGAAAAGCATTGTGTACATCCATCTGATGAAGCGTCTAGTCACGAATAGAGGCGATAGCAAGTAAGCATCTGACTGTAGTTAACTTTGGAACTGGAGCGAAAGTTTCATTATAATCAATCCCTTCTCGTTGTGTAAACCCTTTCGCCACTAACCGTACTTTGTATCTTTGAACTGTACCGTCAGAATAAAACTTAATTTTGAACACCCACTTACAACCAATAGGATGAGAATTTGGAGGAAGCGGTACAAGTGACCAAGTATTGTTTTCTTCCAAGGCACAAATTTCATCATTCATAGTAGCGACCCATTTAGGATCTTGACACATTTGCCTCATATATGGCAGCTCGATGATATGAGAAATATTATATGTAAAACCACGATGAATAGGAGAAAGATTACTATATGATACATACTTTGATATAGGGTGTCGAGTGCTGGATTTGACTAGAAGAGACCCGGCTTGAGTAGGCGGTATATGATTGATATAGTAGTCTTCGGGTGAAATGGAGTTTGAATTGATCTTGTGGATCGTCTAAGTTGATCATCTGGAGGGTGAGAAGAGGTGGGTGGATCAGTGGGGATTGGACACTGCTCAGACGGTCGACCGGTAGGTAAAGACGGTCGATCGTTTAAACTCTCTGTTAAACCAGATGAGGTAACCGGTCGACTGGTGGATCGACTGGCTGGACTCTCTGTTGAAACGGATGAGTAAACCTTTCTACCGTCTGATCGACCGGTTAGTCCGGATGATGGTTCGGGATTTTCAGGCAAGTTATTCGTTTATGCTATATGTTGGTCTTCAGGGTTTGTGAAATGTGGTGTTTCAACATCTAGAGGCATTGATTGTGGCAATAAGATGGAGTTGGTTTCATCATGTTGTTGGGAAGTGTAAGGAAATATATTTTCATGGAATATGATGTCTCGGGATACTACTAGCTTTTTGTCGGTTAGGTCATATAATGTGTATGCTTTTTGTCCTGAGGAATATCCAAGAAATACACATCGTTTGGCTCGCGTGTCAAATTTATGGTTGGGTTTGAGATTGGTGGCAAAACATAGGCAACCATAGACACGTAAATAGGAATAAGGTGGTGGTGTCTTGTGTAATTTTTCGTATGGTGTTTTGTGTGAGAGCAATGGCGAAGGTATCCGGTTGATGAGGTAACAAGCTGTTTTGATATGTTCCTCCCAAAATTTTAATGGAAGATTGGCTTGAAATCTAATGGCATGAGCCACATTAAGGAGGTGTCGATGTTTTCTCTTGACCACTCCATTTTGTTGAGGGGTGTAAGGGCATGATCTATGGAAAATTGTACCATTTTCATCTAAGAATGTTTACAAGGATAAGACTCTTGGCCATTGTCAGACCTCAGGGTTTTTATAGTCAGGTTGTGTTGAGTTTTAACCCAAGCAAAGAAATTTTTAATTATGCTTTGAGTTTTAGATTTGTGACGCATGAGGTGTACCCAAGTATAACGAGAAAAATCATCAACAATCGTAAGGAAATATCTAGCACCAGAATAAGAATAAATCATATGAGGTCCCCAAATATCACAATGAATCAAATCAAAGGGTTTATTGCTAGAAATTTGACTAACTTTAAAAGGGAGTCTAGATTGTTTTGCCAAATGACAAACATCACAAATTTCTTGAGAATCAAAACTAATATCTAAGGTACTTTGTGCTAAGAATTGAAGAGGTGAAGATGAAGGGTGTCCAAGACGTCTATGCCATAAGTTGGTTGATCCACTAGTAGTATGATGTATTTGTGGTTTTTGGGAAAGGTAATATAAGCCGTTACTCTGCCTTCCTAAGCCAATCGTCTTCTTCGTCGGCAAATCCTTCATGACACAAAAATCAGGAAAAAACGTCACATAGCAACCTAACCCTTGAGTAAGTTTACTGATAGATAATAGATTAACTTTGAAATTAGGAACATAAAGCACATCATCAATAGTCATATTATTTTCAAATTTAACTGCACCAATGGATTTGATAGGAGCATGACCCCCATTCGGTAGTTGCACAGTTTTGTGTTTTGGCATGAATTTATTCTCAAGAATTCCATCATTTGGCACATGGTCAGTAGCACCGCTATCAATAATCCATGAATTACTTAAAGGGGTAGTGGAGAGATTGATACTTGAGGTGTTAACATAAGGCTTGTCATTACCCGACTTGTAAATTTAGAAGCGTCATGATTTGTTCATATTCCTTGGTTGTGAGCATTTTGCATTCCTTTGGGTCAAGTGTAGAAGTGGTAGTAGCGTTTGTTTCGTGGCTTCACGTCCTTCCCATGAAACTTGTGCCCTGGAGGGAAGCCATGGACGAAATAGCAGGTATCAATGATGTGGTCAATCATCCCACAGTGGGTACATCGTTTCTGGCCAGGTTCCATCGAACCGGTCGACCGGTCAGATGAAACGGTCGATCGGTTAGACCGATTGTTAACTTTCTTGTTCGACCCCCAATTGCTCGACTTCTCCCAATTGATTGAATGTTGTCCTTCACGATCTTGTTGTAACCTCAACTTGCCTTTCATGTTGCATTAAAATAGCGTGGACTTTTCGGTATCCGGAAAGGGGTAATCAATAGTATGTTTCACGAATCGTAGAATAAGAATCATTCAACCCCATCGAAACCGCATGACTTTCTCCTTCTCATCCCTTTCATCCGATGCTTTTAAGATTTCCACAAGTGCATCCAATTGGGTTGTGATAAGAACCCAATTCATCCCATAGTCCTTCAATTTGGTATAATAGGTTGACACCGATTGATTTCATTGTCGATGCTCGCAATTTCTTGGCGAATCGATATATTCGCGCATCATTACCTTGAGAAAAATCGATCTCGCAGTCGTTCCATACCTCATGGCGATTCGGAGTATATGATACTTTCGGCAATATCTGGATATCTTGAATTAAGTGTCCGGACAAGACACATGTGATTACTTGATCCCATATGGAATACTTCTCATCTTACGCTTACGGTGTTTCGATCTTTCCATCAATGAAGCCAATCTTATTCTTGGCAATTAGAGCAATTCTCATAGATCTACTTCATTGTCCATAATTGTTTCCATCAAGTGGTTTAGAAACAAGGATTAAACCGGGATAATCGGATTCTGTAGAGCCATGGGATCCGATTGGGCAATCGTTGCTTCTATGGTGTTTGTACCAGACATCGTTGCTCAGAATCGTCGCTCTGATACCATGTAAAATATGAGAGAAAATATATGTGGAGAAACAATTCTCTCGTATATTGATATAATGTGTATAATGAATGGGGTTACAAGATATATATATATATATATATATATATATATATATTATATATATATATATATATATAGAGAGAGAGAGAGAGATATATATATATATATATATATATAGACTAATGGAAACTTAATAAGGAAAGAAATATAAGAAAAAAGTTCTACTTAGAATATGAATATAACATATATGGTATCCTACTATATGGCACTCTATTGTAAATAGAATTCTAATACCTCCTATCAATGAAATTTCACCCCATATGGTTTCTTTGGACAAGACCGCTCATGTCTCATGATGTTGGGCTACTATCCAAGAGACTTTGATTATTTTAAGAAATTGATTAAACATTAATAAGATTGGGAAAATTTAGTGATTTACACATATAAACTAGAATATGAATGAAAAAATTTGAAAAATATTCATTAATCTTAAGATCTTATTGAAAAGTACGACTAATTATTATTGATCACAATTAACACAAATCATAGTCACTTATATAATAAATAACAACAACCTCTCTATAAAAACGAACTATTTGTCTTCTCTATAACATCTCTCTCTTCCAAATTAAATTCTCCTCTACAATATACCTATCCAATCCAATCAAAATTCAAAATCACTTAATCAAGTTAAATCTTAATTAAAAAAAATTGTACTATTTTACAATTTAACAAATTATTGTAAAAATATGCAATAACAAAAACATGACAAGTAAGTAGAGTGTCAAAAACATGGATAGTTATAAATTATATTAGCAAGTTTAACTTAATTTTTTTTCCATATTATCAATAATAATATGTCGTACGATAATGCTATTTGTACACTCTAGGTAACCACCACACTTAGACCTTGCATATGTGGCCCAATAAATAGCAAAAAAAAAAAGGCAATGTGTCAATTATTTTATTTCTATTTATTGTGCCACGTAGACAAATGTAGGTGTGGTGGTAACCTAGAGTGTACAAGTAGCATTGTTTGAAGCCAAAAATGCAGTAGCAAAGTGCAGTAACACTTTTATTGGTGTTAAAAGTGGAATCTTTATGCAAATATTTATACAAAAATGAACATAAATTGAACCCTAATTGAAATAGACTAGAAATAGATGAAATTTCACTTGTAAACCGAGAAATCGAAAACTATTGAATGCAATTGGACAATACTGTGGGATTTTTGAATTACTATGGACGGAACTCAGTTCAAAGAGTATACATTTTCGCATTCCCAATTATTACAGCACCTATGCTCTTGACAGATTAGTTGAAGATGTTGATGTTGGTGTGGAGGTGGTTAGGAGAATAGAATGTGGAGATTTTGAGGATTTAATGTTATCGGAGGAGGTGGCAAGAGATTGCAGAATGAATGGATAATGGAATCGGAGAGAATGCAGGTGGTGGCAGCAGCAATGGTTTGAAGATGGTGGTTTGGTGAAGGATGAAAAGGGAGGCGGGGAGTGATACATCACCTTTCTAATGCCCATAGTGGACAATGGTATGGTGCCCACTTGGACACTTGTCCAGTGGGCATTGGACAAGTGAAGTGCTTTTTCACTTGTTCAATGCCCACTGGACAAGTGTCCAAGTGGGCACCATACCATTGTCCCCTCTATGGGCATTAGAACATTTCCAGGGAGTGATAATGGTTGGACTAATAGGGTAGATTGCAAATTGGTCATTTGATTAAGGCCATTTATGTTATTTGTCTTTTTAATCTCTTAATTAATGTGATAATTGAAAAAATTTAAATTTTACGCTTCTAATAATTATCAATGTGTTATAAAACTAAAAAACAAGAGAGAAAATAGAATAAAATTAAGAGAACAAGCGTGTAAATTTATTATAACAATGACCTTTATTTATAGAATTCTAATGTGAGTTACAATCTGAGTATAAAACACTGTTGTGGAGTAAGTAGATAACTACATAGATATACAAACAAAACCAAATTGTTATTCATCATTAGCTATAATTTTACAACACTCACATTCCAATTACTCCGCCAACATCCTATACTGATAATGATCCCCTTTTTTGGCAACTAAAGTCTTCTTAAACTTTCTCTTTTTCTTTACTTTCGAGAAGCAATGGAACTTGAGTTATTTTAAACAATAACCAACCGAATGGCGAATGAGAAACAAAGGGGCTTGGAGATAGAGGGTTTTCTAGGGGAGATATATTTTTTAGGTTGCATTTTAAAAATCAAATAGGTGATTTATTTACATAATTATTGATTCGTTAAAAACGTTGTTTGGCAAAAACTCAATGAGACAAAAATTATCAAAAATTTAGACAATCAAATACTGTCTCATTAAAACATTGTTAGAAAAATCTAGTGAGACAAAATTTGAGCGAAGGAAAAAGAGTACATCTAGTCTCTTTGATTTCAATCATTGAAAAAATCTTGTATCGAATTATCCATATCTTGTGCGTCAGTGTCTTCAATGCCGTAATCTTTTAAAACTTGTATAAAATAATTCTGGTGAAATGTACTTCATGTTATAACCTTCAAGCAATATCATCTGCATACACTATCTCTAGTTGACTGTATTTAACATGATGGTCTGATGCAATTTTATTAAAAATAGATCTTGTTGTTGTTCCCTTCAGGGGTTTCGTATACAATTTATGACACACGAGAGATAACCATAGGGTTATGATGAGGGTAAATATTTTATAGGTTATGAACATTCATAACTATAATATTTATAACATTTTCAATTGGATGTCATTTACATAAGAATATGCCTCTTAAAACCTTATTAGAAAAAATCCTAGTGAAGGAAAGAGTACATATTTCTTTTAATACGCCATGAAAATTACTTTATTAAAAACCTTACTAGGAAAATCTAATGGGACAAAACCCCGGTTAAGGAAAAGAGTACAACACGACTTTACTCCCCCTCATTATAATATCACTTCAAATATATACTTTAATCGATTAAGTTCTCGAAAAGTTGAATTATATGCTTCAGACATATTAAATCCTCTAAGAATATATATACATATTTTTATTAGTCATGCTAGATGAGTTGGTTATAACAATATCTATTATATGCATATATGCCATGGATTGACAGGCTAACAAGATACGATTTGTGATTGCTTTACATAAGCTTTTGCAAAATCCATAATGTTAAAAGTTGTGCATTACATGTTACGATTTGATTTTTCTCATTTCTTTTTCTTACAAGTATACACTTTTAGATGTTCGAACTGTAGGTCCAAAAACTTCAGGTTTCTCTATTAAGTTCAATTTACTTGGATTGCATCCTTTTATTTGGCCAATTAATTATTTGACAGATTTCCTTCAATATCTTTGCTAATTCTCATAATATGAAGCGCTACATAATGTACAAATGTGTTGTCAACATTTATTTTTTTTCCATTGCGACATAACTTATCGAGATCTCTTCATTTATTATCTCAGCTAAATGAACCTCTTCTGGGGTTTTATAATTAGTTATGTCTATATACTCTCCAAAAGTGTTCGACTCCTCATTATGAACATCTTTACTATTTGCTCTATATTTCTTTTGAAGATTTTTGTTTGGAATTAAATGTTACCACGCTTCAGACGTGCTATTAAATTTACCAGATATAATGTTAACGGATTGTTCTTCCAAGACGTCAATATGAATTGGAGCATTTACAGTTGGTATACGAGACTTGGTTAATCCTTTTCGGTCAGTGTAACGCCCCAGATTCTCTCAATCTGTATGGTCACTAAAATAATATTTAAATAATGTTTGACGACTAAAAAATATTTTCCGTGCCCTTGAAGGGTTTTAAAAATGTAACTATTGCAGAAAATAACAATTGCGCAATTGGAAAGAATTTACTTCTAATTTTTAAGATTTTTGCCTATACCGTGATAGGTGTCGTCAAAATTTATCCGACCATTCAAACGAATTTAAAAAATTACAAAAATTGAAATGTAGATACTTGGAAGCTTGGACTAGGCCATGCTAAAATTTTAGACCTTACGTATGACATTTGGTATGTGAAAACGTTGGTCAAAATTGTTTGAAAAACTTTTGTAAGTGCCTTAAGGAAGCCCACTAAAACGTTCATAATAAATTCACACGATTTAATTTTTGATTTATTTTAACTACTGCCATTAGATCACCATTAGATCACATATAAGGCTTTCCATAGCCACTAATTTTACTCAAAAAACTTCAAACGTACAGAGAGTTATGATTTTTCAAAATAGGGGCAAAAAGCAGAAATTTCATAATATAAAACGAGGCAATTTGTATTTTAAAATTTTAAATGACAATTAGAGCAACATCTTGTTTTTCATGTACGTTACATGATTACATCTTGAAAAACTAACATCTAAATTATAGTATTTACATCATGATTGACTCGATCATCTCGACGTCAAAACTTAATTTAAATAAAAAAAAAGTTCTCTTCATGTTAGCTAGCATACGCTATCGCGTCAATGCCAACCATTTTAATCTAAAAATTTGTTAATTTTGGAGTGAGTATTTCATAAGAAACACTCAGTAAAAACATATACTAACATGTGAGAAAAAATATAGAATTAAATTTGCGACATGCCAAACATTTAAAATATAAATAAGAACACATTCGATAACTGGCACCACATAAAACTTAAAATAGATTACTTTCAATAACTAACATACATATGTGATTAACTTCAATCACAATCATAAAATTCCAACTTTGACATTTAGCATGGCATTCAATTCAATTTAGATAATATTTTCTTAATTTAAAAATCATGGAATTAAATCGGTAGTATAAGAAATTACCATGCAACAAAAATGATTTCTATTGAATTGATTTGTGACACAAAATGGCTATTTCTTTTCTTCAAATGATGACTCCGTGATTGCCCTTTTTCTCTTCTAAAAATCTAAGGTTTGTAGTGTGATTTGAGTGATAAAAACAAATCATGAAGGAGGTAAAATCTAGTTCTTTGTTGGCCAAAAATGGGGACCTTTGGGCTAATTGATGACTGAAAATGGTATGTTGGTTGTCTACTCTTGGGGGTCAAAATAAAAGATGGAAGAAGGGGAATTGTTGAAGTAAAAATAAAGTGTTAGAAACTTACTACTGGGGCTGAAACTTGAGGAGGAAGAGACTAATTTTTTCTTGATAAAAATTGGAATTCTAAGCCTATTGTTGGGGCATTCTTTGGTGGTTGAATGAAGAAAATAAGGGAACTTAAGGGCTAAAAGTATAGAGTGAAAGTGCAAGTGCAAGTGCAAGTGTAGGATGAAAAAAATAAATGGAGGAAAGGAACTTAAGAGGGCAGAAAATGGGAGAAAAAATGGAGGAATTGATGGGGTTGATAATGGAGAAATTGTTGGACGGTTTTTCTTCAACAAAAAGGGACTGATCAAGGCAGTTTACGGTGTTTTCTCTTTGAGAATGTGGGTGCAGTTGGCTAAAGTTTGAAGTGACAAACATGGGGTAAATAAAGGCTGGTCATGTAGTAGTAGAGGGGACGGTTTCCTTTATGTGGGGTGATTTTCAGCCTGTTTTAGGGAGCTCTTGGGCACAATTTTTGGCAGCTGAGGGAGGAAGGTAGTTTGGTTGAAAATAGATGGTGGAAGATATGGGAGGAATGGGTTGAAAATGGGCTAAAATGTGGGAGATCATGGATGGTTAAGTCTTTGGGTTTTAGGGGTTGATTTTGGCATGAGATTAGGGACAATTTGGGTGTTTAATTAGCATAAAATATTGGTTTGGTGATTGAAAAAAATTCTCTTTTGTTTGACACAAAAGATAAGGTAAATACGTAAAAAAAAATCTAGCACGACTAAAGTGTTTAAAATGTACTAGGAAGTTCGCAACAACGCCGAAAATTGGTTTTTCTTTTTGTGAAATTTTAAACGCCAACAAAAATATTTCAGTCGTTACAACCATCTTCACTTAAAATAATTTCGTCCTCGAAATTTAATTTACTTGATTTACGAGGTTCGGGTACTTAGTTAAGACATCTTTTTCTCTTTGACTACATGGATCTTCCGATTTTTCAGAACATGGACCTTTCTCTATAGGATCACCTCATGTGCTTCTTCATAAGTCATATCATTCCTTAAATCCAACGACTCATATTTTACCACATGTGTGGGATCATGTACGTATTTCTTTAATATCAAAACATGGAATACATCGAGCAATGCCGAGAGCTCAGGTGGCAATGCCAAACAATACGCCACATTTCTAATTTTCTCAAGAATCTCAAATGGGTCAATGAAACGCGGTCTCATTTTTCCTTTCTTACCAAAACGTAATATTCCTTTCATAGGGGCCACCTTTAGATAAACTTTTTCACTCTAGCCCAAACTCTAATTATTTTCTTCTTTGATCGGCATAGCTTTTCTGACGGTCTTGCGCTGTATTAATTTTGGACCCGATCTTGTCTATTGTCTCCATTGTTTTTTCTTAACCGACACTGGGCCTAAATTTCTTCTTTCACCAACTTCATCCCAACAAATTGAAGAACGACATCGATGACCATACATTGTCTTATATGGTGCCATGCTGATGGTAGTTTGAAACTATTATTGTAAGCGAACTCTACCAACAATAGGTGACCTTCCCATTTACCACCCAAATACAAGATGCATGCTCTCAACATATCCTCAAATATTGGATTAGTTTGTTTTGATTGCCCGTCGGTCTGAGGATGATAAGATGTACTAAATTTTAATTTAGTACCCAAAGCTTGTTGAAGACTTTTCCAAAAATTTACTCGATCGGATACAATGGACGTTGATACCCATGAAGTTTGACAATTTTTTGACATACAAATGTGCTAACTGCTCCAAACTGAAATTCATTCGAATGAGCTGAAAATGTGCAAATTTTTTCAAACGATCCACTACAACCCATATGGCATCATAACCTCTTGCCGATATAGGGAAACCCACAACAAAATCTATCGAGATTTTCTCCCATTTCCACTTCAGTATATCCATTGGGTTTAATAGCCCTGACGGCCTCTGATGCTCTACCTTCACTTGTTGACACACCAAATATTTTGACACAAAATGAACTACAACTCCTTTCATGTTTCTCCACCAAAATGTATTATGAAAATCTTTGTACATTTTGGTTCCTTATGGATGCACGATGTAAGGAACGAAAAGAGTTTCAGATAAAATCTCATTTCCCAGACCTTCATCCTTAGGCACACATATCCGACCTTTGAACATCAAAGCTTTGTCCTCAACTATTTTAAACTCTTTCCTTTTTTTGGTTACTACTTCATTCCTAATCTTTTCCAAGAAATGATAATCTTTTTGAGCTGCCACAATTCTATCTCTAAGTCTCGATTTTACTATCAAACTTGCTATCAATGCCAAGGTCCGCACAGGCAGTGCTAATATTTCAATTCTCATATTTTCAAAGTCTTTGATCAGATTATCTTGTGTCGATTACAGTGTAGATAATTGACTCATATTCTTTCTGCTTAGAACATCTGCGACTACATTTGCCTTACCTAAATGGCACATGATAGAGCAGTCACAATTCTTTACTAATTCCAACCACCGTCGTTGTCTTATATTCAACTCCTTTTGGGTGAAAAAAAAACTTGAGGCTTTTATGGTCAGTATAAATCTCATAATTGTTTCCATAAAGGTATTGACGCCAAAGTTTCAAGGCGTGAACTACCGCCGCAAGTTCAAGATCATGTGTCGGATAATTCTGCTCATACTGCTTGAACTGTCTTGAAGCATAAGCTATCACCTTTCTATGCTACATCAACATATAGCCCAAATCGAGCTTTGATGTATCACTATAAATTACATATCCTTCTGAACCTTTGGTTAAAGTTAGTACTGGTAACACTAGCTTGTCCTTTAACTCTTGGAAACTCTGTTCAGACTTCTCGGACCAAACATACTTAACACCATTTCGAGTCAACTGCATCAGAGACCAACTATTTTGAAAAATCCTTCTATGAAACGTCGATAATAGCCGGCTAAACCCATAAAACTTCTTACTTCTCCAATATTTGACGGTGCCAGCCAATTTGATACAACCTCCAATTTTGATGGATCTACTTCAATTCCCTTAGCTGTCACAACATGACCAAGGAATCTATTCGGTCCAGCCAAAATTCACATTTCTGGAGTTTGGCATACAACTTTTTCCTCTGCAAAGTCTCCAATACTGTCCTCAGGTGTTCTTGATGTTGCTTGAGATTTTTGAAATAAATCAAGATGTCATATATGATTACAATGACGAACCGATCTAAATATTGAAGAAATATTCGATTCGTTAAATCCATAAATACCGCCAGAGGATTCGTAAGTCTCAAGGGCATTACTGTAAATTTATAATGCCCATAGCAAATTCGGAATGATGACTTTGGTATATCCAATGGCCTGATCTTCAGTTGATGATAGCCCGATCTCAAGTTGATCTTTGAAAACATTGAAGCACCATTCAATTGATCAAACAAATCCTCAATTCTTTGAAGTGTGTACTTATTCTTGATCATCAATTTATTCAACTCACGATAGTCGATACATATTCTCATCGATCCATCATTTTTCTTTATGAAGAGAACTGGAGCTTTCCACGGAGAAACACTTGATCTGATAAATCCTTTATCCAAAAGCTCTTCCAATTGTATTTTTAACTCTAGAAATTCTTTTGGTGCCATCTAATACAGAGCCTTTAATATGGGTGCAGCTCCAAGTATCAGATTTATCGTGAATTCCACTTGTCTATTAGGCAGGATACCTACTAGGACATCTGAAAACATATCGGCGTACTCTCGAACCACTGGCATATTATCCAAAGATACTTTCTCAGATGAGATGCCAGTCAGATTGACAAGAAAACTTTGACAATCTCTCTTCTTTAGCAACTTTTTTGCCTGCAAAGCTGAGATGAGGTAGTGAAGTACTTTAATCTTCAACCGATAAAATTTAAACTCATTCTCTTCCGATATTTGAAAGATTACTTTCTTCTCAAAATATACAATGGTAGCGCGATTACTACTCAACCAATCCATTCATTGGATAATATAAAAATCTCTCCTAATTATAACATGCAGGTTTGCTGACAGAACGAGCCCATCAAAATCTATTTGAACTACCCTAACTAATTTATACATTTCTATAGTTTCTCCTAATGGCATACTAACCCCTACTACACTATAAGTTTTCTGACATAAAATAATAACCTTAGTTAGGCATGCATCGGATATAAATGAATACATCGCACCAGAATCAATAAGAACATAAACAAGTATGTTAGAAATAGATAACATACCCGTAATAACGTTTGGATTCTGGAGGGCCTCTTCATGAGTCATGAGGAAAACTCTAACTTTTTCTTTGTTCGCCTGATCATTAACCTTTGTCGATATTGTTCAACATTGCGACACGTAGTGTCCTGGTTTGTCACACCAATAGTATACGTTCTTGCCAGAGTGGAAATTACCACTCCCATTCTTCTTACACTTAGAGCACTGAGGAATGAGATTACTTAACTAACCCTTATTGGGACCTTGATTCTTTCTTTTGAACTGTCCCAAATTTTGGTTTTTATTCTCATCATGTCAATTTTTCTTTTTCAAGTCATTCATGTATCCTTGGAACTCTGGCCTTTAAACTTGAGAAGGACACGATCTGGACCATCTTAACCACTGCTCTGAATGTAGGAAGCTCATGGAAACTAACAATCTGTCTAACGTATGGGCGCAATCCTCTTTCATAACGTCTTGCCTTCATTAGTTCAGTGTTGACCAAATATAGAGCATAATGCAACAGTTCCTCAAATTTTTTCTCATACTCGGTGATTTCCATCTCTCCCTGAACTGAATGCAGAAACTTTGAATCCTTATAATCTCGTAGAGCTTGTGGAAAATATTTTTTTGTTAGTTTGACCTTGAACTGTACCTATGATAGATTGTTCTCGTTCTTCTTCAATACAAAAGGGATGTCGACTCCCACAAAGGACACCTTTCGACCAATTAGCATGAACTCTGCGCAAAGGACTTTCTAATTTTTTGAACATGTGATGTGCTAGAAAATTTTCTCGATCATCTGCAAACATTCTTCTGCTGCAAGAGGATCCTTCCCACTGTCGAATGTAGGGGAATGGTACCGATGGAATTTCTAAATCAACAACACGACACAAGCTGCGTGATGTGCTGGTGGGGCCTTATGCCCTTGGAGTACTTGCAGTGCCTGCCTTGCCATTGCTATCTGAGTTGTTAATGCTTGCCTCATTTCTTCTACTGCTAGTTGTGAATCCCTAATAGCTCTTGTTTGCGTAGTCGATTCCATTTACTTTAGAATAAACAAAAAAAAAAATTGTAATCCATCAAAACAAATGCCATTCACAAGCTATAAATATATGAAAGGCTATCAACAAATGAAAATTTAAAGATCATGTTTTATTTATTTAAATCATCCTTCAAGAGATACAACAAATAAAAACGTCTAGGGCTAAACAACAGTAAAGTAACTATACATGCATACTGAGATATTGAAAAGAAAACATCTAATTGCTATGATATCTTTAAGCTTCGGTGTTGTTAATCCATCCTCCATGCACTCTAGGCCTCTTCGACTGTGGAGCCACGTCATTCGAGGTAACATAAGACTCGACCTCAGACTCTACCTCGAGATCCTCTTCCAGGTCTTCCTCAACCTCGACAAATGGATCAGCTTCAAACACTAAAACTGGTTCTGGCTCTGACTCAACTACTAGAGCTCGCTCTGGGATAGGACGAAGACCACCACCATACAAATTGTACTCCTTCCATAATGAGTGCTTCACATATGTCGTAAATCCACCTCTGGGTGGTAGATCTCCTCCAGATCTCTATGACAACTGGCTGTCCCAGGCCAATCCGTGAGTCATTCACATGAGCTATAGACTCTTCATCGGTTGTTACTAAATCATAGTTTATCGCACTGACACATACTAACCTATGGTTACCAATATGATGGTCAATTGACCACTTGGGATCTAAAGTAAATAGTATGTAATCATTTCGTGCCACCTCAGCACGTTCTAGAGAATACTCATTCGGTAGAACCATGTCAGAGATACAAATTGAAGAGTCTGATTAGGTGAATTTCTATCATCTTTCAATTAACTTATAAGGACTAACATAAATTTTCATAAAATTTAGTCGCATTTTCAAAACATTTATAATCACATAAAATTTTAACTCAACTTTAAATTTTATCATAAATGAAACAATTAAAATTCTTCATAAAAATTTAAGTTTCATTTATCATACTTAACAACATAAAAGAAAATTTAATTAACATTTCTTTATCTCAGAACCGGCGTAGCGCGGCGATGGCGAGTAGCAACACTTAAATTTTAAAAATTTTAACTTTAAATTTTTTAACTTGACATAATAAAATAAAGAGCATAAAAAAATATTTTTTTTAAATTTATGCAAGTCTACAGAAAATTAAAACCGCGCTATGATACCAAGCTGTAACGCCTCAGATTTTCTCAACCTGGAGGGTCACTAAAATAACCTTTAAATAATATTTGACAACTCCAAATAATGTTTTTCATGCCCTTGAAGGGTTTTAAAAATTTACCTATTGCGGAAAATAACAAGCGCGCAAGGATAAATGAATTTACTTCTAATTTTTAAGATTTTTGCCTATACCATGATAGATGTCGCAATAATTTATTTGACCATTAAATAGAATTCCAAAAATTAAAAATTTGAACGGTAGATAATTGGAACCTTTGACTAAGCCATGCTAAAATTTTAGACCTAGCTACATCGTTTGGTTGGTGAAAATGTTGGCCAAAGTTACTTAAAAATCTGTCTTGAGTTCTTTAAAGCAGCCCGTTAAAATGTTCATAATAAATTGATACGATAGAATTTTTGAGTGATTCTAATTGCTGCCATTAGACCATATATAAGGCTTTTCATAGCCACTGATTTTACTAAAAAACTCCAAACGTACAAAGAGTTATATTTTTTCAAAGTAGGGGCAAAAACTAAAATTTCAGAATATAAAATGAGACAATTTATATCTTAACAATTTAAATGATAATTAAACCAACATCTTGTTTTCTATGTACTTTGCATGATTAAATATTGAAAACCAATATCTAAATTATAGTATTTACATCATAATTGACTTGATCATCTTGACGTTAAAACTTAATTTAAATAAAAAAAAGTCCACTTCATATTCGCTAGCCTATGCCATCAAGTCAATGCCAACTCAATCTGAAAATTTGTTCATTTTAGGGTGAGTATTTCATAAGAAACACTCCATAGAAATATATATTAACATGTGAGAAAATATGTAGAATTAACTTTGTGACATGCCAAACATTTAAAACATACATAGGAACACATTCGGTAATCGCCACCACGTGAAACTTAAAAGTGATTAACTTCAATTACTAACATATATATGTGTATGTATATATATATATGTGTGTGTGTGTGTGTGTGTGTGTGTGTGTGTGTGTGTGTGTGTGTGTGTGTGTGTGTGTGTGTATCTTCAATCACAATCATAAAATTTTGAATTTGACATTTAGCATGGCATTCAATTTACATAATATTTCTCAATTTAAAAATCATGGAATTAAATTGGTAGTACAAGAAACTACCTTGCAACAAAAAAAATTTCTATTGAATTGATTTGTGGTTCAAAATGGCTATTTCTTTTCTTCAAATGATGACTCCGTGATTGCCCTTTCTCTCTTTTAAAAATCTAAGGTTTGTAGTGTGATTTGAGTGATTAAAACAAATGAAGAAGTCAAAGGTAAAATCTGGTTCTTTGCTAGCCAAAAATATGGACTTTGGGCTTTGCTAGCCAAAAATATGGACTTTGGGCTGATTGATGACTAAAATGGTATGTTGGTTGTATACTCTTGGAGCCCAAAATAAATGATGGAAGAAGGAGAATTTTTGAAGCAAAAATAAAGTGTTAGAAACTTATTAATGGGGTTAAAACTTGAGGAGGATTGGACTGATTTTTGCTTGATAAAAAATGGAATTCTAAGCCTATTGATGGGGTCTTCTTTAGTGGTTGAAATGAGAGAAATTAATGAAATTAAGTGCTGAAAATATAGAGTGAAAGTGCTGGTGTAAGATGAGAAAAATAAATGGATGAAATGCACTTAGGGGGGGGCGAAAATGGGAAAAAAAATAGAGGAATTGTTGGACGATTTTTCTCGAGCAAAAAGGGTTGATCAAGGCATTTTGGGGTGGTTTTCTCTTAGAGAACATGGGCACAATTGGCTGAGGTTTGAAGTGGCAAACATGGAGTAAATAAAAGCTAATCATGGAGTAGTGGAATGGGAGGTTTCTTTCATATGGTAGGCTGATTTTCAGCCTATTTTGGATAACTCTTGAGCACAATTTTTGGCAACTGAGAGAGTGAGCTTGGGATTTTTTTTCTAGTGGAAAATGGGCAAGTAGTTTGCCTAAAAATAGATGGTGGAAGATGTGGGGGAAATGGGTAGGAAATGGGCTGAAATGAAGGAGATTATGGGTGGTTAAGTCTTTGGGTTTTAGGGACTGTTTGGGGGGATATTTACACCCACTACTTACAAATATTAAAATAATTTTAAATCTAACAACTTAACTTATTTATTTCAAAATACTACATAATTAATATTATATTAAATAATAAAATAATGAATTAAAATTAAATAACTATTTCCACGTGAATTCACTCAAATTTGTTTGAGTCCTTGATTATTGCACAATAAGTCCTTCATCTTTATAAAATTTTCACTTTAGTCCCTATACTTACGTCTTTCATTTCAATTTTGTCCTTTTTATTTGCAACTCAAGTCCTTCAACTTTTAAATTTGTACAAGTTGGTCCCCATATTTATACTTTTATATCAGTCCTTTGTATCACTATTTGATACTGAGATGTTACAAATGATATTTTGTATCATTGAATATGTTACATATTATATTATGTTATTTTACATATCACATGTTACGTGAATTGATATTTTGTATCATTTGATGTTACGTGATGTTACAAATGATGAAATCAATAGTTTTATTTGTTAAATTTAACATTGTGTTTCATATCTATATCATACTATAACGAACTTATTGAAGTTTAGAGTTGATTTTGCAGGTTGTAACAACTTACATTTAGTATCGCAATCATTACAAATGTTACAAATCTTATTGTGTATCATTATTTGATACAAATGTTACAAATAATATTTTGTATCATTTGAATATATTACTGATTATATTATGTTATTTTACACAATACATGCTACATGAATTAATATTTTGTATCACTAATATTTTATATTTCAATTTGTAACACAGATTGTTACAAAATATCATTTGTAATATTTGTATCAAACATTGATACACAATATCATTTGTAACATATGTATCAAATAGTGATACTATAAAGGACTAAACTGATATAAAAGTATAAATATGGGGACCAACTTGTACAAATTTAAAAGTTGAGGAAAATAAAAAAGGACGAAATTGAAATGAAAGATAAAATATAGGGACTAAAGTGAAAATTTTATAAAGATGAAGGACTTATTGTGCAAATAATTAAGGACTCAAATGCAAATTTAAGTAAGTTCACGTGGAAATATATATTTTGTAGTATAGATTTAATTTTAATTTATTATTTTATTAATTAATATAATTTTAAGAATGTAGTATTTTTGGAATAAATTTGTTAAGTAGATAAAATTAGAATTATTTTTAAAAAGTGGTTTATTTATGAAAAGATCCCCTGTTTGGGGGCTAATTTTAGCATGAGATTAGGGGCTGTTTGGGTATTTATTTTGGCATGAGATTATGAGTTGTTTGGGTGTTTAATTAGTATTAAAAAATTTGATTTGGTGATTGAAAAAAAAAAAAAATTTTGACAAAAGATAAGGCAAACACATGAAAAAAATATAAAAAAGTTCGCAACGACGCTAAAAACTGAAATTTATTTATTTATTTTTTGTGAAATTTTTAATGCCAACAAAAAATTTCGTTTGATACAGTCAGTTAATACATCTATCAATTGCATAACTTACAAATGAATTATCTGTCGAACTTCTAATTCGTATTGTCTTGTGCAAAGATCTTATAAAATACAATATGTTGTATTTTCATGTATTCTTCCACCTACTTAATTTCTCTCATAATATTGAGAAAATTGTGTTATCAAAATGACATTCGAAAAATCGTGTTATAAAATATCACCCGTTAGGACTTTAGATATTTTATAACGTTTCAAATTAAACATGTATTCTCAACATTCTTTAATGTCCATCTCAATACACCATGATAGACCGATTGTACATATATTGCACTATCAAAAATCATTAGATGGGTAATATTAAGCTCTGACCATATGTCAACTGTAGTGGGATAACTTTGATATTGATATGACGTGTATAAGTTTTGCAGCATATAAAATAACATTATGTGGACAAAAATGGGAAACACTTTGTTCTTAATAGTAATGGTTCTTGGTTCTTGAATTAGAATTGTGGGTCCCGATTGGAACCGAATTTTTCATATTTAATAATTTTTTTTTATTTTTACAATTTATTCACCATAACTCAATGACCCATGATCCAACACCACAGTACCAAAGATAAGAGTCCATCTGTCCAAGATTCAGACACAATAATCAATGTCAATATGACATGAGTTGTATGCTTTTCTTCTGGGATAAGCATTATTTCATAATGTATGCGCGCGCGCGCACACACACACACAAATCATTTCAGTAGTTGGTATGATATTATTCGAGACATGAGCTTCTTCGATAGCACAATAAAATATTATATAGATTAATGCTTCTTCATGAGCAATAACTCAATATTCTTCAAAATATCAAAATTGTTATGTCGTGCTCTTCAGAACTAAGTAAAATTATGCTAGAATACGAATATAATATTTTTGCTTTTTTGAGGAACAACACCAAAATATTATTTTAGAATATTGAACTGTCTAATCAGGAACAAGTAATATTATACTGAAATATTAATAAAATATTGTGCTATTTCAGGAGCAACAACAGATTGTTATTTAGAAATATTAAATTATGTATAATTTACTCATAAGGAGCAAAAATATAATAGTTAGATTATATACAATTATGCTCTTCGAGAGCAAGTAATGTTCAAATAGAATATTGATATTTGTAAAGTCGTGTTTCTTTCAAAATATTATACAATATTCTTCTAGAATATTGATTTTTAGTAATGGACAATTTTTCAAGAATGACGATAGCATTTTCTTCAATAATATAGATACAAAAAAATATGCTTCTTCAGGAGCAATAACTCAATATTCTTCAGAAATATTAAATTTGTAATGTCATGCTATTTATAGATAAATAACTTTCTTCTAGAATATTAATATAATATTGTGCTTCTTCAGAAGTATCAACATATTTATCACGCTTAGACTTGTATAAAGTTAATCTTTAAGATTAACATAATATTCTTCTATAATATTGATTTGTATTAAATTTTGATTTCTTTAGGAATGACAAAATAATATTCTTCTTGAATATTTATGTAGTTGAGTTATATTTCTTCTAGAATATCAACACAATTTTCTACAAGAATATTGAAACGTGTAAAGATAGCTCTTCAGGAGCAACAACACAATATTATTTTAAAATAATGATTTGTAATAAATTGGTGCTTCTTCCGAAGAATAACATCGTTAAATATTATCATGAATCAAATATCTATGTAATGTTACAAAATTTGTTGTATATATAAAAATAATAATAATAATAATAATAATAATAATAATAATAATAATAACAACAATAATCAAAAGGTTTAAAAGAACTAACTTACTTAATTTTAGATTTGACATATCTCAAATCTAAAGATACGAACCTGAAATTTTTTGTTGCATCCGAGAAAAATTAGAAAATCTGTGAAAATAAATTTGGTCAAGCTATATCACTCATGAAATAGTAAGATTGATGCTAGATGGCCAAGTCAAAATTGAACTTTAACATTGAAGTTGAATTCTGCGTGAACTTAATATTTGAATGGGCTATATTTGCATGGATATGTTTCTTGGACATAAATTTAGAAATAGTTTAATAAAAATAATTTCTGAGCATTGAAAATTGTAGAGAGTTGATTCATCTAATCATAATAGGGATATTTTGCAGCAAAAAAATGAATTATGTTATACCAAGACAGATGAGGCGGATTATCTTCAGACCATAAAATAGTTACACGCTCTTAAGGGAAAGAAATACTAAATATCATGCTCATTCAATTGAGACTTTTATAGACTTTTATAAGTTGGTGACTTTTGTAGAAATCATGAACTTTTAAGTGACTTTTATGGATTTGTTAGGAATTAATAAAAGTCTTCCTTAAACTTTTGTAGACTTTTATTAAAGACTTTTATAGACTTATATAGACTTTTATTTTTTTTTTAAATGTTACACTAAATTTCTATGTAATATAATATTATTTTAAGTAGCTTCTCCTATGTCCAAATCATCCACAACACATATAATTAAGAATTCAAAGTAGTAAATTATATTTCTTATGTCAATAAAAATATTTATTAACAAATATAAAAGATTTAAGTCACCTCATCAATTAAACTAACAAATAACATAAATCTAAAAAAGAATTAATAACATTTTAGTAATGTTCAATAAAAAATCAATTATTACCAAAATCACTCCACATATAGCAGCCCTCCATGCATTAGCAGTTTCTATTTCTTGTTCTTGACTCTCAAAAAATGGTTCAAAATCTTCCTCTTCATTAACTGACGAAGCTTTCATTATCAGGTTCAGCTGAAAATTCATCAGAATGACACTCTTTACAAATAAAATTGTGTAATCTTGCACAAGATAATACTAGCTCCACTTGTGTACGATATGGATATAGATGAGCTGTTTTAAAAATTGTGAACCGTGATTTAAATATACCAAATACCCTCTCAACTACGTTTCTCAAGGAATCATGCCGAAGATTAAACAACTCCTTTGAATTTTCAGGGTCACGACCTTGACCAGCAAAATCTTGAAGACGATAGCGGGTACCACAAAAAGGAGTTAAGAATTGATGTCTATTAGGAAATCCACAATCTACCGAAAAATATTTACCTACACATAAATATTTGGACAATTAGCAAAGAACTTATAACATGTATAATCATGAATAATAAAACATAAAATTAAAGAAAAATAGATTAATGGCATTATAAAGTCGTACCTTGTGGCACTTTATGTCCGTTTCTCCTTGTTAAAGCATCACTCAACACCTTAGAATCATGTGCCGATCCTCCACCCACCAAGCACATATATAAATTCTAAATCAAAGTTACAAGCGGCTAAAACATTCTGCGAAATTATTCTATGGCGATTTGTATAACTGCTTGTTTTACGTCCAGTTATCATTGCTAGAATATGAGTGCCATCAATAGCTCCAATGCATTTCTGAAACAATAAGTAAAATATTGTACTTTCTTTTATTTTTTCTGGTATTGTGGATCCTGGTTTAAAAATCATATCTACTGCAAATTTGTTTAATGTCTGTAAAATCTTGTTGAAACTTTGGTTGGTAGTGAAATGCGATCGACCAAATTTTTGACGAATTAAGTAATATCGAGTATTTTGACCGACAGTGAGTGAGAATGTTGCAAGCATGTCTTCAATACAAATATACCTCGTATCCCGTAATAGTGTTTTTTCTCTAATGATGCTGCTTAATTTTAGAAACGCATCGATACATTCTATAAACTTGTCGAAAGTTTGTTGGATCCTCTTTTAAACTTTATATTATATATATATATATATATATATATATATATATATATATATATATATATATAAAATATATCCATATCTAGTTTTTGTCTCCTAGTTAGTGAGCGCTTTGACATGTTCACGACCCATATTACCCATATAATACTTCTTCATTCTTGGCCATCTCTATTTCATGATATTCATGCATGTTGACATTAGACATTATATAAATAGAAGCATCTAAAAAAAATTAAAACTTAAAGACATACACAAAGAAAATGATAACGTTACGTAAAAACGAAACAAGTATTAGTAATCCAATATACAATCAATAAAAAACTCAAAAACTGTAGAATTTGGTACTATTTCAAAGTTAAAAAATCCATGAACAATAGACTAACAATCCAAAAAATATAAAATTTAGTACTAATCATGTCCGAAAAATGCCTCATTTCAAATTAAATATTATCCATTTAGAACGCTCTTCTGGTGTCATGTTCAAGAACTTAAACTTCTTATTGCTCTGGTATTAAGCAAATCAAGGGCCTTGAAATGAGCATCATCATCCAAGTTTGAGGATCTCCTTGATAACATCCCAACAAGTATGCCATTTATATATATATTTCAATTAACAAACCAAAATATGATTAAAACATTATAATAATCATTGTTAGCTTGCCATTCTTTATTAATTGTGAGATTAAATAAGGTAGATTAATCTATGTTATTGTATATATACATAAGTATTGACCGATTCATTCTTTATTTTCAATAAAAATTTCTCTCAAATAGAGAGATAACATAAAAGATTGTGTATTCTAGATTCATTTTTTGGCGCAAAAATCTTTTAGCACTATTTATAATATATATAAATGATAGACAAATAATGGCTTTCCCACCTAAAGACTCCTATTAACGGCACCTATCAGCTAAAAAATTATGCAGGATAATAAACTAAACACCAAATCAATTCTTGGCTAAATTACATTAATAAAATAATCAAAGTACAACAAAAGATTTCCAATACAATGCCATACTATCGCCATAGAATAATTTCTAATAATTAAGCGAAAAATTTGACTCCCATTAAAATATTAATCAAAATATTGCAAATTCATCACGCAAAATATCCTTAAGTTTTGATACAAGACTCAATTTACCATGATATCAAAGTTTTGATTACTGCAAATTCTCGATCTAATTGCATATAAATTATTGATTACAACAAATTTTTATTCGAATGGAAGAGATGCGAAAAAACTTTAGAAGTGAAAGAAGATATGCATTCTTTATTTTGGGGTTCTGGAGTCTTCACAAATCTCACTGTAGATGGGATATTTTTTTTTTTTTTTTACATTTTCTATTTATACTTTTCACTAAAAAATTTCTGAAAGTCTCCAGAAGTCTGGTAAGTAGAGAATTTCTAGAAATCCTTCTCAATTTGAATACCCCATAACTTATAGAGACTCATACAAAGTTTTAATTGAATACCCCATGACTTTTAAAGACTTTTTTAATGTCTGTAAAAGTCTCAATTGAATACACCAATACTTTTAGAGAGTCTTAAAAAGTCTACACTAAATACCACTAAACTTTTAAATACTTAAAAGTAATTAAAAGTCTCAATTTGAATACACCTCCCTAAGAGAACAAGAGAGGAAAATAGATGAGAATTAAGAGAGCAAGCATGTAAATTTATAAGGTTCGAATGGGAGTTACAATATGATATCTAGCAAAATCAAATAGTCAATCATCATTATCTATAATTTGACAACACAATAAAATTTATAGCTGGTCAAAAAATTTCAAAATGATAAAATCCACCAATATATTTCAATTTCCTAAATATAAATAGACAGATGTCCTAATTTCCTCTTAAAATTGACCATAAAATACTTTAGCTCTAAATTATACAATTTTAAGTTAATACTAAAATTTTCAAGTTTATTTTGATGCCACAATGCATGTTTGGGGTAAGGATGGCAATTTGCCCCACCCTCGCCCCGTCCTCCACCCCGTTTAGAATTTCTCCGCCCGGATAATCAGGTATTCGGGGTGGGGATAATTGCCCCGAGTCGGGGTCGGTGAAGCTATTTCACCCGGACCGCCCGATTTTTTTTTTTTTAATTTTAAATTTTAGATTTGATCGATGCAGCTTTTTCAATTTGTTAAATTTTCCACCCTTCAAATAATATGTAATAAATTTAGTTATTATGGCGTAATTGTGAATCCTATTTTGATTTATTGCTTGGGTGAAAGATAGTAAAACTTGATGCGAATATTTTAATAATTGATTTAATTTCCACGATTATCTGCTTTTAATATCGAATCTTGTAATTTGAAGCCCATTTGAATTTTTGCCCCTGTTTGTCAACTTATTTTTGTTAGTGGAACTTGTTCTCAAATATTTCTGGACACTTCTGAAAGTTACTTTGCTTGAATTCAATTAATTTTTTTAAGTTAATAGAGCAAAAGGTCTTGAAAATCCAATATGAGTCTTGAAAAAGTGTGCTGATAAAAAAAATTTAAACGGGACCGTAAGCTGCCTCGCCCCGCCCTGACCACTACCCCAACCCGACTCGCTTTAAGCGGGGAATGGGGCAGGTATGGGGGTGAAAAATCTCTAGCGGGGCAGGGCGGGGGGGGCGGGGCGGGCGGGGGGGAGGAGGCGGAGGACCACCCGGCCGAGCCCGCCTCTGTTGCCATCCCTAGTTTGGGGTTTATTGCTAGTGATAAATTCCACATCGGTTAAAAATTAGAACAATATTCCTCTTAACAAGTTTGACATATTATGATGGAACTCCAAGATCAATATTTATTACACTACATGGGATAAGTTGATTTAAGATATCTTGGCAATTTGCATTGACGATGGGAGGACGACAATGAGATGATCTTATAATTGTAATTTTTATACTTATTGATAAGGAAGAATCAACTTCCCTTGATTTTAGATGATTTAGTATATTAGTTGTATTCATGTGTTAGTTTGTTTCTTGTATATATCCTTTGTAAATGTTGTCTATATATTGAAACGTCTTCACCTCAATAATCATTGAGGATTCCAACCATAGTCTTTTAGTTTGTTTAAACCTCTTTATGGTATCAGAGCTTTCAGGCTATTTTTTTTTTCTCTTGATCCCATGGATGCACCTACTTCCTCATCTCTTCCACTTAATACAATGATGCACATGCTCACCATCAAATTGACCTCCAATAAATACTTGCTTTGGAGAAATCAATTTGTCCATTTGTTAACTAGTCAAGATCTCTTCGGCTATCTGGACGGCAGCATTGAAGCTTTTCCTTCCATGGTCACGGCTTCTGATGGTACCGTGAACTCTAATCCCGAGTACTCTTCCTAGTTACATACAGATCAGATGTTGTTGAGTTTGCTTTATTCATCCATCACTAAGGAATCTATGAGTGAAGTCCTCGGTAACCATTACTCTCATGAAGCCTGGCTTTCCCATGAAACTTCATTTTCCCATCGATCCAAGACTCGGGAACTTCAACTCAAGGATGAGCTCCAACTTATGCAGCGTGGATCTCAGTATATAGCTGAATTCTCTCGAACGTTCAAGGGTCTTTGAGATCGCCTGGCTGCCATTGGTCGTCCTATTGATGATATGGATAAAGTCCACTGGTTCCTACGAGCATTGGGTCCTGACTACAAAATCTTCACTACCACTATGCTCTCTCAGCTTCCGTTACCTTCTTTTGCAGATATAGTTCTGAAAGTTTTGAGTCATGAGATTTTTGAACGGTTGCTTTCTCACCCATCGTCGAACTCTGCCTTTTATGCACAACATTCTTCCAGATAAAAGGCACCCACGAAGAACAAGTCCAAGCTTTCTTCTCACTCTCGTCAAAGCCATCTCCCTCATCTCCAATTTTTTGTCAACTGTGTGATAAGCAGGGACATTTGACCAAACGTTGCTTGACTTTTTTGAAGATGAAGAAGATGCAGTCAGCTAATATTGCTAAAGCTTTTACTGCATGCTCACTTTAGGATTCGAATGTCTCCGACTGGTTTTCCGACTCCGGTGCTACTTTCCACATGACAAGTGATGACGAAGGTGTTGATGTGCCTGCTATCTACTCTGGTAATGAACGTGTTATGGTTGGCAATGGTCATTCATTATCGAATTCACATACTGGTTCTATTACATCTCTTATTCCCAATATTCCTCTTTTTTTTTTATCCAATATCTTGGTTGTTCCTAGTATTAAGAAAAATCTTATTTCTATCAGCCAGCTTACCAAAGATAATAACTGTTGTGTTACATTTTCTTCATCTGGTTTTTTCGTACAGGATTGGGTCACCAGGATACAGCTGGGAGTCGGACGATGTGAAAATGGCTTGTACGTGTTAGATTGTGATTATTAGGGATGGCAATTTATCCGCCCCGCCCGTCCCCCGCCTCCGACAATCGAGTATTCGGGACGGACGCAGGCGAGAAAATTAAAGGGTTCGGGAGTAGCCCCGAAAATACTATTTTTTTTTAAATATTTTAATTTTGAAAATAATGGTTACAAAAAATTAAAAAAATAAATAAGCGGGCGGTAAGCGGGATGCATGGCCCCCCGCCCCCACCCCTTCCCCGACCGACCCGCCCGCTACTGATTTAATCGGAGAACAGGCGGGTATGAAACAAAATCCCACAGGCGGGGACGGAGAGGCCGCCCGGCCCCGACCCGCCCGTTGCCATCCCTAGTGATCATCATGCTCTTTTTCTCGCCACTTCTTCTTATAAACCACAAGCTTTGGTCCGATTCTGACATGCTCATCTTGGTCATCCCAATTGTCATATTATTTCTTCTCTTTTGAGATTAGGGTCTATTTCTTATAATAATAAATTAGTAAACTCTGATTCTAAAATTTCTGTTGGCCGTAAACTTGACAAAAAGTCATCGTTTACCTTTTTCTCTTAATGAAAGTCGTTGCGATTTACCTTTTGATCGCTTACACTGTGATTTGTGGGGTCCCTCACCGGTTACTTCTCCTACAAGATTTAGATATAAGTCTTTTTTTATTGATGATTGTACTCTATTTGGTTGGCTCTTTCCTTTAAAAGCTAAATCTAATTTTTTTAATACATTTGTCACATTTCAACATTACATTGAAACACAATTTTATGCTAAAATTAAATCCTTTCAGTGTGATGGCGGTACCGAGTTCACTAACAATCGGTTTCGTTCTCATCTCACTTCATATGGATTGTTCTTCGTCTAGCATGTCCTTATACTCTTGCACAAAATAGGATTGCTGAACGTAAACACCGACATGTCATAGAAACCGGTCTTACCCTTATGTTTCATGCACACGTACTTTTATCTCTTTGGGTTGAGGCTTTCTCTACAGCTATTTTTCTTATCAATCGGCTTCCCTCGCCAAATCTTGGTGGCACGACTCCTTATGAGCTTCTATATTGTAAGCAACTTGATTACTCTATGCTCCGCACTTTTGGATTTTTTGCTTTTCTTATTTGCGTAATTATACCCCTCATAAATTATCTCTCAAATCTATTCTTTGTGTTTTTTAGGATATAGCACTCTTCATAAGGATTGTTGGATTATGTTAGCCATGGCAATGGGCCGAGCCGACGATTATGTTAGCCATGGCAATGGGCGAGAAGTCGGCTCGGCTCGGCCCATAAATCACGAGCTCGGCTCGTCTAGCTCGGCTCGGCTCCAATTAAGTGGGCTCGGTTCGGCCCACGGTTAATGGGCCGAACAGTAGGGCCGGCCAAGCTCGGCTCGACCTTTTTTTTTTTTTAATTTGAAAATAAATCATTATATTCTAATTTCTATTTATTTTATTAAAGAACAAAATGTAAATATTTAAAATGAATCATTTATTTATCTTTATCTTTATGTTAAAGATTAAATATTTATCTTTATGTTAAAATTTTTATTGAATCATCTTGATTATGTTTTTAAAATCCTCATATTTGATTAAGTTTTTGTTTTGAATTTGAAAATAAAAAAAAATTTAAAAATAAAAAGAAAGTAGAAATAAAAAATCATTTATGTTAAAAATTAAAGATTTAAAATCCACCTCTATTTTTTTGTGTTTATATTTTTTTAAATTTGAAAATAAAAAGAATACATAATCGAAAATCGTTTATGTTAAAAATGTAAAATTAAAACCCTCCTCCTTTTTCCGAGCTTGGGACCGGCTACTTTAAAAGTAGATTTGAGTTAAAATTGTACACGAACAAGATGTTACGTGTACAATTTTTTATTAAAATAAGAAAAATTCTTCAAATACAAAAATATTAATGCAAAATAATACTTACTACGATTCTCTACGAATATGATTAATCCATATTCAAATCTTCAAGTTCTTCGAGACATTATTACATCCACTTTATCTTGAATTGAAGTTCGGTATCATCATAATCCTTTAGACACGATAAACTTTCTAAAATGTCGACTTTGAGTCTTGACTTGACATCGAGATAAAACCCCGCCACTTATACTAAATGTAGCCTCCGATGCTACGAGTTGACAATCGAGTGTTAGTAGATCACGTGCCATTTTAGAAAGAATTGGGTAACTACGTTGATGTTGTCTCCACCATTTAAGTATATCAAAATTTTTTCTCTCATCTTCATCTAACATACTAAGCACATCATGTGCAAAATACCTACCTAACTCTACAGGTGTATCATTAGAATAGGGAATGGAAGAACTAGAAGAAGAACCAACTAATTGTTGACCTTGAGTGATCCTATGTGTACTGACGTAACTCTATAAGTCAATGTCATCAGTTGATGACGAAGTATATGTTGGATTAGGGAGTCGTACAACGTTTGTACCGGCCTTTTCAGCATAAATCTCATACATAGAACATAAAGTTTGTTCTAAATTAGAACACATGACTGGATTTTCAAAAGTTAATTGATCTGAAATTGTCATTATTGTTACTTTTGTACCCTCTAAGTTAAGTCGAGGATCCATGATACATGCTAATGGAAATAACATAGGTAATTGTTCCCAATATTTTCTAAATTTAGCTTCCATGACATGTATAATACTAGTAAAAAGAGCAAAATTCTTATACTTATGAAAATTGTAAGCAATATAATAGAAATGATTTAAAACAAGTTGAGTAGTTGGGTAATAAACACCGAAATGCATTTGTTGCGTCAGAAAAAACTTTTAAAAATTTTCTAACATGACCACATATTTCCCAATCATGTAATTCTAAATCATATTCTGAGCCGTGTGAGTGTCGGCCATTATAATATACAGTAATGCAATCTTCATAACCTTCACACGATTCAAGCATAAGATATGTTAAATTTCACCTATTGCCAACATCAGTTGCAAAACATTTTGATTGCAGCCCATTTTCTATACATAAAGTAGCAAAAACTTGTTTTCTTGATGGTGAAACCGAAATATAATTAATAGCAAATCTAATTTTTTCTAATTGTGGGCGTATAAATTGTAATCCATCTTGTACAATTAAATTAAACACATGGCACACACAACGAATATGAAATAAAATACCATCAAATTGTGGATTACAATGTTGCATTAATTTTTCAATTACTATATTATTTGAGCTGCATTATCAAATGTAAAACTACGAGCTTTAGAATCACATTTAAATTCATGTAACACACTTAATAAAACTTGATAGATATTATTTCCATTATGAGGATAGTCTATTTGTTTAAATGTTATTACTTTTTTATGCATTAACCAATTATTATCAATGTAATGTGCGAGTTGCTACCATGTATCCTTTTTGATTACAACTTTGTCCATAAGTCGATGTAAAAGATACAACACCATTGTAATTATTAATATCATTAATAATAGCTTCTTTTTAGTATTATATCTAACAATAGTATCTCTACTAGTGTATTTCTAGAAATACTAATGTACCTTGGTTGTAGATATTTTTGGATGAATGTAGTCCAATGAGGATTGTCCACCAAGCATAGTAGAAACTCGACATTTGCTATCAATTTCGGTGAGTCCTTCGTGTCGCATAAGTTCTTGTGAGTATATCCAGTTGTTGAGAGTAGGACCACTAGACCCGGCCCCTGAGATCCAAACCGGAGATGTGCCTAATTTGTATCCACACCTCCATGTTTGTATTGACACTTTTGAAGTGTCTGCTTAGATGGGTCGTGTCAATCCCTTGTGCCAAGCAAACTTCTCCTGGCGGTGTTTACACTTTGCTTTGAACTCGAGGACTCCTTCACTAGTTTACCGATCGGCACCAACCGAAAATCTTTGCAAACATATAGCTTTTTCTTTGGTGGCTTTTAGGTTTAGTGCTAGAGCCAATGGTAGTTTCATGTGTATTGGCGTCATCATGAACGTCTTCCAAATCAATTGGATCGGTGCTACCACCAAACTGATCAATAATGTCTTCTGGAATTGGAATGTCATTAAGACCACTGAAATCATCATCACTTGATTTGTATGCGCCATTTGGAATAATAGAGAAAGAAAATAGGAGAAGATGAAGATTTAATAGAACGTAGAAATTAGAAAATAGAAATGTAGAAAATTAGTAGAAGTAGAAAATTATAGTGTAATAACTAGATAATAAGATACTAGATACTAATTACTTAGAACACTAATATTGAGATTTGAAAATTTATAATAGATTGAGTATGTAATTGAATGAGAGATAAAAGATTGAAGTGTGAAAAAATGAGTTTAGAAATAGGGTATTTATAGGAAAATCATGAAAGGAAAAAAAATGAAAATGATCGTTGCCAACGGTCACAAATGTGACCGTTGGATGATCATCCAACGGTCACGATTTCGTGATCGTTGTGGATGAGCCATTTCGGCGAGTCTCGCTCGTTTTTTCTCCCACCAGCCTTTCGCCGACTCAGCTCTCGTGTTCGTGGTTTGATGAGCCCGAGTCCGAGCTGGTTCGAGCTTTTACGAGCCAAGGGTCGAGTTTTCGAGCCGTTTGACACCCCAGATTATGTCTTGAATTTTCAAGGCCCAAGAAATAGAAGCCCATTGTCAATATAAGCCCATGACAAAAGCTTGGTTAATAATATGAACAAGTCTCATGCATCTTAGCCACAAGATTTGACTTGGGCACCAAGCAACATTGAGCACTTCTTAGCCACAAGTTTAGACTTGGGCACCAAGAAAATATGGCTATATAAGTGGCCATTGGTTTCAATTTTCAAGCAATTTTCAGCGGAAAAGAGAGCAAAAACAATTGGGTGCAAGTATAGTGAGCTTGAGTGAGCTAAGTGAGGTTTGGGTATATTGGGTTAAAGGGTTGAGAAACTAAATTTGAGTCATCTTGTAATCTTCAATTTTCATAGTGAAAATTTCTTTGATCGTCTTGACCGTGGACGTAGGCCTAAAAGCCAAACCACGTTAAATTCCTTGTGTTATTTTGAGCTATTTATTTTTGCCATTTTAATTTCTCTACTTACCAATTAATTATTTTCTGGGGTGTGTCACAACAGACTGGTATTATCAGAGCTCTAGACTTTAATTAATTGGGTTTCTTCATGATGGCGGCAAGAGCGACATCGGCCACGAAATATGAGGTAGAAAAATTTAATGGTAGAAATGATTTTAATTTATGGCGAATTAAAATGAGAGCCTTGTTAGTACAATAAGGGTTGCTCACTAGAAGGAAGGGAAAAGCTACCAGAAACACTATCAGAAGACGATGTCGACGACCTTTTGGAGCGGGCACACAGTGCAATTCAATTGTGTCTATCCGATGAGGTTCTGAGAGGGGTTGCAGATGAGACTACTGCTGCGGAGTTATGGCTCAAATTGAAATCTCTATACATGACCAAATCTCTGACTAACCGCTTGTACCTAAAGCAACGGTTATATGCTCTCCGTATGAAAGAAGGTACACTCATAAAAAATTATCTAGATGAATTCAATAGAATTATTCTAGATTTGAGGAACATTGATGTCAAAATTGAAGATGAAGACCAGGCTATAATTCTTTTGTGTTCATTACCTCCCTCATATGATCATTTCATAGACACCATGATGTATGGGAGAGAGAATCTCTCTCTGGAGGATGTCAAAGCGTCTTTAAACTCAAGAGAGTTGAAAAGACAGTTGTTAGAGAATCATGGCGAGGATCAGGCAGAAGGCTTGGTTGTAAGAGGTCGGACAAAAGAAAGAGGGTTAGGCAACAGATGTAAGGCTAGATCAAAATCCATGTTCCAAAAATTCAAATGTTTCGAGTGTCACGAGACATGACATATACGAAAAGATTGTCCAAAGCGCAAAAATAAAGGAAAGAACAAAGTTCAAGAATCCTCTAATGCTGCAAATATTGCAAGTGAAGAGGTAGATTTTGATGATGCTGAAAATGTTCTAGCAGTGTCTACCAGCAACTCAGGTGACGAGTGGATTCTTGATTCGGCATGCACTTTTCACATGTTTCCCAATAAAAATTATTTTTCTACTTACAAAGAAATAAGTGGAGGATCAGTTTTATTGGGTAACAACAAGGCACTTGCTGTTGTTGGGATGGGTATGGTCAGAGTCAAGATGCACGATGGTGTTACTAGAACATTGAAAGTTCGGCATGTTCCAGAGCTCAAGAAAAATCTTATTTCTTTGAGTATTCTAGATTCTAACGGCTACCGTTATTCTGCTGAAGGTGGAGTCTTGAAGGTCTTAAAAGGTGCGCTTGTCGTGATGAAAGGAAAGATAGTCAAGGGCCTCTATCATCTTCAAGGAAGCACTATAGTTGGTAGTGCTGATGTATCTTCTTCAGTTGATTCAGATGCTGTTTCTACTCAGTTGTGGCATATGCAACTAGGGCATATGAGTGAGAGGGGTATGATAGAATTGAGTAAACGAGGTTTACTCTGTGGCCAGAAAACTGGAAAGCTGGATTTTTGCGAACATTGTGTTTATGGCAAACAATCCAGGGTAAAGTTCAGCACGGCTGTTCATACAACCAAAAGTACGGTGGATTACATTCATTCAGATCTTTGGGGTCCATCTCCAGTAACATCTAAAGGTGGATCACAGTATTTGTTGACCTTTATTGATGATTATTCAAGAAAGGTGTGGGTTTACTTCTTGAAGCATAAAAGTGAAGTGTTTGTCACCTTTAAGCAGTGGAAAGCCTTGATTGAGAAGCAGATTGGTAAAAGGATCAAGTGCTTAAGGACAGACAATGGTCTAGAATACTATTTAGGTGAATTTAATGAGTTCTGCAAAAATGAAGGAATTGTCAGACATCGCACTGTCAGAAAAACACCACAACAAAACGGGATTACAAAACGAATGAACAGAACACTTTTGGAGAGAGCACGTTGCATGCTTTCACAGTCTGGATTGACAAAGGATTTTTGGGCTGAAGCTGTTCAAATGGCTTGCTACTTGGTGAATAGATCTCCTTCAACTGCCATAGAGTTAAAGACTCCCGAGGAGGGTATGGTCCGGTTCTCCTGCTAATTACTCTAATTTAAGAGTATTTGGTTGTCCTGCATACGCCCATGAGAAAGATGATAAACTTGGGCCAAGGGCAAGAAAATGCATATTTCTAGGCTATGCATCTGGGGTGAAGGGATATAGGTTGTGGTGTGTTGATCCCAAGTCACCTAAGTTCTTTATAAGCGAGATGTGACCTTTGATGAGTCTCGCTATGCTCCGTCGAGAAAAAAGTTTTGCTAATGGAGATCGAGTGCTATCAAGCGGTGGAGTTTCTGAGTTGAAACTACAGACGATGCAAGATGAAGAAGCTACAGTCCAATCGGCGATGATAAGGTGCAAGAATCTATTGACGAAGATGCACCTAAAGAACAACCTTATAACATTGCTACTGGAAAAGCAAAGAGGCAAACAAGGCCACCTCAGAAATACAAGTATGCTGACCTAGTTGATTATGCTTTGATAGTAGCAGAAGACCTTGATGGTCATGAACCATATTCTTATAAAGAGGCTGTTTCTTGTAATAAATCTTCTCAATGGGTGACTGCCATGAGTGAGGAGATTGAGTCTCTTCATAAGAATCAAACTTGAGAGCTTGTGAAACCCCCACATGGGCAGAAGATTGTTGAAACCCCCACATGGGCAGAAGATTGTTGGATGCAAATGGGTTTTCAAAAAGAAAGATTGAATCCCAGGGATTGAGGATACAAGGTATAAATCACGCTTAGTGGCTAAAGGCTTTACTCTTAGAGAGGGTATTGACTTCAATGAAGTATTCTCTCCAGTTGTGAAGCATAGCTCTATTCGTGTTTTGCTCGCTATGGTTGCTCAGTTTAGACTTGGAGCTTGAACAACTAGATGTCAAAACAGCTTTCTTACATGGCGAACTTGAAGAAAAAATCTATATACATCAGCCAGAGGGTTTCAAAGTCCATGGAAAGGAAGACCATGTTTGTTTGTTAAAAAAGTCATTATATGGCTTGAAGCAATCTCCGAGGCAGTGGTATAAAAAGTTTGACACATTTATAATCGACCACGAGTACTCAAGAAGTGAGTATGATAACTGTGTGTATCATAGAAAGCTCTCTGATGGTTCATTTGTTTATCTGTTGTTGTATGTTGATAACATGTTGATTGTTGCCAAGAACATGTCTGAGATTAATTTTCTGAAGGATCAGTTGAAAGGTGAGTTTGAGATGAAGGATTTAGGTGCAGCCAAGAAGATACTGGGAATGGAGATTCACAGGGATAAAAGTACAAAAATTACACTTGTCTCAGAAAAAGTACATTGAAAAGGTACTTGAGCAATTTGGCATGCAAGATTGTAAGCCTGTGAATACTCCTATTGCAGCTCATTTCAGGTTATCATCAGATATGTCACCGAATCTTGATGAAGATAAGGAATATATGTCTAGTGTTCCTTATGCTAGTGCAGTTGGAAGCATTATGTATGCTATGGTCTACACTCGTCCAGACATTTCACATGTCGTCAGTGTTGTAAGTAGGTTTATGGGCAATCCTGAAAAGTTCATTGGCAGGTTGTGAAATGGATTCTCCGTTAGCTCAGAGGTACTGCAGATGTTGGTTTAACATATAGAAAGGACAATAGCACAAGTAAAAATGTTGTTGGCTTTGTGGATTTAGATTATGTCGGTGATCTAGATAAAATGAGATCTCTGACTGGTTATGTTTTCACTCTTTCTAGTTGTGCTGTTAGTTGGAAAGCAGTTCTACAATCAACAATTGCTTTGTCGACAACGAGCGAGTACATGGCGTTGGACGAGAAGTGGTGAAGGAAGCATTATGGTTGAGAGGTCTAGATAGTAATCTTGGATTAAGACAAGATTCAATTGTTGTGCACTATGATAGTCAAAGTGCTATACATCTGACCAAAAATCAAATGTATCATGAGAGGACTAAACACATTAAAGTAAGATATCACTTATTGCGGAATATCATATCGGAAGGAGCTGTTTCAGTGATAAAGATTGGCACGGCGGATAATCCAGCTGATATGATGACAAAGTCTATCCCTGCTCTCAAGTTCAAGCATTGCTTGGACTTGATTGGTGTGTGCAGCAACTGAGAGATGCCCTTGCGGGCATGAAGAAGACGATTGAAGAAATTTTCGATTGCTGATTGAGTAATTCAAGCCAAGGTGGAGATTTGTTGGATTATGTCTTGAATTTTCAAGGCCCAAGAAATAGAAGCCCATTGTCAATATAAGTCCATGACAAAAGCTTGGTTAATAATATGAACAAGTCTCATGCATCTTAGCCACAAGATTTGACTTGGGCACCAAGCAACATTGGAGCACTTCTTAGCCACAAGATTTGACTTGGGCACCAAGCAACATTGGAGCACTTCTTAGCCACAAGTTTAGACTTGGTCACCAAGCAAATATGGCTATATAAGTGGCCATTGGTTTCAATTTTTCAAGCAGCAGAAAAAGAGAGCAAAAACAATTGGGTGCAAGTATAGTGAGCTTGAGTGAGCTAAGTGAGGTTTGGATGTATTGGGTTAAAGGGTTGAGAAACTAAATTTGAGTCATCTTGTAATCTTCAATTTTCATAGTGAAAATTTCTTTGATCGTTTTGACCGTGGACGTAGGCCTAAAAGCTGAACCACGTTAAATTTCTTGTGTCATTTTGAGCTATTTATTTTTGCCATTTTAATTTCTCTACTTACCAATTAATTATTTTCTGGGATGTGTCACAACAAGGATTTTTGCTGCTTAGATCGACAGACACATCATGTTTATATTTCTCACCATGTGCAATTTCATGAAACTTGTTTTCCTTATGCAAATTCTACTGTGCAAAGTGTTCCGAGTTCGAGTCCTTATGATCAATTTTATGAACCCATGGAATATAGATCTCCTTTGTCTTATTGTTCTTCTGATACTTTGACTAGTTCATCTATTTTGAACTCTCCATGTTTACCTTGCAGTGACCTTACACCTGAGTCATCTTATTCGGTTCCACCTGATCCATTGACATTTGACTCACTTGTTTCTTCTCCGTCCGTTCTTCCTCCCTCTGTAACCGCACCATCTCCACCCTACCACACGACGATTACTAGAGGGAAAGCAGGTATTTTCAAGCCTAAGGCCTATCATGCTCTAACACTTGTACTTTCTTCTCAGTCTTTTCAGGCACTCTTTGCTGTCCATGAGCCTCAGGGATTTAAATCTGCCATCAAACATCCTAAGTGGCTTTTGGTAATGGATGCTGAAATTCAAGCTTTGAAGACAAATGAGACATGGGATCTTGTTCCTCGTCCCGGTCATCACAACGTTATTGGGTGCAAATAGATCTTTAAAACTAAGCTTTGCGCTGATGGATCTATTGAACGACATAAGGCTCGCCTTGTGGCTCATGGATTTTCTCAGACCCATGGTCTTGATTTTGAAGACACCTTCAGTCATGTCGTACGTCTTGCTACTGTTCATATTATCCTCACATTGGCCGTCTCTTCTGGCTGGGATTTACATCAATTGGATGTTAAAAACACTTTTCTTCGTGGCTATCTATCTGAAGAGGTTTATATGGAACAACCGCCTGGCTACATTGACCCCCAGTTTCCTCGACATGTATGTCGTTTGAAGTGTGCTCTCTATGGTCTCAAACAAGCTCCTCGTACTTGGTTCCAGTGCTTTAGCACTTTTTTGTTGAAGCTTGGTTTTCTCCTCAGTCAGGCAGATTCGTCTTTATTCATATATCACTCCTCACTTGACATCGTTTATTTGTTGATATATGTCGACGATATTATTATTATTGGCAGTAATTCTTCCTTGGTTCAGTCTCTTCTTACTTGGCTTTATCAAGAATTCTCTATGAAAGATTTAGGCACTCTCCACTATTTCATTGGCGTTGAAGTTTTTTCTAATGCACGAGGTATTTTTCTCAGTCAAACGAAGTATGCACTTGATCTTCTACGGCATGCCGACATGGTTGATGCCAAGCCTATCTTCACTCTCTTTGTGGTTGGCCATCACTTGTCTACCGATGGAAAGTTGTTCTCAGAACCAACTATTTTTTCGATCACTTGCGGTGCTCTTCAATATCTGACAATCACGCGGCCAGATCTTTCTTTTAGTGTAAATTCTATTTGTCAACACATGCATGCGCCGATCGAGGATCACTTATGTGCTCTTAAACATATTTTACGTTATGTTAAAGGCACGGTTCAACATGGTCTTCAATTACATCGTACTTCTTCACCTACGTTGCTTGTTATTCTGATGAAGATTGGGCTGGTTGTCCTAACACCCGTCGTTCTACTACATGTTACAACATATTTCTTGGACGCAACATAGTTTCTTGGTGTTCCAAGAAATAGACTACAGTTTCACGTTCTAGTACCGAGGCTGAATACCGCGCCCTCGATGTGGCCACCGCCGAATTATATTGGATTGTTCAACTTCTCAGAGATCTTCGTATAACATTGCCGTCACCACCTAAAATTCTTTGTGACAATCGAAGTGCCATTTTTATGGCAATAAATCCAGTTATCCGACCTCGTTCCAAACATATTGCCATTGATTATATTTTGTTCGTGAGCTAGTTGCTAATGGCAGTTTGAAACTTGGCTTCGTTCCCTCACATCTTTAGTTGGCGGATTCATTTACCAAGGGTGTCACCAAACCGCAATTTTTCTATTTTGCAGCAAGCTTCGCGTTATACCTTCTCCCACACTCAACTTGAAGGGGGTGATAAGGAATAATCAACTTCCCTTGATTTTAGATGATTTAGTGTATTAGTTGTATTCAATTGTTAGTTTGTTTCTTGTATATATCTTTTGTAAATGTTGTCTATACATTGAAACGTCTTCACCTCAATAATCATTGAGGATTCTAGCCATAGTCTTTTAGTTTGTTTAAACCTCTTTACTTATTATGGGCCATGAACTTGTACAACTGTTAGTCATTTGGCTCGGTATACTATTGATGTTCTTTTGTTTTTGTTTAGAGTCAACTCGAGTTTTTGATGAGAAACAAGGAGATTAAGATGATGGAAAGAGGATTAAAGGGACAATTGGAGAAGAAAGTGCTACAAGATCAAGACTGCTTTCCATAAGTAGTCTAGGTTTATATTCTCGCGGTTGCGAGAAGCCCATAAGTTAAGCCCGTGGGCAGTGGCGGATATAGAATTTTGTTCAAGAGGGGACACTACGTAATACATAAGCAAAAAATTTCAAAATGGGCTGGAGAATATTGCTTTAGAATTGATTCTAACATTTATCTACAATTTACATTGGAGCATAGGTTGGAGACCTGGAGTCTAAAGTTTGCAAAGTGACCATATGCATACATAGATATGCTATGTCAAGCCATCAGCCATGAACGTAGATATGAAGTAGTCTAAAATTCCAAATGATTATTTTGTGTCTTTTCTAAAATTAAACATCTAAAATTAAACAAGATGGTCTATATCCATTCCCACTGATCTTTCGCAGCATCTCTGAATCAAACCCTTGAATTTCCCTACTCTTTACCAATTACTCTTACATGTGTAAATCAGTAAATGTAAAAGAAGAATCACTACTTTGCACTTTGCAAGTTGCAATTCCAGGACCCCATTTTTATATCAATATTTTTATCAAACACTTTAATTGCATTAAAAATTCAAGCTTGCCTACCTTAAAATTAATGGTGTAATTAAGGGATTTAGTAGACTTACATTAAAAATTAATGTTAACAAACACATATCAAATAAGAAATAAAGTAATGAAAACAAAAAGTGATAATTCAAGCCCTAACCAAGCAAGAAGATAACCCGTTCTTTGATTCCTTTATGTCTTCCTTTTCTGCAATTCTGTTGCTTGACAGAGAGGGGGCAAGTGACTACTGGGTGTGGTGATTGAATCCAAATGCTTGAGTCGAGGACTAGGAGAATTATTGTGCCCAAATCAATTGCAAAAATTGAAAAGAAGAAAGGACGAAATGAAGAAATAAGGCTAGGATTGGGAAGCTGGAACTGGGAAGGAAGATATGGTTGTGGACAATCTGAGAATGAGAGGGGGCCTGTTCAAGTGTTTAGAATTGGGCCTTTATTGGGCGTAAAAAAAAATTTAATTGAGGCCCCCTCTTGTCCCTTAACAAATCCGCCTCTACCTATGGGCATTGCATCTTATTTACATCCGTGAGGTGGTTGGCACAAGAATTTGACTAGGTTTTGGTTTCTATGCAATTTAAGGGAAGTTTGGAAATTTCACGACCTATAAAAACATGATTTCAAAACTTCAAAAGGGTTGGCAATTTGAGAGAAAAAACATATTCTAACCTAGGGTTTGAGGAAATTCAAGGAAGAAAAAGAAGTTCGTGGTCGTTTTTCGGAGTTCAAACCACGTGATTTAACATTGTTGAACGACTTTCTTCTCTTTTATCTCAAAACCCGATGGTGATGAACTTAATTTCATATTTTTGTTTTGCCAAGATGATGTGTTACTAATTTTAATTGTTGGGATGAGATGATGAAACATAGCTTTTGATTGTTTAATTTTAATTACTATATTTTGACATTGAAATTGAATTTATGTTGAGTTTTTATTGTTGAATAATTTTACGTTCATATTTTTGGCCAATCTATCAATGGTTTGTGAGCTTTCTTTGAGACCGAGAGGTGACTTGCATGTTTAGCACTTGCAATAAAAACCACAATTTGAGTACAAGGTAGAGGTATGCTATTACTTTTTATGTGGTGTTGTGATTGAATTTCTGCATGATTTAATGCATTTTATTGTGTCGAATTTCATATAGAGATATATTGATTTTGTACTTTAGGGTAGGGTTCATTTCGCTCGAGAGACATCATCAAGTAAATTTGAGAAATTCGACGTCAACATGAATGAAATTTTATCAAAGCATGATAAGTGAATTTAAATCGGATAAGCTATGGTGATTCGTGTAATCCTAACACTTTCAACTAATTGTATTTTTTCAAAACCAAGTTTGTGATCATTTTAGTTAGTTTACTTGTTTTAATTTAGTTAAGTTCCTTTTAGTGCAATTCACTCAACTTTTAAATGGATTGTTCAATATTTAGTAACACGATCTTCAAGGTCAATTAAATATTATCCTATGAGAAGAGAAGTTGAAGGGGATGAAATAAGAGTTTGGGGTCAAAGGTTCAACCAGACTTTTTCTTGACTCGTGAGAGAGAGAAGTGACTCTAATACCATATAAAATTAGAGCAAAACAGACAAGACAGAATGCATAGGACTAGCTAATTGATACAAATAATAAGTGAAGATTTGATTTAACATTGTTCCTTAATAGTTACAAACAAACATACATTCTTGATATTCTTTGTGCAATATTCCCAACATATCCACCCACATCAACAACAACAATTTTCATCATCACCAAATGGCTCATCAGCTTCAATAAACTCCTCAGCTTCTAGTTTTTGCAAATTTGATTCATTGTAGCGATAGAAAATTGCTACCACAATAAAAATCAAAAGATTAATGGCACTCAACCAAGCTAGTGTCCGGTAATATTTATCGAGTCGACTTCTGTTTAGGTTATGCTGGAACCAATTCGGTTTTCCTCGACTTTCACTGACTTTCCCCACAATGTATACTGATAATACACTACTCAAAATTCCAACACCAAAAACACCACCGATGAAGAAGGGCAAGTACTTTTCCATGGAGACCGGAGATTGATCTTTGAAGAAACTCAATGCACTGCTATAGAAAATTCCATCAAGTGCTGCGAGTAGAAGAAACTGAGGGAGTAGCCAAAACATAGTCATGGGGATTATTTCATCGGGCTTGTCTAGTAAACCATGCTTCTGAACCACATTGAGCCTCCGGTTTTCAACTTTAGCAGCAACAATACAACATAGTACTGCAGATATCATTGATAACCCGATCCCAATTGCTGGTGCAAACTTTCTTGATCCCGACTGGCCTAATGAATTAGTGAATTTTACATATAATTCATTGCATATGGTTTTTGCTTGGTTATAGAACCACAAAAGAACTATGGCAGGGAACTCCAATCGTCCGACTTTAGGGTTCAAATTATCTAATTGCTCGATAAAGTAAGTGAATCCAATGGATGATACAACACCGCAGAAGATGAAAGTTAACCACACTGGAATCATACGAATTATAGTTTTAGTCTCTTCGACTTCTGTCACCGTGCAAAGTCTCCATCTATTTTTTCTTTGTTCCTCTAGCGTTATTGAAGGTACTATAATTGCAGCTTTGTCCAAACACCTGCATTTTAAGAACAGGGATGTAGTAGCATTAGCTATGTACATTTTGCTTCATAAGAAAAAAAATATTATAGATTTATGTATAGCAGGGATGTTCTGACGACTTAAGTCTACAATATGATTATGCTCCACGCAATATGTTATAGGTGATCACAAATCATATCCCCTCCCGGGACGAACAATTAAAATTTAGAGAGAGAGGGAGAGAGAGGACCTGAGGCTCTTTGTATGTGGAGCTACTTCAGTATCGGAATTCTCGTACCCATAGAGTTTACTGACATCCTTAGGGAATGCATAAAAAACCTTGGTTGTCGACGCCACAAACACTCTAACAAATGCTGTCAATGGGCTTCCCTGGGGTGGGACATATTTGTAGGTACGCGAACCTGAGAAAAATAGAAGAGTTGCAACCAGACTACATATAGCCGGTATCCCAAATCGAATCGACCACAGCTTCACGTAAGATAGTACTATGATTGCAACAATGGTGGTGATGACAACTGTATACAAGCCTAAACAATTGCAACAACGTGTCACATCTTTAATTTCTTCTTCTTCATTAATTTGATCAGTCGCGAATTGAGCCCAAGAGGTAATATGGCCACATCCTCCAATAACTACTAAAGCCAATCCTGTATAAAAGAGTATTTGTTGTCCATTGCCAATGCATTCTGGCTTGTACTCACTGCATGTCCCCATAGCCTTTGCTAGGACTGGTGGAGTTGACATTGAAAGAAATCCCAATCCCTGCATTTAAGAAAATCGCCTATTGCATAATTCCTGATCCTTTGATCCCATCTCTAACAACTCAAACTTTTAGATAATTTAGATAAATGTTATATTTTGAAATCTCACTGCCACCCACTTACTAAATTGAAATAAATAAATTGGTCCGAATTGAGAGAAAATAATACTTACTACAGTGTAAGAAATGCTGGAGATTAAGAGCATCCAGTAGTGTCCCATCACAGTATCAACTAGGAATTTCAGCAGTAATGGCAATGTTGCAACCAATCCCCAAAACACATTGAGAATTGCTGCCGCACGTGTGAAGCCCAGCTTCCATACATTGGTTAAATATGCCATCATTATGTACATGGCATAAATTGCAAGTATATCCGTCCACAGCAGTACTAATCAAACCCATAAAAGAATACAAGATGGTTCATTACGACTGTCCAATCCAACTCACCAAACACGTTACGAGAATCATAAACCACATTATATTCAATATTCTTACCTAATATTCTCCCGAAGGATGCCATTCGAAACTTGTCAATGTGCAGTGAGTCTCTGCAAGAGTAGCTTAAGTTACATGCATGGTGAAGAAGAAACTGAAAGCTAATATATAGTTCTTGTTTCTGGTGATGTGTACACTAAACGATTGCCAGGAAGCTTCACATTATAAAATAAAAGAAGGCAAAAACTATGCAATTTCTGTAGTTATTAACGAGGGGATAAATAAGGCAATTTATTCGCCGGAACTAGCTGGGAACAAGCTGAGTTTTGTAATTAAGGAGTGTATAATTTTGTTTTATATAGTAATCATAATATTGTTGTTTATGTATGGACAACTCAGTTTCAATATCAATATATAGTATAGGGCGACCGAGTCAATAACCAGTCCGAATCGACTATCTTCCAAATTCAGATTAGTTTATGTTGAAAAGAAATTTAAGATAATTTCCAAATCAGAGTTGTTTCAATTAATGAGCATTTTTAAAAACTCTTTCAGAAATTTTTCAATCTTCATTCTTAATTTCCAAAATTGTCATAGTAACTAACTTAAATCTTGTTTGTGGCCTTCGCATGAATTTATGGTATTTAATTTTTTGTGTATTATGATGTGTGATTTTGATAAATTTAGGGTCCGTTTGGTACAGTTATTGTGTTTTAGCAATACAATTTTTGGTAAAAAATTGTTGACTGTTTGAATATGAATCTAAAAAGTGCTGTGAATATTAAATTGAGTGTTTTGTTGCATAACTATAAAAGTACTTTTGTATAAACTTTATATTTATTTGATTAAATAATAATTAATTTTTGTATAACTCATATTATTTTTTTAAAAGAAATCATATTTTTTATATATTATAATAACTATTAAAATTAATATATTAATTTAATTATAATAACATGATTATTTTAGTATATTTGATTAAACAGTAATTAATTATTTAAATCAAATATATTATGTATAATTTGTATTATATTATTTAACACGTGAATAAATTTTTTTCACTTCATATAAGTATATGAAGCGACAATTTGATATAAGTAATTAATGTAGTAAATAAATTAATATCTTTTTTGTTGTATTAATGGTAATTTTGTTAATTTTTAAGTTTATTAAATGTTAATTACAATTTCTCGTAAAAGCTCAATTAGAACTTTTTAGAGAAGCTAAAAATGTAGGCTTCTCTAAAACAGTTTTTTAAACTGTTTTTTTAGTCAAAAAGTTCTTGTTAACTTTAACCAAACAACAATAAAAATAATTAAAAGTATTTTTACTCTTTAAAAATTGCTTTTAGATTTTAAAAAAGTTCTTCCAAACACACTATTATTCTACAATGGTAAAATGGACAGAAATCATTCATTAGGGACCTTAAGCTTTACCTATGGACTTACAATAGAACAGAATTGTTAAACTAGAGATGGATGTGAGTTGGATGAGGATTCTTTTAGTTCCCTTGTGAAGAGAATCGAATTGGAACTGAGAACTAATGATTATTTATAATGAAACTATTGGTTCTATATGAAATATGGAATCGAAACATAACCAAACTAATGGTATATTTGGGATTGATTTTGGAGCCAAATTTCTAATTGTCAAACAATCAGAAATTGTTTTAAACGTTTGGTAAATTTTTAAGCAGAATATTCAAGATCTCCTGTCAAACAATGATTTTTAGTGCACTCTTGTGAACATTGAGGATCTCCTGAAATAATATTGGTAATTTGAGGATCTAATAATTTCTCAATTAAAAAAAAAAAAAAACTAAATTCTTACAATTACAAAATAACTTTTCTAAAAACTAAAAATAATCACGTAATTTTTGTGGGGGACGCATTAATGGGTTTCAGGTATGCCATCATAACCTCGTCTAAATTAAGCAGAATATTCAAGATCGCGTTGAGGAATGATTTGGGAACTTGCAATTTGGGACGCACATTAATGGGTTTCAGGGATGCCATCGCAACGTTGTCACATTCAATCAATTGGGCATATTCAAGTCCCATATCTTGAAATCTCTCTTCTAATTTAAAATCGTGGTGCAACATGTATCTTTTTTTTTTTTTTCGTCATAGAATAATAGCTTTCAAGAAAATCAACAAATTCCATATCCCTTTCGCCAACTGACATTTTCCCCGCCGTCATCCTTGGGCGAGATCTTTGCAATCATGGATGACTTTTCGTTGTTCGTTCTTTCGAGATTTTTTCACAAACCAGCGCGAACCCATTGTTTGAACTTTGAATTTTCTTTCCTTCAATGGCTAAACTTGTGCTAATCTAATGTGGGTGAAGTTTAACAACTATTGAGAAGACACATAGTAAATATATAGCCGTTGACCTTTTGCAGTTTCCTTGTAAGAAAAGGATCGACTGGTTTGAATTCCTTTAAGAAGACTTTTAATGTGAATATTAAGTTTACTATTTATAATGGTCAATCAAAAGGTAAGTTAGTGCAAATGGTCCATTACCTTTGTCCTAAGTACAGAAATCATCTCTTATTTTTGTTTTTTACACAGAAGATCTCTAACATATGTGTTTTGGTGCGCAATTGGTCCTTATTTGATGAAAAAACAAATATGTCATTAATTTTATTTAGAAAAAATGGTAATTGGATTTCTAATCTTTACAAAAGGTGCAAATGGGTCCGATAATTTTATTTTTATAAAAATTAAGAAAAACTAACGAGTTCTTTTTGTTTAATTGACACTTTGTTGACCAAATTGATATTGTACTAAATTATTTTGTATATTTTACGAACTATTATAAAATAGCTAAAATTTAAACTCATAATTATTAATAAAATGTTAAATAAAATTATTTTATTATTATTAAGTAATTTTATTATTTAAAATTAAAATTAAAATTTTATTGTTACAACATAAAAATAATAATTTTGTCACAAACTTGATATTCAAATATTTTTATTAATTGAGCTATTCGTTTATTAACTACAAATATTAATCTGCTCCAATTGTATTCTTCACATTTTAACTTAATTTTAAGAAAAATTGGCGCAAATAGTCCCTAAATAAATAACAAAATGGCGTATATAATTTTATTGTCATTTTCCTTTTGAATATTAATGCAACTCTAGAGTATTGTTTTTAAAAATGACTTGTTTGTACATTAGCAATGCAAACTCTATTTATTGCTTTATAAATTTGTAATTAAGATACTACTTTTTATACACGGGTAGTTATAGAACAATTTTAAATAGTAATTAATATGTTTATTGACTTGTTTACTTTTTTACACATTTGTGGCTCACAATCTTTAACTTGCATCAAATATATACAACTTTCACTAGCATGCTTAATTAACAACTGCAACGTGATTTATTTACTTTTAAAAATTATGTTGTTTTAAGAGTTTAAATTTGAACATGATCAATTAACTTATTGATTATTTCCAGTGCTTCATCTAAAGCAACAAAGAAGATTTTTATAAACTTTTTATTATGCCACTAAACACCGTGATGATTGAATTAGTACACTTGCCGAAGAAGTCTGATTTGTCGTTCTTGTAAATCAAAATCTTTGATGGTGCAAGTTCAATTTAACTCCTCTCTTTATCTTTTATTTAAGTTATTTGAAAAAAAAAAAATTGAAATTAATGTACAAGTGTTGTTGTAGATACTAATGCCCAGAGTTTTATTCTGAAGCAAATGTGAAATTTCTTAATGCAAAAGCATTCAACTTTTTTTACGTGATTAGAATATTATAAAGGAATGAACTTAGTCTTCGAGGAGGAATGCAAATTTTGAAAAAATTGTACTTAAGAATAGTGGCTTTTGTAAAGCAAATTGAATTCAATTTTATCACATGTTTGAGTCATCTATTGTAATGAATTTTAATAAACTAGGTTTTAAGTTATAAGCATGTTTATATTTAGATTTCAATCGCCTGCTTTTTTAATATTTAATTTTTTTTTTCACTTAAATTATCAATATCAAGTCAATTTGTAAAATAAAGACATAATAAACACTATTACATTCTTAATTAACGAGACACCACGTACATCGCACGTGCTCACACTAGTATTAGAAGTAAAAGACACAAAATGACACTTCCTTCTAGTTTTTATTTTTTTTTTTTATTTAAACTTGAAAATTAATAAAAATATTTGATATAAAAAATTAATAATAATAAAAAGATTCTATTTTTTTTCCTTTTTAATAGAGACGATATAGATACATCACCTAATTTTATGATAATATTAGATACAACCTCTCACATTTAGAAAATTACACCAACCTCCCTTATTTCTAGTTTTAAATATCATATATTCACACACCCTGATTACTTTGTTAGCCATATCTCATCTAAAATGCCATTGTGAATATTGTTAGTCAATTTATAAGTTAATGTATAATATTATATTTTGTTTTATTTAAAAAATGCATAACACTTGCTTGAAATAATGTAAATTTTGAAAAAGACGATGAAAAGAAAATATATAAATCGAGACAAGAGTTCAACTCTTTTTTTTAAAGATGTATTTGCCCCACCCAAGTGCTTACGGTATTGTGGCAAACGCCTCCCAAGATACAACGATCAATTCCTTTCGACAGTAGCACTACAAACCTAAAGGACAACGAACTTGAAATGTTTAGTACTCTCTGAAAATGAGGATTCGAACACTATGATTATGAAATGCAAGATAATTTTTGTATATTATGGAATGAATAATCGCACAACCATAGGGGTCTATTTATAACATACCAAAAGTTGTGTCTGAAAAGACACAACACCTGAAAGGACTTGATTGAACATATGCCAAACCTGGAAAGACTTATTGAACAATCGTGTATGTTCTAATCCAACAGACATTTTGTAGACACGTGACACGTGCCAAATTCAGAAAGATGAAATTAAATTAAAATAAAATAAAACTAAAAAGAATATACTGGGCGAAACACAACCTACGACCTACGACTCGGACTCGAGCCACCAGCCCAGCCCGTCGGGCGGGCGGCGGGCGGCGGCGCGCATGTAGGCTTTGAACCGAACCCGATAGCATCTAAGCATTCTTTCTTCTAAAACTTACGATGCTCCTTGGGGCCTAAACCCAAATCCAAACTAGAGGTATATTAATTGGTTTAACATCATGTCATCTTCGGATATAGGATACACTTTCCCACTTACTGCAATATCCAATTTCCACTTTCTAGGTGTCTACTTTTGCTACTAATTTCTCATTCATTCGAAAATAGTTTTGTGAAACCAAATATATCACGAGCATCTACTCACATAGTAGAATATATTCAACTATAAATTTTTAATGATCGGTTATCGAGACTCACTTGAATATTTGGTCAAAAATTGGTCAAATCAATTTATAAATAACTTATTTTTAACAATCCCCCACATGAATGGAAATTATCATAAATATGCAAATGAAATGCAAATGCTAATACAGAGTACAGACAAAAAGCTATTGCATCAGGAGATGTAGCTTCTGGCTTTGAACCTGCCCTAGTGGAATACTATCGGATTTTCTTGGCTAGTTAGTGAATGTTATATCTTGAACTGTTCAGCCTTTGGTGTAAACCAAGACAACAGTATCCACACAATAACCTTTCTAACAATTCTTTTGTTCTCATAATTGTGTTCATTTTGGCCTTGAACAACTCTTGGGTCTCATGAGTGTCTTAGAGAAATTAAGCCTTGAAACATTCTCATATAATCGGCTCCACTTCACACTTACATAGGTGATCTCCTATTAAGAACATTATGTCATACTCCACTTGGTTTATCTAAGTTATAAGAATAATTAAAAGTTATAACTTAACATTATACACTCTGCAGAGAGCACTTTTTTCCTAGAATAAAAATGGGTAGGAGATAACTCCTAAGTGCTTAACTAAATCTTCATAACTTAGTTGTCCCATTGAACTAAGATATTGGAATCTCCAGTCAATAAGGTTGGGTTACCATTATAAAAACTCATGCGTTGTAGGCTTTTAATCTCATTCCCTTTGATAAGTAGTATATTTGATCTCTTGGTAATCCTTTTATAAGAGGATCCGTGAGATTCTCCTTTCATTTTACGTAAGCAATGAAAATAATACCATTTGAGATCAACTGCTTAATAGTATTGTGTTTATGGCGTATATGTCTAGACTTACCATTATACATACTATTTTGTGCTCTTCCAATAGCCGACTGACCATCACAATGTATACTTATAGCAGGCACTGGTTTAGACCAACATGGAATTTCTTCTAAGAAATTACAAAGTCATTCTACTTCTTCTCCAACTTTATTTAAAACTATAAATTCTGATTCTATCATTGATTGAGCTATACCTGTCTATTTTGAGGACTTCTAAGACACAGCTACACCATCAATGGTAAAAACATAACCACTTGTGGATTTAGAATCATTTGTATTAGATATCTAATTTGCATCACAGTATCCTTCTAATACTGCTGGATATCTTGCATAATGTAATCCAAAATTTAAGGTGTATCTTAAATAACGAAGTACCCTATTCAATGCCTTCCAATGACCATTGCTTGGATTACTTGTGAACCTACTTAGCTTATTAACTGCATAAGCAATAACCAAACACATGCAGTTCATAATATACATCAAGCTTCCTATAATTTGAGAATATTTTAGCTGACATATAGGTTCACCTCTGTTCTTGGCCAAGTGTAGACTTATGTGTACAGAATTTTTAACTGGACTTTTATCATAGACCTTAAAATTTTTTAGTACAGACTTGATATAATGAGACTCTGACAAAATTAGTCCATTAGGTGTTTTAAATATTTTAATTCTCAAAATTACATCTGCTACACCCATATCATTCATTCAAAATGTTTTGTCAACATTTTCTTCGTAGTCATGATAATATCATTATTACCCATAATAAACATGTCATCGACATGCAAATATACTAACACATAAGCTTTTGGCGTGGTTTTGATATTGACACATTTATCACATTCGTTAATTTTAAAACCATTTGACAATATTGTTTTGTCAAATTTTTGGTGTCACTATTTTGCCGCTTGCTTTAATCCATATAACGATTTAACGAGTCTACACACATTTTTGTCTTGTTCATGAGCAATAATCCTTTCAGGTAGTTCCATGTATATTTCTTCTTCTAACTCTCCATTTAAGAATGTATTTTTACATCCATTTGATGGATCTCGAGATTATGAAATACTACAATTGCAATTAAAACTCTGATTGAGGTGATCCTTGTCATTGGTAAGTATGTATCGAAGAAGTCAAGACCTTCATTTTGTCTATATCTTTTAACTACTAACCAGTCTTTGTATTTATTAATAGATCCATCAGGTTTTAATTTCTTTTTGAAAATACACATACAACCTAAATGTTTATTTCCCGGTGGGAGATCAACCAACTCCCAAGTGTGATTTTGTATAATAGATTCTATCTCACTATTGATAGCTTCTTTCAAAATGAAACTTCTGAAATAGACATTGCCTCATTAAATGTCTTAGGATCATTTTCTACTATGTAAGTTAATTAGAAAATCTGTACCAAACGATGTAGATGTTCTAGTTTTTTTACTACGTCTAGGTTCTTCATCACTTAAATGAGTATCACTCGCAGTATCATAAGTTCGTTTATTTGAACTTATTTCTTTCTTGTCTTTACATGGAAATACATCTTCAAAGAATACATCATTTCTATATTCAATGATAGTACCTTTATGTACGTCTAGAATGCCTGACTTGTAAACAAGAAATCGATATACACTACTTTTGTTAGCATATCGGATAAATATACAATTAATTATTTTAGGTTCAATTTTAACTTGTTTAGGCTTTGGTGCTTCAACTTTAGCCAAATCTCTCCACACTTTTAAGTATTTATATGTGGGTTTATGACCTTTCCATAATTCATATGGAGTTTTATCATTTTTCTTTTGTTGTATCTTATTAAGAATAACATTTTTTGAAAGGATAGCTTCCCCCCACAAGATCTGAGATAAGCTTGAATTTATCAATATAGCATTAATCATTTCTTTAAGAGTTCAATTTTTACACTCAGCAATACCATTTGACTGAAGTGAATAAGGTGTCGTTGTTTGATGAATAATGCCATATTCTGAACAAAATTCTTCAAACGATGCTCCATATTCTCCTCTTCTATCACTACGAATAATATTTATTTGTTTGCTAAGTTGATTTTCAACTTCATTCTTATAATGTTTAAAAACATCTAAAGCTTCATCTTTGTTTCTTAGCAAATAGACATAACAGTATCTTGTGCAATCATCGATAAAAAGTAATGAAGTACTTTTACCATCTCTAATTTGCACAAATTTCAAGTCACAGATATCACTGTGAATTAATTCTAAAAATACAGTGTTTCTTTCAACGAAATGAAACGAAGTTTTGACTAACTTAGCCTTAACACAAATCTCGCATTTATGATTAGGATCAAATTATAGAGAAGGCAATAAACTTAGGTTCATTAATTTACGCATATATTTAAAGTTTACATGTTCTAATCGATTATACCATAAACAAGAAGACTCAACGATTGTTTGATTTTATTATTGTTTGATACAATAGTAAGGACATTCATCTTGAATAGTCCATAAAAAAGGTAACTCTTTCCCACATACACATTATTTTTTGTAAGTAAAAACTTGTCAGATACAAAAACTAATTTAAAACCATTCTTGCTAAATAAGAACCTAGACACAAGATTCTTGCGAATGTCAGACATATTGTTGAGGACGAGTTCTTTGCCGGAAGTCAACTTCAAAGTTACTTTTCCTTGTCCCTCAACTTTTGAACTTGCAGAATTTTCCATAAAACAATTGTTCTCTGTTAAGTGTCTTGTAGTTAGAGAACATTGTCTTGTCAGCACAAATGTGTCGAGTAGCACCCGTGTTTACCCACCATTCTCTAGGATTCCTAATGTTGTTGCATTTAGAAAGAACAGCACACAAGTTCAGTTCTTGAACATCCTCAGATATTGCATCACTTTCTGTTACATTTGCTTAGGCTTTTTATTTCGTTGGCTTACGACATTCACTTGCACGATGTCCAACCTTTCTACAGTTATAGCAGTTACCTTTGAATTTTTTAACATTCTTTTTGTTGTCTTTCATCGGTGTATTGCTAGAATACTTTCTTTTCTTATTAGTTTTTTAACTTTATTCTACTACATTGGCTTTTGCTTGCCCAAACTGTCCTCCAAACTTTCTTTCAGACTTTCTGTTGTTTTCTTCTATCCTTAGCCGAACAATCAATTCTTCCAAATTCATCTCCTTTCGTTTATGCTTGAGATAATTTTTGAATTCCTTCCATAAAGGAGGTAGCTTCTCGATTATTATAGCCACTTGAAATGTCTCGATTAGACTCATGTTTTCAGCACTTATGTCATGAAGGAGAACCTGCAATTCTTGAACCTAGTTGATGATTGTCTTGGAGTCTACTATCTTGTAGTCAAGGAATTTACTAACAATGAATTTCTTTGTGCCAGTATCCTTAGTTTTTTACTTTTTCTCCAAAGACTCCAAAAGTTCTTTTGCTGTTTTCATAGCACTATACACTCTATATAGTGTATTGTCTAGTCTGTTCAGAATGTAGTTTTTGCACATAAAGTCAAAATGCTCCCATGCATCCAAGGCAATGATCGACTCTCGATTATTCTCTCCTTCTTGCATAGCAGAAGAATCTTTAGTCGAAACCTTGTCAAGTTAAGAGTGGTGAGATAGAACAACATTTTCTATTGCCATTTATTGAAATCCACACCGCTAAACTTTTCCAGTTTTTCTCCATGGGGGTACTTGAGTGGATTGAATCGGAATAGCCATAGGTGGATCCCTCGTGGATATACTATTAGTTGTGGGAACACCATTTGTTCCGTTTGAATCCATTTATGTTATATAAACAAAAGTTCGATCAACAATAATTAATTTAAACAATTATTTAATAGAAACACGGAACAAAATAAATATTTGATGCTGGAAATTGACAAGAACAGAAACAAATGTTTGTGACATGAACTGAAAACTTTAGAAATATTCAATCAACAATTATTTCAAAAACGGAACAGAAACAATAATTACTAAAAGTAAATGCTATCTTGACTAATAAACCACAATTATTAATATATAATATAAATTATGCACAATAAAGTAAATTAATTAATTAATTTCTACAATCTTTAAAATGGGCCTTAAAACTGATTCAACATAAAACTTGATGAATACCACTGAATCAGAAAACCAATTTTCATGCATTTAATTGTAATCAGAAACTTAATTTGCATGCAATTAAATAATGTAATCAGATTTGCATGCAATTAGATGATGTAATCATATCCGAATGCAATTAGATGATGTAATCAGATTTGCATGCAATTAAATGTTAACAGAAACTTTAAATTGCATGCATTTAATAAATGTAAACAGAACACTTAATTTCAAGCAACAGAATAAATTAAATGACTTGGGATGCTTCGAATCAATTTAAACAACACGTTGAGCAGTTTACTTTAAACAACACGTTGAACAACACTTAATTTTCAAGCAATTTAATAATTTAAACAACACGTTGAGCAGTATACAATGCAATTTAAAATGCAACAATATATAACTATACTAATACGGAATACGTTTTAAGATTGTTAGTCAATTTATAAATTAATGTATAAAATCATATTCTATTTTATTTAAATAATGCACAACACTTGTTTGAAATAATGTAAATTTTGAAAAAGACGATGAAAAGGAAATATATAGATCGAGACAAGAGTTCAATATTCTTTTCATAAAACGTATTTGCCCCGTCTAGATGCTTACAGTATTGTGGCAAACGTCTCTCAAGATACAACGATCAATTCTTTTCAATAGTAGCACTACAAACCTAAAGGACAACGAACTTGAATTGTTTAGTACTCTCTGAAAATGAGGACTCGAACACTATTATTATAGAATGCAAGATAATTTCTGTATGTTATGGAATGAATAATCGTAGAACTTTAGGGGTCTATTTATAACATTTTGTGTCTGAAAAGACACAACACCTGAAAAGACTTGATTAAACAAATGTCAAACTTGGAAGGACTTGTTGAACAATCATGTCTATTCTAATCCAAGAGACATTTTGTAGACACGTGTCAAATTCAAATTCAGAATGAAAAAAATAAAATAAAATAAAAAATTATTTTATATTTATTTTGTCTAAAAAGAATATACTGGCCAACCCACGACCTAGACCCGGCCTCAAGCCCATTGCGGCGGCGGCGTGCTTGGGCTTTGAAACGACCCAAATAGCATCTAAGCCTCATTTTCTCTAAAGACTTGCGGTGCTCCTTAGAGCCTAAACCCAAATTCAAACTTGATGTATATTAATTGGTCCAACATCATGCTATCTTTCGATATGGGATACACTTTCCCACTTGCTACAATATCCAATTTCCACTTTCAAGTTGTCTACTTTTGCTACTAATTTCTCATTCATTTGGAAATAGTTTTGTGAAACCAAATGTAATGATCGGTTATCGGGACTCATGCACCCGAATATTTGGTCAAAAATTGGTTAAACTAATTTATAAACAACTTATTTCCAACAATGAAAATATTAAAATTTCTAGAATAATTGCAATTTAATTTGTTCTATTTAATAATAAGTTATATTTAAAGACTTTGTGAATATGTATACTAATGGAAATTTCAACTTAAAATTTGTTGAGAAATTTGATAATAAATAATTTAAAGTTTTTAATTAATTATATATTATGTGTACAATTTGATAATAAATAATTTAAAGTTTTAATTAATTATATATTATGTATACATAATTCAAATATTAACAAGTTCAAACTTATAATAAAAATTTTGATTTATAAATTAATAAATTAAAATAAGATGTTAAATATAAATAAGCAAAAAATAGTGTACTTTAGTTCATTAAAACATTATACACTTTCAAAATTTATTATTAAATGATGACCATGTTATATGATAGAATATTTAGTTAATGGGTAAATAGCACAAAACGTCCCTACCTATTGAGGGTATTGTGGTAAACGTCTCTACCTTCAAAATTTTGGCATTTTCACCCTTACCTACTGGATTTCCTGCGCAAAACATCCTTCAGTTCAAAAATCGACCATTAACATAGGGATAAATTAGTCCAACCACTTTTTCACATATATATTACTTCTTTTAAAATTGAGAGCTTTCCATGCAATTTTCAAAATTGCATGGCGTGCCCATCCCCCAAATCTGAAAAGTCAAAAACCAAAGGAAACCATGGCCCCTTTCTTCGTTGTTCGACGACGAAGCGGTGGCCGCACGGTAAGACACAGTTTTCGTGCCATACGCTTTTGGTCATCGAATCAAAATATTGACGCCTTCTTCAACCAGGTCCCGCATGACTACAAGCACAAAGAACGCCGATCATAGTGACATGGTCCGGTTTCTCTCAATTGCCAACATTTCCTTAAACAACTGGAGCGCTTCATCCCCATGCCCATTTTGTGCATATCCAACTATCGTGGCATTCCACGAAACCCAATCTCTTTCAACCATGTGTCCGAACACCCGACTTCCATCTTCAACAGATCCACATTTCATATACATATCTATGAGAGAGTTACCAACAAAACATCGTGCTCGGTCCATACTGGAATCGAAATCCATGCTTCAAAACATGGGTGTGAGCACACTCGCCAAGCTTCAAATCGTGAGATTTGCACAAGCATTGAGGAGATTTCAAAGGTATAGTGAGTTGGCCATACTGATTCCCTTTTAAGAGAAGGAAGAGTCCTAGTGCCTCTTCATTGTCCCCATCTCGAGTATAGCCCGCAATAAGTGCATTCCAAGATACAACATTCCTCTCCATCATCTTGGTAAACATGGCTCTTGCACTTATTACGCTTGCTACCTTAGCATAACCACTAACCATGGAGGTCTCAGACACCACATTTTTGTCGTCCTCTCTTTCTATTTCATGTCGACTCGGGACCTAGCTCGAACCCGGCTTGTCTCTTCGAAAGAAGTCGAAACAGAGCATGCTGGCGAGCCAACAGATTTGGGGATCGGGGGCTGCAGTGCAATTTTGGAAATTGCATGGGAAGCCCCCCCAATTTTAAAAGAAGTAATATATATGTGAAAAAAGTGGTTGGACTAATTTACCCTATGTTAATGGTGATTGTTGGACCAAGGACCTTTTAGCAAAGAAATCCAATAGGTAAGGGTAAAATTGCCAAAATTTAGAAGGTAGGGACGTTTTGCACAATACCCTCAATAAGTAGGGACGTTTTGTGCTATTTACCCTTAGTTAATCTAATCTATTAATTGTTACAATAAGAATAACATAATATCTATTTTGCTTATTTGATATTTAATGTACTTATAAATAACTATTTTTTACGTTAAATACTATATGTATATAATTTATTTAAAAAAATATATTCACAAAAGTAATGTCACTTATAAAAATCTAAGTAAGTTTTTATAATTAAAATTTAAATTATATCAAATGAGCTTTATATATAGCGTGTCAATTTATATTATATATTACTTTGAGAAAATTGACTACAATTAAGTGTAGAAAATTTCGTCTTTAGTTGACAAGAATATTATAAATATATCAACTTCATTTTAGATGAAATATATTTTAAAAAGTGGTCAAAGTATGAATATGATACTCAATACTACAAATATCAAAAGTTGGTATGATTTTTTAAATGTGGGGATATTCTTGATATTGTCATAAAAGTAGGATAAATAGGCTAAATATATTCACACCATATTTTTCTATAATTGCATCACATTTAAATTGCATAAAAAGTCTATAATCTTTACTTATTATTATTATAAATATGTCTCTAATATTTTTTCATCGCATTTTTATCATCAACCTTCCATTAATTAGTATATATTGTCTCTGATAATGGTTCTCGTTCAAAAATTCCATAAAGAAAAAACAAAAAGACTCATTTCTCATCGTATTTTTAAATAAGTGAAAAAAAAATACAAAATTTCGATTAAATAATTATCCCTCATTTTAAAGCACACTAATAGAATTTTTATTCAACGTTGGTGGAAACAAAATGTGTTAATTAATAAAATCTTAAATATAAGAATCCAATGGAAAAAAAGTTAAAGATATAAATGTGACAATAAATAAAAATTAAAAATTTTTATATAATTAAAATGTGGTGTATTTATAATAAAATATTTTGTAAATATGCCTTTCTAATACTGTCTCTGTTTTATAATTGACAGAACATTGGATCAACTCTAATTGGACTTGACACCCTACTAGCTAGACTAGCTGGATTCACAAGTTGAGTTGACTCGAAAGTTGTGACTTCACGTAGTTTCTTCTCTCTTTACATTTTTGTTTTCGTATGCATACATGACTTTTAAGTAGAACTCAGCAAATTTATATATTCAATTTCATTTACTAATACATAGACATATAGAAACTTGATCTTCATCTCGTATTCACTTATATTATCTATTTATAGTGGTCATGTTGAAGTGTCATTACATAATTGATAGCACATTCATTATTTTTACCAATCATACGATACCACCTCATCATAGATATAATAAGTAGACAATATGAGTAGATAAAAATCAAAACCTTAGGAACTTGTAAAGGGACCAGAGTGAGCCTAGCCCCCAATCAATTTTAACTTTGTTTAAGCCCAAAAGATGCTTCGTCTCTCCTCTTTGCTCGATTGTTCGTCCATTTCTTTGTCACACAACAAAAGGGAAAGAGAGAAAGAACATCCAGAATATTCAGAATAGACTAGTGGCGTGATATTGCGATAACAAGACATTTATTCAGTGTTTTAGCCGTGTTGTAAATTTAGCTAGCGAGACGATTATTCAGTGTTTTAACCGTATTTTGCGCTTAAGACAATTTTGGATTACAGAAAATTAACTACACGAAAAAAGTCTCTTGTAAAATTGTCTAAAAAAGATTAGTTTTCATTTTCTCCTACCATTTAGGCATTTTTGGTGAAAAAATCCAATTTACTTAGATTTTTTTTTTTTTTTCTTAATTTTTTTTGAATAATCTTTATTCATAATGGTTTCTTCTCGATGAGCAGAACTTACGTCTGTAAAAATAAACGACTATAAATAACATTACTTTTTTTTTTTTTTTTTTTTTTGATAATATATTTGGTAATCTGAATGGGACACAATCAATAAAATTTTTGTCACATATTCCTCGTTTTAATCCCTTTAAATCGTATCCCTTAAATACAAAAATAATAATGCTCTAATAAGGAATTGAGTTATTCGTCCAACTGCTCCTCGTGCCTACATAGTTTTCGTTTTTTGGCGTATTCTCTAAAGTTTTTCAAACGTAAATAGAACTCAGATTGTTCCCACTTCCTAGCTTCTTACACGTAGAAGTTGCTTTTTTTAACCTTCGATAATTACAAAAACAGGGAGCATAGTTTTTGCCACCTTTTATTTTATTTAATCTGCCTTTGTAACCCATATCCAAATTGGAGGCAGGATTTATTAAAATCGACCGGTATGGAGATTTTTATCCCCACACCCCAAAAATAAATCATACGTTTGTCTTCACTTCCAAAGATCAGGATCCAATATATATCCCAAATCTTTCTTATTCTTCTCAAACTTTTCTTCTTGTTAATCTTCATTTACTTTATAGCGGTCGATTTCCACCGATCAGCGGTATACTAGTATAATTATTACTTTTAGTTCTCTTCTTAATAGCCCTTCACATTAAAATGATTCAATATTATTTATGTAACTTAATTATCTATTCTTGCAGAGACTGACTCCATATTCACAAGTGTAGTCGGTAAATTTTGTTTTTGTTAAAATCGTATTGCATTTAATTATTTAAGAAATTTTGAACGTGTCATGTTATGCATCTCAATATACATGTTGAAGAACAAATTTAATAAATAAATGTGTTTTATTTCTAAAAATTTAGATGACGTGGTTAGAGAGGATTTGAAATATAATTTAGCTTTTGATTAACATTGCCTTTGTTGCTGCAATTCTAAAATGTTAGATGATGGAACATTTATATATTAAATTTACTTGTTAACATGTTTCTACACATACATACTTGACTTTTGTTCCATTTAAGATTTGATACGTGTACAATTTTTTATAAATGAGTGGTTTGGAGATTACGTTGCTCCGATATATTTACTCTGGTTGCGACTCTCGTGTTCGGTGTTTCCCACTAGTTCATGCTCCTACATATATGTTTGACCACGGACAAGTCCATTGACAAGTTTTGTTATAGTGTTTGTTGCCTCAACATCTTTGGTGATTCATCTCCCAAAGGTGCCAATGAATTGTATGAGAATCGGAATTCTGAAATCAAATTAGTTCCCCATAGCCTAAGGTCTCTCTCTCTCTCTCTCTGTGTGTGTGTGTGTGTGTGTGTGTGTTTAATTTAATTATTCGCTTGAGGGAGGGGGGGTTGCGAAATCTACACGACACAACAAATGTAAATAGAAGTAAACAAAATCATGAACCTCTACTAGAAAGACTCTATTCTGAAAAAATAGGAAGACAACTAGTTGTAAAAACTTGATATTGGCATTCAAAGGAATGAAAAACTCACTAAAACACAACTTTTATTGCCCAATGTGAATTCCTTGACTTGATACCATAGCTTGCATCAACACAAATTAGTTCGTTTAGGTTAGAATCCTAAAACCATATCTTGAGCATATTCGCCTTCTGTGTGAAAGAATGTCATCGTGGAACCGGCCTTTCTTGTATTGAGCTTTATTCAATTGAGTAGGGATCTATTAGTTTGGGTCGGAGGCGATCTTCAACATGATTATCCCGAAAGACGCGCTTCACAAATCCCCAATCAAGCAAGTATAAGTCACACAAGTTAACCTTTATCAATATTCAAAATTGACATGCACTTATTAAACTTACCAAGTACAAGTATTTTTGTTCCAACATCTGTAAAGTTATCATCAGTTGCAATTTTAAGTAATTTAAATTCACCAGAAACTAACTCTCCCCTAATGAAATAGTATTTCACCTCAAAATTCTTAGATCTTTTATGATACACGGGATCTTTATATAACATTAAAACACTTTGACTATCGATAAAGATCATGACATTTTCATTCAAAAAGTTCAATTCACATAAAAGGCCTTTCGACCACATGCATTCTTTATTGGCTTTAGTTAGTGCAACATATTCAACTTCAGTACTGGAGAGTGTAACTAAAGGTTGCAATTGTGATTTCCAAGTGATACAATTATCACCTAACGTGAAGAAGTAAGAAATGGTAGATTTCTTCTGATCTTTATTCCCTGCAAAGTCAGAATCTACATAACTCTTAAGCTCAAGCTTATCACTTCTCTTTTCGAACACTAACCCTCTTTTAACAGTCCCAACTAGGTATCTCAACGGCCATTTAAGAGCAATCCAATGATGTTTACCGAGTTAGACATAAACATACTCAAGAAACTAATTGCATAAGCTATGTCAGATCTAGTAGTAATCATATAATATATCACGGAACCAATAGCATTAGCATAGAGAACATTACTCATTTTCTGTTTTTCTTCTTTAGTTTTAGGGTATTGAGCAGATGATAAAATCATGTGTGCAGCTAATGGTACATTGACAGACTTAGCAAATTTCCTACCAAATTTGGTTATTACATTTTACAAATAAGACTCTTGATTAATAGTCAATCTATTTTCAGCCATATTCCTTTTAATAACCATACCAAGAATTTTTTTTGCACATCCTAAGTCTTTCATGTCAAATTCAGATTTCAAAAGGTTTTCATTTTTATGATACCAGCTTTACTACTACTAGCTAGTAACATGTCATCAACATATAACAACAAATAAATTTCATAGCTTATCTTAGTGTTATTATAATATAAGCATGCATCAAATTCACTCTTTTTGAAAGTAATTTTAAGCACATAAGCATCAAAACGTTTATACCATTGCCTAGGACTCTACTTAAGACCGTACAAGGATTTGTTAAACAAGCACACAAGCTCAGACTTCACTTTCACCTCAAAGTCTTGAAGTTGAGACATGTAAATGATCTCATCTAACTCTCCATGAAGGAAAGCGGTCTTAACATCTAGTTGCTCTAATTTCCAATTGATTTGGACAACTAAGGTCAATACTAACACGATAGTCTTATACTTAATCACTAGAAAAAATAGCTTATCATAATCAATCCACTCTCTCTGAGTAAATCCCTTAGCTACCAACCTAGCTTTGTATCTTAAAGGGTCATTAGGTTCTAATTATTCCTTCAACTTGTAGATCCAATGGACTACCTTTTGATTCTTTGGTCTCTCAACCAACTTTCAAGTATCATTCTTGCCTAAGGAATGGATCTCCTCTCTCATAGCATTCTTCTAATTTTTAGAATTTTTACAGTTAACAGCTTCTTCATAAGAAAAAGGTTCAACTGACTCCAAGGCTTCACCTAAAACTAGGACAAACTCCATCAAATTTGAAGAAATGTACTTCAAATTTGGTCTTACATGTCTTCTCTCCCTATCTCTCACTAATTGATAATATCTCAAATTAGTATCTTCAAGTTGTTCTTGGTTAGAGATCACAGTTTCAAGAATTTCTAATTCAAGTTGTTCTAAGACTTCTACTTGTTCAGTCTCAACTTGAGAATCAATTTGTTCAGATTCTCTAACCTCTTGATTAGCATCTAATCTCTTCACCTCAGTCTGAATCTTTTTCACAGTAGAACATTTTCCTTCCTTACTTTGTTTAACCTGATTGTCTAGAATTTTTAGCAAGGTATATCAAGCTCATTAAACTTCACATCTCTACTGTTAATTATCTTAATACCCTTAACACCTAAATCCTACAATCTATACCCTTTGACTCCCTATGGGTGTCCTAACATGACACACTAAGTAGCCCTATGGTCTAACTTACCCTCAACTTGATGTGCATAAGCAGCACACCCAAACACTCTAATGTGTGACAAATCTAGAGATCTTCCAGACCACGACTCTTGGGGCGTTTTGAAGTTAACATAACTAGAAGATGACCTATTTATCAAATAAGCCGCGGTATATAAGGCTTCAGCCCAAAAACCTTTGGCCAACCCTGAACAAATCAACATACATCTGACTTTATTCATTAAAGTCCATTTCATCTTCTCAGCCACCCCATTTTGTTGGGGGGGTATTTCTCACAGTCCCATGCTTCGCGATACCTCTCTCTTTGCAAAAGTTATCAAATTCAAAGTTGCAAAACTCTAAACCATTGTCTGTTCTAAGAGTTTTTACACCTTTTTCAATTTGATTTTCAACTAAGGTATGTCAGGACTTAAACTTGCTAAAAGTTTCAGATTTTAACTTAAATGGGAAAACTCAAACCTTCCTACAGTAGTCATCAACAATAAACAGAAAAAACACGTTCCCACCATGTGTAGGGTGTTTTTTAGACCCCATAAATCTGCATGAATGTAATCTAATGGACTCTTAGTGCTGTGTTAAACTATCTCAAAGCTGACTCTGTGTGAATTTCCTAGAACACATGTCTCACAAAAGCTCAAAGGTGCAACAATGTCTTTACCTAGTAAATTCTGGTCACTAAGATATTTTAGCTCATTGTTTCCAATGTGTCCCATACTCCTATGCCATAGATCTGATCTATTAGTATTGATTGAAACCAATCTTAAATCTTTGGAATATAAGGCTTCACCTTGAAGGTAATACAACCCATTCCTCTTGAGACCTTTCATAACTACTAGAGAACCTTTGAGAATCTTTAAATTACCAAAATCAAATTCGAACATATAGCCCTCATCTTCAAGAACTCTTAAGGAAACAAGATTTCTCTTAAGATTTGTGACAAACCTAATACCAAGAAGGGGTCAGACAATGCCATCATGCATCCTAATAGCAATATCACATATTCCTTCATCTGTTTGTGAATTGTTATCCTCCATGTATACTTTCTTAGGTTCAATTTCTCTATAGTTATAAAATCAAGACCTCAAGGGACACATGAAAGGTGGCACCTGAGTCTAATATCCACTCATGGTCACGATAATAACATGTAAACCATCTAGGGCATCTCCAACAGCAGCAACATTTTGATCTTCATTCTGCTGTTGCTTCGTTTTTCTCTTAAGCTCATAGTAATCTTACTTAAAATGTCCTAACTTCCCACAATGGTAGCATTTCTTATTGCCTTTATCCCTAGACTTAGACCTACCCTTAGATTTTCCTCTGCCTTTCTTTCCACGGTAATTGTTCTATCTCATTTCATTTCTTCCTCTAATGAATGTTTACTCTCTCATTTAGTGTTTTCCTTAGACTCTTTCTTGACTTCTAAATCATTTGATCTAAAAGCATCTATCACAATAGCTTAAGTCAAAACATCTCTAGCATACTTAATCGCATTCCTAACATCTCTATAAGAATCAGAAAGAGAATTCAAAAGTATAATATCTTTTGACAATTTTGCTAAAATAACTCAGATTGGATTCAAGATCCTTCACCGAGTTCATTTTAAAACTGAAAAGTTTTTCTAGCAGATAAATCCTATTTAACAAAGTTTTTGTCAAAAAACAATTTGTTAAGAGCTTCCCATAGTTCTCTAATAGTCTTAGCATCATCAACTTGTCTAACAATATTATCAGATAGGTACAATATGATAGAATTGTATGCAATTTCATTCATCTCCTCAATTTGATCAGGTTTAGCTTTTAATGCATCAGAAAATTTTTCTAGATCATCAAGAGATTTAGAAACCCTTTGTTGAACCAGAATAGCCCTCTTTTTTTTTCCAAATTGAATAATCACCATTTTCCATCGAATTGTGATAATTCAACCCTCGAACTCATGGATGAAAAATCATTCATGAATAAGAATGGTCTTGAAAAGTTTATAAAAAACTTTACTCACACAGATGCAAACACAAAATCAATGTCTTTGCCAATTACTATCTAAGATGACACGCAAACACAGTTTATCAACACACAAGATAATAAAGTCATAAATTGTACTACGGGGTTGTATGCACTAGCCACTTAGTTTGTTTTTACCTCAAATAATATTAACAAGATGTAAAATTAGACAAGAAGGTTCAAAAAAATGTAAACTCAGTGGACAAATTTGTTGTCTGTATTTATAGGAGAGATGGAAAAAAAATTCACGCGTTCCAAGGCCACCACTACTCATCTTAGAACAATCAATATAGCTGCACCATTGCTCTGCCAACAAAGTAACACCACCAGAAGGTCAGAAATAAGCCAATAAGTAATCTGCTTAAAAAATCATCCACCTAAAAATGCTGAACATGCGCTCATGCGCCGCCTAAATCCATTGCACGCCCCGCCGCCAAAGTCCACATACAACCACCAGACCACCAAGTTGTGTGCCACATTCAGAGGAGTCGTTTGCCTCAAACCACGTGCAGAGAGGAGCTTCCACGCTACCGCAAGCGCACGAAGAAGAAGATCCATGCCACTTTTTCACGTACTCCACACACCATCGCCGGAGGCTGCACATGCCACACACACCAAGATGGCTTTGTTCGCCTCTTCGCCGTGAACCCAAATATGGTCTCGTGTCTCCCGGACAATGAGTGGTTTGGCGAAATCTTTGTTTAAAGTTTCGAGTATTTTGAATCTTCCCGGATCCAGTTCAAGTTTCGATCCACCAACTTTTTTTATTTTTTCACACCCCTATATCAACAATTTAGGCTCTGATACCATTTGTTGAGATTGATAACAATAAAAATCATTACAAACTCATTTCAAATGTAAAAAATACAAGAAAACTCCGTTGTTGCTCCTTTGTTTTTGGTTGGAGTTGTGCGCTTAGATTTTTATCACAATAAACACTACAATGCAACCTAAGAGAACGGCAATCGGATTTGTTCACCAACTAACCGGAGATGACCAAGACTTTCAACCACTAAGTCCAACCTCATTTTAGAGAAAAGAATAAAGATTTTTTGCTCCTCACTTTTCTAACCTAGATGAAAAGACAAACATCATATATATATATATATATATATATATATATATAAGTTATAGTAAAATCTCATCCATCCATTATATCTAACGATCCACACTTTATCCTCACAAAACGAACCATCTTGTCTAATGAATTTGTGCCAAGTGGATTTAGTCACCCACATTCTCATAGTGGTTCTATAACCAAGTGAAATCCAAATGCAATGAATTCTATGTGAAATTCACTGACTCCTTAAACGAATCAGGATCAAGAAAGTTCGCTCCAGCAATTGGGATCATGTTATTTATGATTTTGCGAAGCTATGTTGCATTAGTTCTTCAATAGTGGAAAACCAAAGGCTCAATGTGGTTCGAGAGCATGGTTTAATAGACAACCCCGATGCAATGGTCCCAATGACTATGTTTTAGCTACTCCCTCAGTTCCTTATACTCGCGGCACTTGACGTAATTTTCTACTGAAGTGCAGCGAGTTTCTGCAGAGATCAATAGCTGATTTCTACAAAAATTACGTGCCCTTCTTCATCAGTAGTGTATTGGTGTTGGAATTTTGGCTAGTGAGCTGTATATTTTGTTGGTAAAATCAGTGAAGGGGAAGAAAATCGAATTGGTTTCAGCACAACCTAAACCGAAGTCGACTCGATAAGAAATACTGGACACTAGCGTTGTTGAGTGCCATAAATCTTGTATGTTTTACTGTGGTAGCAATTTTCTACTGCTACAATGAATCAGAATTGCAAAAACTAGAGGCTTCCGATTTTGCTAAAGCAGACGAGCTCTTTGAAGGTGATTCTAATTGTTGTTGTTGCTAATTTTGTTAGATATGTTGGGATATTTTCATATTGCACAAAGAAAAATCAAGAATGTATGCTTGTATTTATTGACACCAGTTGGAGTCTTGACATCTCTTATAGTTTGAAATTTTTATTCTTCAGCAACATCTAAACTCAACAAAACTCAACAACATTTGGCGTTATCATCAAATGGCTCATCAGTTTCACCAAACTCGGGTTCCCCAAGATTTTGTAGTTCTGATTCCTTGTAGCGATAGAAAATTGCTACCACAATAAAAATTACTAGATTGATGGCAGCCAACCAGGCTAGTGTCCAGTAATATTTATCGAGCCGACTTCTGTTAAGGGTGTGCTGGAACCAATTCAGTTTTCCACCCCTTTCACTGATTTTACCTGTAACATATACAGAAAGTACACTACCCAAAACTCCAACACCAAATACACCACTGACGAAGAAAGGCAAGTACCTTCTTGTGGAGAGAGGAGATTGATCAATGAAAAAAACCACTGCACTGCATTCGAAAATTCCATCAAGTGCCGCAAGTAGAAGGAACTGAGGGAGTAGCCAAAACATAGTCATGGGAACTGTTTCATCAGGCTTGTCTATTAAACCATGTTTTTGAACCACACCGAGCCTTCTGTTTTCCACTTTTGCAGCAGTAATGCAACATAGTATCGCGAATATCATTGATATTGTGATCCCAATTGCAGGAGCAATCTTTCTTGATCCTGATTCACCGAAGGAATTGGCGAATTTTACATAGAACTCGCCACATTTTGTTTTTGCTTGGTCATAAAACCATAAAAGAACTATTGGGGGGACCTTGAGGCGACCGACTTTGGGGTTCAGATGATCTAATTGCTCTATAAAGTAAGTGAATCCAATGGATGAGACAACACCGCAAAAGATGAAAGTTAACCACACCGGAATCATGCGAATGATTGTTTTGGTCTCTTCGACTTCTGTCACCGTGCAAAGTCTCCATCTATTTTTTTGTTGTTCCTCTAACGTTTTTGAAGGTACTATAATTGCAGCCTTGTCCAAGCACCTGCATTCAAGAACAAATCAGTGGCATATAAACGTATTAGGTATGCCCTTTTGCCTCGTAACAAAATTTGTGACAAGAATAGATGTAATGAAGGCTCATAACCCCCCTGCCCATCCACCCCACCCCCACCCCCTAAAGATCATTCAAATTGTTTAGGGGTGTGTGTGTGTGTGTGTGTGTGTGTGTGTGTGTGAGAGAGAGAGAGAGAGAGGAGGACCTGAGGCTCCTAGTATGGGGAACTAAATCAAGTTCAAAATTTGGATTCTCATAGAGTTTATTGACATCTTTTGGAGATGCATAAAGAAACTTGGATGTTGAGGCAACAAACACTCTAACAAACGTTGTCAACGGGCTTCCCTGTGGTAGAAAATAGTTGTAGGAACAAGAACCTGTGAAAAACAGGAGAGTTGCCACCAAAGTACATATGGCCGGAATCCCGAACCGAATCGACCATGGCTTTATATAAGGGAGTGCTATGACTGCAACAATGGTGACGATGATTACTGCTAAAATACTGTAGAAAAAGCGCCAAAATGTTCCCTCATCAATTTCTCCTCCTTCATTTAATTGCTCAGCCATGAATGGTCCCCAAGAGGTTATATGCCCACACACCCCAAAAGCTATTAAAGCCAATGCAGTATAAAAGAGTATTTGTTGTCCATCCCCAATGCATTCTGGCTTGTACTCACTGCAAGTCCCCATTGCCTTTGCTAAGACGGGTGGAGTTGACATTGTAAGAAAACCCAATCCCTACATTCATCAAAATCCAAACAATATTTCAAATCCTATTGCAAAATCAATATAAATTCCTCCCAAGTCCCCACAAAGCTTAAACTGTTAGAGATGAGACAGGTTTACTTATTTGAATTCATTCTTCAACACTTGCGTGCAGGCCATAATCTCTTTTTCAAAGGCCTTAAAAGGTGCACAATATTGTGAACTCTATCTTGTCTTTCGTCTAAAAGTTTAAGCTTTTAAACTACCGACACGTACGAACAAGAACAAAAAAATAATACTTACTGCACTATAAGCAAAGCTGGAGATTAAGAGCATCCAGTAGTTGCCCATCACAGTGTCTACTATGAATTGCAGCAGTAATGGCAATATGCCAACAACTCCCCAAAACACATTGACAATGGCTGCCGCACGAGTGAAGCTCAGCTTCCATACATCGGTTAAATATGCCATCAGTATATACATTGCATACAGTGCAAGTATATCAGCCCATATTAGAACTAATAAAATTAAAACCCCATGTTAGAATACCAGCTTATTCAGACAAAAATACTTGAAGAAACATAAGACATAACATATTTCTTTACCTATGATTCTTCCGACTGTTGCCATTTGTAAAATATGAATTTGTGAATGAAAAACCCACAAAAATAAATGAGAAACTGAGTGAAATATATATAGCCATTACCATTAATTTAAGTATGAATCTGTATACAGAAATCATAGGAAGGTTCGTGTTTCTGAAGTCAACCCCAACTGGGCACCCCTACCAAATTACGACAGTTGACTTTGCAAATAAATGAACTAATTTGCCTCTTTTGGTGAAAGATAAAGATTCAAATTAATAAAATTCCTTTTAAAAAAAGCGACAGCCCGTTGTACAATTTTTGCTTATGATATTATTTTAGACAAGAAGACACAAATTTCCCCACGGCCCTAGCGCTGACTTTGACCTGGGATCATATAATATGTAAATATTCTGTGGCCGCGTTAAGTATTGGTGGACCCAACCGTACACGTTCATGTCCTAATCACATTAATTAATTCTTTTCTGTTGACATTTTTGAAAAAATACGTGGAAATTAAAAGGAATGTAAGAATTCAATTTCATGGAACTTTCAATAACATTAAAATATTTTTTAATTTACTTTTACTAAATAATCAGACTTCGAAATTTGAAAAATAGTCTCCTGAAAGAATAGTTAGTCACTCGCAAAGCATAGTGACACAAAGAAAGAAAAGTAGAGTAATAAATAAGGACATTCCATTAATAAAGATAGAAAAACCGATATGCTCAAGTCATTAAAATCGATTTTGATAAGATAAAAGAATAGTTATATTTATACCACATTTTATTATAAATGCATTACATTTTAATTATATAAAAAAATTTTAACTTTTATTTATTGTTACATTTATATTCTTAACTTTTTTTTCATCAGATTATTATAATTAACATTCTATTAATTAACACATCTTGTTCCTACTAACGATTTTTGTCTAAAATTTCTATCAGTGTGCTTTAAAATAAAAGACAAATATTTAATCAAAATTTTGTAGTTATTTATTTTTTTTGTTAATTTAAAAATACGAGGAGAAAATTAGTCTTGTTGTTCATTGTTGGACGAAAACCCTTATAAGAGAGAATATATATGCTAATTAAAGGAAGATTGATGATAAGAATACGATAAAAAATATTAGTAATATAAATATAATAATAAGTAAAAGTTATGAATCTTTTATATAATTTAAATATAGTGCACTTATAGAAATATCGTGACAAAGAAGCCATCATGATCGTTATTGAAAGCACAAAAATAGTAACCAATCTGTCTCGAGAGACTACAGAGGGACATGAGCTACAACTCTTGACAGTGCCTATTTAGTTCTAAAATAGTCGTTACATGTAAGGTAAATTACACTACAAAGTCTCCAACTTTTTAAATTTGTCTCAATTTCTTTCTCCTTCAATTTTATTCAAAATACCATACAATTAGAGGAGTTAAGACGGCGGGCCGACCGAATCGGCATCGCCCACCCGCCTCTTCCTGGAACCATGGCCGGCCCGTGAACCGGACGGGCCGTTCGCGGGCCGAGAAGGCCAACTCAGCGGGCCGTTCACGGGTCAAGAGGCCAACCCGTGAACCGCTTTGATTTTTTTTTTAAAAAAATAGGTAGAAAATTCAAACTTTCTTATTTGAAATGATATTTAAAAAAAAAAAAAAAAAAAATGGTAGAGCTCAGTTTAAAGTAAAAGATGTACAGATGATTCACGTTTTAGTCTTTTTAAATATATAAATAAAAATAGAAATTGAATTAAAAATTAACAAATGTTAATTTATCATTGTTATTTATTTTTATTTAGTAATTTAACACATTTTTTGTTATATATGTAAACATTTTTTTTTTGAATTACTCCCTCCGTCCCACAAAGATAGACTTGTTTTCCTTATTTATCTATCCCAAATTATAGGCTACTTACTTTATACAAGATATATTAAATTTTTATTTTTCCTAATATACCCTTATTTAATTTACATTGTTATCAACTAAAATATCTCTCTCTCTAAACTTTCATTTACTTTTTTCTTTTTCCCAATGTAATTCTCTCTCTATCTATATAACTTAAATAGGGGTATAATTGGAAAATTGTGTGAAATTTTTATAATTTCAATTACATTAAATGAGTTTTCTTAATCTGTGTGAAAAAAAAAATGGGTCTATCTTTGTGGGACGGAGGGAGTATAATAAGTAACTAAATTTTTTTAGTAATTTCAAAAAAAAATTAATTTTTTATTCATACGGATTGAACTGGATCGAACCGCATGACCCATATGGGCTCAACCCGTATGCAATGGGTGGGCCGGCTTTTGAAAAAAAAATTCTTGTCATTTGGGCTACTCGCCCACTTGACCGGATTGACACCACTACATACAATCCTTTCAATTAATTGCGTAGATAATCTTTTTTGATAATTTTGCCCTTCATCTTAAATAAGCTAAAATAATAAAAAATAAATAAAATAAAAATATTCTATAAATTCTTAAACTTTTGAATCCTAGCACCTAAGTCCCAAAAACAAAAATTAAAGAAATAAAAAAGAAAAAAGGGTAAATTACAATCAGTCTCCATTCTTTCAACTTTATAACAATATCATCCATATTTAATTTTATTCGCAAATATCATCTCCACTCTTTCATTAATTTGCATAGATGGTCCCCGAATAAATTTTTTGACAATTTTACCCTTAACTTAAATAAATTAAAATAGAAAACTTAATGAAAAATTGCAATTGGGATATCTAACTTTTTCAAAAGTCTAAAATAGTCTCTTTACATACTATTATTTAAAACATTATTAAAAATAGTTAATTACACTCACCGTCCCCAATTCTTTCAATTTTGTAACAATATCACCTCCATTCAATTTTATTCGCAGATATCATCTTCATCATTTTATTAATTCGCACAGATGGTCTCATTAACAATTTTACCCATGACTTAAATAAATTAAAGAGAGAAAAATAAAAGTATTGCAGTGAGGTCTTTAACCTTTTTAAAAGTGTAAATAAATCATAAATATTTTATTTTTAAAAATTAAAAGAAAAAGAAAAGATGAAAGAAAAAAATTAAAATAAAATGAAAAAGGTCGTCTTCCTCACCCCCACCCCCAACAAGGTACAATCGGGGGGGAGAGGGGGTTCCTCCATTACTTTCGCGCAATCGAGAGAGGATGGATTTCTCCCCCATCGGTTAGGGGTTTGGACCGACAAACAGGGAGAATAAATCCCCCCTCCTCCCCCCTGTTGGGGATTGGGTAGTGGTGGGGAATATGATTTTTTTTTTTTTTAAATTTTTTAAAATAATAGAATGTGATTATATTATTTTGTCATTGTTAAATTGGTTAAATTTAATTTACAGGGTTGATTTTTTTATCAATTAACGGATCTCTACACGAAATCTGTTTAGACTCTAAAAATCTTTTTGGTGAACATATAATTACAAGATTTGGGACTTGATTACACATTTTTATTAATTTAAGTGAAAATCTGTTTAAAAAATAAAAGATTTAGGATTTATTTACATTTTTTAAAGGTTAGAGTCCCCAATTGCAATTTTTCTATTATAATTTTTTTATATAATTTTAATTTATTAAGATAAGGGAAAAATCATCAAACATAACCATTTAGGGACTATCTGTGCGAATTAATGAAAGATTGGGGACGATATCTGAAAATAAAATTAAATGGAGATGGTATTGCTAAAATAGATTACCCTTCAAAATCAGCCAATCTACTCGTTTTTTAATTCTTCAATAGCTACCCCTTTTAGAGAATCAAATAAAGAGTTTTGTGGGTTATAATTTTATTTATATAATGTGAAGCAAGAATTGTTGAGCGTCAATCATGAAAATATTGTCTTCAAATTGAGAAATTTGCTGCTGGGCTTCAATTATTTATTCCAACTTCATACTTTCATTATTGCCATTCATTGACATTTGACTAACGCACTAATTATAAATTCTTGAAACGCCTCTTCTATGAACTATTCACTCGTGAAGGTATATCATATTGTCGCCCCCATGGGCATAGGCGAGTTGGTAAGGCTTGAGGTGACGTTGGGAGAAATCCTCCGGCAACGCAGGTTCGATTCCTATGTGGGACAGATTTTCATTAAAATATTGTGGGGGTCTGTCATGGAGGTTGGCCTGTTGGATCTCTCCCTCGGGTCCCTGCCACTCGTGCACATCCCTCGATTTACAACCCGTTTGGTCAAGGGGCCTCTGATACAGGTGAGAGGGTTTCGCCTTCGAGACTTTTTCCTTAACAGAGGTATAACATATTGTCTTGTTATCTTGGCTATGCATTTTATAAAATTTCAGTTCGAGCATGAACCACTATGACTTTAGAATCAAGAAAGTGTTTAATGTTTTTCAGGATTTAGAAAAAGAGTTAAGAATTTGATGGTTTGTAATACGGAACTGAGGGTTTGTTTTTTAAATGGATTCGCTTTAAATCAGCAACAATTTCAATTTCTTTTGATTGTTTGTTTAATTAAAGTGTGAAATATGAAGATTTGGAAAATTGAGACAAAAACAATTTGGATGGCAATGATGATATGGATGGCACTAAGTGGTTGGGTAGTTTCTTGCTTGACTGTTGTTGATAAAATTGCCAACTCTTTGCGAACTAGAAAAGTTAGCCCTTTCTATGTTGGTTAATCCAAGAAATGGCTGTGAATTTAGCTCATTGGGGGGTGGAGAAAAAGATGATGTTTTTTTTTAATTATTTTAAATAATAGTATGTAAAAAGACCATTTTGCACTTTTGAAAAAGTTAAGCATTACAACTGCAATTTTTTCACCTTTTTTTTTTTTTTTTGCTATTTTAATTTATTTAAGATAAGGACAAAATTGTCAAAAAAATTATTTAGAGACCATGTGTGCGAATTAATTAAAAGGATGTAGACGATAATGAATAAAATTAAATGGTGATGATATTGTTACAAAACTGAAATAATGAAGACTGTGAGTATAATTTATCCAAAAAAAAAAACATTTCATCTTCTCAATTCCAAATCATACACCCCACTCTCACCATCATTGGCGTCAATCACACCCCTACCGACGCACAGGCGGATTTACTAAAGGGCCTTTGAAATTTTTTGAGGCCTAAGAAGAGGTCCATATTCTAGGCGGGCCCCCTCTCAATTTCAGGTGTGATAATTTTGCTACATACTTGATTTTCTATTAAAATTCTATAATTACTTATTAATATTTTAAACTTCAAAAATAACAAATGTAATACACATTTTTATAAGAAATATAACAAATGTAACAACAAGTGTTACAAAAATAAAAACAATATTTTTAGAATAAAAAAAAGTTAGATAGTATTTTATATTTTGTAGTTAATAGTGAAACTATCCCATTTCAGGTAGTCACTCCAGTGATCCATAACTCCATATCCTCCATCCCAGCCCTTATTTCTTCAATTCGTCATTTCGTCTTCTCAACTTTTGCAATCAATTCGGACATAAGAATTTTTCTCTATTAAGGCATTTAGATTCAAGCAGTCGGACCCTTCCCATCTTTGTTCACCAATCATCACAGCCAGTAGTCACTTTCTCCCTTTTTCTGTCAAGCAATATAATTGCAGAAATGAAAGAGATAAATGAATCAAAGAACGGGTTATCTTCTTGCTTGGTTAGGGCTCGACTCATTACTTATTTGTTTTCATTACTTTATTTTCTATTTAATATGAGTTTGTTAATATTTAATTTTTAATGTAAGTCTACTAAATCTGTTAATTATATCATTAATTTGATGTGAGCCTATTATACTAAATACTAAATGTCTAAATCCTTGTGACATGTGTTGGGAAAACAAATTCATGGGATTTCAATTAAATTTTGGTTGGAAACTAATATGCATTGCGAGAGACAAAGTGGTTTTATTAGTTTGTATTTTAAGAAAGGCAAGCTTGAAGTTTGAAAATGCACTTAAAGTGTTTGATAAAAATATTGATAGAAAAATTGGGTCCTGGAATTGCAACATGCAAGGTAGTGATAATGTGATATTTATTCATTGAATATCGGAATTTATTTGTAAGGTAGCCTAAAATAAGTAATAGTGATTTGCAATGTAGCCTACATAATTTGGCTACCTTTAATATATATTGTAATTTATTCTTTTTATTTTCTTGTGGGGTTTGAGTATTTTTATTAGTTCAATTTAGTTGTGCACAGTATTCCAATGGACTTCTTTATGATATTCTATTATAATTTTCTTTTATATATTTATTCAAATTTAACAAATAGAATTGTTTACTCATGGGGATCAAAGTTATTTATTTCTAAAGCAATATTTAGAAAAATTTTGGAAGTAATATGCAGTTAACTTATTCTTGAAAGTATGTTCTATTTGAGAAAAAATATGTATGTGATCTAGAAATAAAATGGGGTGATTAAGCATGTTTGGCTAAACTTATTCTTGAAAGTGTGTTCTATGTGATTACCAAATGAGTTATTTCATTCTATATATAACATTATATTTTTCATTCCATTTTCTTTATGAAATAGTCAAACTTTGAAGAGATACTTTAATACAATGTCGACTCATTCAACTTCAACTCCAGAACTTCCGTTATCTCCAAAGAGAAATGAAAAAATTGCAAAACAATATTGTAACGAAGTCAACTTGGCCAATCTTCCTACAAATCCAAGAAAGCGGCCACGAATTTTAGATTATCCTCCAAATATTCAAAATGAAGATAGAATAGCATATTTACAAAAAAGTCATTGTCAACCTTCTGTCGTCGTGATTTTTCTTACTCAATATATGGGGACAAGTCAAGAAGATTTAACTCTAGTTGGTTTAAAGATGGTTGTAATTGGTTAGAGTATAGCAAGAACGAAGATGCTTTATTATGTTTATATTGCTATTTGTTTAAACCACAACGAGGAGAAAGACAAGGCGGCAAATGTTTTGTTGTCAAAGGGTTTCGAAATTGGAAGAAAAAATATAAGTTACAAAAGCATGTTGTAGATTCAATTAGTGTTTACAATCAAACTTTTAGAAGTTGTAAAGCTCTCATGAATGCAAAACAACATATTGAAACATTGTTTACCAAGCACACAGATGAAGAAAATGTTAAAGATCATACTTGTTTAGTTGCATCGGTTGATTGTGTTAGGTTTCTTTCACAACAATGACTACCATTTCGTGGGTATGATGAATCTGAAAATTCAAGTAATAGAGATAATTTTCTTGAACTTTTGCAATGGTTAGGTGATCATAATGAAGACATAAAGACTGTTACTTTGAAGAATGCTAGTGGGAGATGTCAAATGATTTTACCAAGTATTCAAAAAGATATTGTAAGAATTATTTCAATTGAAATAGTTAATGCAATATTTAAGGATATGTGTGGTAATTATTTTTCTATTCTTATCGATGAATCTCGTTACTCATCTTCAAAGGAGCATATGGCTATTGTGATAATTATATTAATGAAAAATGTTTCATAATTAAGCGTTTTGTAGGTATTGAGCATGTTGTTGATACTACAACTTTTTCTCTTAAGGCTTCATTTGACAGTTTCTTTTCGATACATAGTCCAAGTATGTCTCAATTGCGAAGACAAGGTTATGATGGAGTGAGTGCAAGGTGAGTTCAATGATCTTAAAACACTTATCTTAAAGGAAAATGAATGTGGTTTTATATTCATTGTTTTACTCACCAACTTCAATGAACTCTTGTTGCCGTTGCAAAGAAGCATGTAGAAGTTGTTGATTTATTTACTGTGGTTGCTAATGTGGTAAATATTGTTGGAGCATCATCTAAGCTTTGTGATATTCTTCGAGAATTATATGTTAATGTTGTTATTGAAGCTTATAATAATGGTAGAATTTCAAGTGGTAAAAGGTCTTAATCAAGAAATCAATCTTAAGAGACCCGGTAATACACGTTGGAGCTCACACCGTATCACTTTAATCAGGTTGATTGGCATGTTTTCATCTATTGTTATATTAATTAAGCTAGTAATGGACAAAGTTAAATTAAGCTTTGATCAAATAAATGAAACAAAACAAGTATTGGTATCTATTCGGTCATTTAGTTTTGTTTTTGTCTACATTTGATGAAGACTATTGAAATCTCAAGTGATCTATCATAAGCATTGCAGAAAAAATATCAAAATATTGTGAATGATATGACTTGGGTAAGAATATGTAAGAAAAGATTGCAAATAATAAGGGACATTAGTTGTAATCTTTTATTAGATAAAGTCTCTTCCTTCTGTGAGAAACATGATATTGATGTTTGCAATATGAATGATGTATTTTGCCCTCCAGAACGCTCAAGGCACAGAGTACATAAAACTACGAATATGCATCATTATCAAATTGAGATATTTTATATTGTCATTGATTTGCAGTTGCAAGAGTTAAATAATCTTTTCATTGAGCGAGCACCAAGTTACTTATTTGTTTGGCCTGTTTGGATTCAACTTATTCATTTTCAGTTCTTGATAAGTCCAAGTTGGTTCAACTTGCTAAGTTTTATCCAAATGACTTCTCTACTGTTCAAATTGTGCTACTTGGTGATCAATTTGATAGTTATATAATGGATTTGCGCTCCAATATAGAATTTTCAAGTTTGAAAAGAATTAATAGTCTTACACGAAAGGTAGTTGAGACAAAAAAAAAAAAAAAAAGACAAGATTTATCATTTAGTTTATTTGCTAATCAAATTAGTTCTTCTTTTACCAGTTGCCACTGTCATAGTGGAAAAAGTATTTTCAACTATGAATATTATCAAAGATCAATTGTGTAATCGGCTCGGAGATGAATGTATGAATGACTGTATGATTGCATACATTGAGAAAGATGTTTTAATAATATTTGTAATAATGATATTGTTAAACGATTTAAGAATATAAAAACTCGTCATGGACAATTTTAACGTATTAAAAAATTCAATTGTTTCTTTCTATGTATATTTCATTTTGTAATTTTTTGTTTATTGTTTACGTAGTGCTCCCTTTTGATTAAAATCATATATCCGCCATTGCACGGACGCATGTCCCATCCTTGATGCCGGCATCGTAGCCACCATCTCCTGCAACCACTCCCACCTCGAATGACAACTCCAAAAGTCATCTCTCACATCACCACCATCAAAAACAATGAAATGTGTTTAGTTATGTTTTGGCCGAAAATCGACCCATCAACTCAGGCGACGATGCTCCCATCAATTCCTGACCCAACCCAAATTTATAAACACAAAGGAAAACTCACGCAACACAAGACCAAAATTCAATGGGCAGTCATTTAAAAGGTCCAATCAAACAATGTATTCATTTAAAAAGCCTTCATTAAATGTTATTTGGCTAAAAGGCCTAGAGATTAAAGAAAAACGGAAAATAAAATATGAAATGACTAAAATATTCTTGTGTGTAAAAAGACATTAATGCCCTAATATCATTTCACATTTCCAATTTTAACCGGCTTTATAAAATGTAATATTTTTCATAAAGAAACCCTAAAATCTACATTGTCATTCTCTTGAGCAATCATTTGGTTGAAATGAGAAATTAAGGTTTACAACAATGTTGATGGGCATTTGAACGAGAAGAGAATGTATGTTTAAATTTCATTATTTGACTATTTTGTTTCTCCTTTTTCTGAATCATTTATTAATGTTGTGATTTTTGTTTTTGGTGTCTATTTGTCAATAATGATTTGAAGTCGTTTTTCGTATTGATATCGTTAGGAATTAAACTTGTTCTTGTAACCACTGTTTCTATTAGTTGAAGTGAAATGTAAGTTGGCAAATACATATTTGGCTATTGTATTTCTTATTCTACTATGAATTTGCATATAACGATATCAATATCGTTTTATGTGTTCCATAACGACATACATATCGCTATCCTTATTTGTATTATAAAAAATTCAATATTTGATGATTTTTAAATTTTTTATGTTGAATTGCAGCTATGGACACCGCAGATATGGTATGGATATTAGTTTGTTATCCAGTTGAATTTGAGCAGACAATTGAAGATACATGGACATGAAAATATGTAGGGAAAACAATGCCTATTCTTGTTTCAAGGACAGTTTTTTATGCGGAATTGTATAATAAAGTTAAAGAGGTGCTAAAGGTCGATTCAAGTCTATACGAAAGGGAGATGGCATGTCTTGCCCCTTTAATGTCTAAAGCGCCAGCTGCATCGAAATAATTGATTGTGACAACAATGTGAAATAGTTTTTTTTGTCTGTAAAGAAACTTATCTTTGTGTAACTCTTTCGAACAAAGCTGTTGAAAACTACAAAGATGCTGAAGATTGTGGAGAACAATTTGGAAATACAAACAATGAGGAAGAACTTGTTTAAACTGACGATAATGACAACAATGACAATGGTGATAGAATGTTTCTAGATTGGAATGATTTTCACATAATCCGAGGTAGTCCTGAAAGACTTGATGCTCCTGTGGTAGACGACAACGATGATAATTTGCACACAGATGAACCTAATAGTCAGCCACCTAGAGTCAGACTGTGGCAGATGACAACGATGTTGATGTTTACACAGATGAATCCCATAGTCAAATTGTAATTGCAAGTGTTAGTTTACTATGTTGTAGGACATCAGTAAGAATTTTAGAAAACGAAGATGTGCAAGTCAAATAATTGTTTCCAACAAAAAAACCTAATATCAAAATTACAATTGTTGGCTGTGAATTGTCACCTTGAATTCAAAGTTAAGAAGTCAAATAAGAACATTTATACAGTTGTGTGTATTGAGAAAAATTGTAAATGGCGCTTGTAGGCAACCAATATCACAGAAAATCCTATTTTTGAAGTTTGAAAGTACAATGGTCATCATTCTTGCTCTATGAGTGTTCTTCGTAGAGACCGTAGGCATGCTTCTTATATAGTTATTGGAAACCACATCGCCTCGAAGTGTCAAGATGCCAACCGAGTTTACAGACCGAGAGACATCATTAGCGACATTCGTCGAGAGTTTGGCATCACCATAAGCTATACTAAGGCATATATGGCTAAAAATTTTGCATTCACATTGATCCGCGGAAAACCTCGTGAAAGTTATACCAAATTTCCATCATATTGTCATGTTTTTGAGGTGCAAAGAGTTTTTGCCTCAATACCTCCAGTTGAAGTGACAATCTAAGGTTCAAAGTGCCATGCTAATATCTCTGCAGCCAATTTCTTCCTCCACATCGATATACATGCTGGACGAATTACATCGACATCCATGTTTGCTTATAGAAATTCAATGTACTTTACGGTGAATATCCTGCAGTCATATCTACTAATTAGTTGTGTAGTTACATTAAATCTCCCAAAAATAATGCAATATCAAACAATTACAATATCAACCTTGGCCATTTTGTTGTTGTAGAACCTCTTTTATCTTGATAAGTCTGAACTTCTTTTTGCTTAACTATCATCACACTTCACACACAATTTCATCAGCAAAGGTACGACATTATAGAATCTTCTAAATCTTCCTTGTAGACATGACTCTTTAAATTGTCAAAGATAAATATTGTTTGATCCTCTAAATTGATTTTAACTGTGAACCAATGGGAGCCAATAACATAGCAATGAGCATACAAATATCTACAGTTCCTCCAAGGTTTACCGAGCTCTGGTGTAGCACCTTCTACATACTTTAGCAAAGATTTACTAAACTTGAACTCTTGCTTCTGTTGCGATTGTGCATGTATTTGCAACTCGCCATGTGCTGACTGGAGAAATTAGCAGAAGTAACAATCCAAGATGCAACAATCTTGCTAAAATAGATTTAAAAATTTTAGAGCCCTATCTTGTATGTGGTACAAGGCCTCATTCACAATCTGTGCAATGAATCATAATTAACGCAAATTAATTCTGACATAAAATTATTGTAAGCGTGTCAAGTTTGATTAATTACCTCACCAGTAAGCTAACCATTCTCATTCAAAAGGTCAAGAAAACATTTTGCTTCAACATCACATCAATGCAAAAGTACCAAGTCAATGTGTACACAACATATGCAAAACAAAGTCAGGTCTATTTGGAACCATAATTACTTTCAACACGTACGCGCAACTATATGTATTCATTTACCTCGTAGATGCAATTTCCATCCTTTTATTATGATCCTCAATCTTTGCGAGATCTACTTCTCAATATGGATCGTATACGTCAATGTTCGACAACTTTCTACTCTTTGTTGGGTCTGTGAAGGGAGAACACAATAATCGTGCTTTTCTCTTTGGATGATGCCCTCGTCCTTTTGGTGATTCGCATTATGTTTCCTCGTTATATACAATGTCACCTACAAGTTGTAAAAATCTAACTTAGTAATCTATACTTTGTTAAATTTGGAGTTAAGTACATGAATTTGGACATTGAATTGTTATTTATATACATTCAATAGATTTGTTCGCATCCTCCTCAAGTTTCTCCGGTGTAAAAAAATTAGCGGTCATTCCTTTCTTAACATATTTAGTTTCATCAGTAACATTCATTTCATATTTAGTTTCATCTTGTTTCCCTGCCACTAACTCTTTACTAGCCTCATCTTCTAACATTCTTTCCTTTTCATGCTCATCCATCCTATCATCAAGTTCAGCCCTCTTTTTTGTCCCCACATCCGATTGAGTCTTCGGTACATTGATCGTATTACAAGTGGGACCATCACATGCACTTGTTGCTGAATAAACCTACGCGCTATAGCCAATTCAACCAAACTATCAATCTTATACTTCATATGATCAAGCCATTTTGATATGACCCCTAACAACCTTCCCTCAAGTTTTTCCATTTCCATCCTTATAACATCTGTAATGTAATGGTCATGATAGAACGCTGGTGGTTGAGATACCCGAGAAGAATGTTGGTAAAAAGAATGAGATGGCTCATCATCGTACTCGGTCTCATGTCCTTTTGAATCCTGGGAAACAATGTTTTCTTCTTCCACACATGGGGTTAACTCTTGCCAATAAACCTCATCAAGTTCATCTTCTCTGGGAAGCAATGTAGATTTCACTTCCAATAATGATTAAATTGTGTAAATAATTAGCCATTTTCTAAGTAAAGTTCACAATTTGTTCATACTAAACATAAATAAAAAAGGCAAGTCATCTTTTTGGATTCCAAAACATTATCAATTGCAAACAACGTCAACCTCTTCGGCATTTCTCAAGCCAGCATTCTTGGAATTCCATCAACATATTTCTTAGCAAACTTCTTTCCAAGACTTGAAATTGCTTCGAATGCTCAAATCTGTAGTAAAACAAATATTATTATCTCTCAAATTTTTACAAAAAAATTAATATAAAATAAAAGTTATTGTTTCTTCATACCATTATAGCAAGAGAAAAGCCGTGTAACAAATATCTACTACATGATTATCCTCGTTTGAATGAATTTTTCGATTTATCTCCCATGTCACGTTTGAATACCCTATTGTGTACTCAAATGAAAATTTTCCCTATGGATACTTGTCAAACATGTCAAGATCATCGACCAATTCAAACGACTACAAATCAATTAAAGTATTCTCCTTTGTGGCCAATTGGACGTACGCTAAGATAATGATAAGACCCAAGTTGTACTTGTCGCTCTTATTTCTTTTGCATCTTTTAAACGCTTCATAAACATCTACCTTCGTAATCTTTCTCCTACTTTTCTTGAAATGATCTTTCACAATCCGACAATCTACCCTTACACTCTTATCTACATCTTCACAATTATCTGCATTTAAGCCAGTTACCAATACAAACTCCTGCAATCCAAATCTTGCACGGTTATTTCTAATTCTAAACCATGCTTCTTCTTTTTTGACGATCTTAGTCGACCTCGTGAGTAATTGATGCACAAGTTGAGACGCCAACTTTATTTTTCTTAGTTTCAGAATTGGTCTAAAACAGCTCGTCTGAAACTTATTTTTGTGCGTTGCATCTAATTTGTCAAATACTTCGTATACCATTCCAATTTTGCATCGATTCGTGATCGTAGGTTCAACTCTTTTGTCATTTTCAATATCATTCAACTTTTCCATAGCGCTACAAAATACAAAACAATTATACATCAACCATACAACGATTCAAAAGAGTGTATATAAATTGAATAAAAGACAACACAATGAAACAATATAAACATGGATGTATACACAAACTTGGAATGTAAATTCAAAATTCAAGAAATCGATAAAATATAAAGAAGTATACACGATCAAATTCACATTGAAAATCACCAAATGTAGTAATTTGACTAAAATCCTGAATTCTCATATCATCAATGAACATGCAATCAACATTTTCAGAATTTCCAGCCTTTCAACTAAATAAATCAAATTCAACCATTCAACTCATAATCAGTATGAAACATTGACCAAAAAATTAAAACCCTAAAACCCAATCAATGAAATTTCATTACAAAATACGTATCATTTTTTTTCCATAAATTAAACATCTATTAAATGAATGCTGCACAAAATAAAAAATGAAGAATAATTTTATCGATTTACCTTCTTGATGTTCGGTTCTTACAAATAAAATGTTATGTTTATCATAAGAGAATAGGAAGTGGAAAGATAAAATTCGAGTTAGGCAGCAGCTGATGATGGAGATACTTGCGAGCTAAGGTAGCAACGCGATGGAGAAGAGATAGTGGAGAAGAATGTGATTAGAAGTGAGATTGGAGAAAATTGTGGATTCAATTTTAACAGAAAATTTAGGAAGATACGGTTTTGTGGTTTTTTTGGTTTAGATATAAGGGTATAAATGTCTTTCTTAATTTTTAAATTAAAATTTTTTTTTTGGTCAAAGGCTTTTTAAACAAAAAGCTGTTGAAAGGAGGCAATCTCACATCATTCCCCAAAATGGAATTGCCTGTGTGTCTTCTAATTGTTCAAAATTATGAATGTAACAATCAATCTATTTGTAAGAGGCAAAACGCTACAAATTGAAACCAGAAATTTTGTTTATAAAAATAGTAGCAATAGAGACGAAGTGAGATTTGGAGTAAGATAACTATCAAAAAGTGATAACAATAGCGAGAGATCTGAGAAAGGATGAAGAGTATAGTAGAAAGACGAGGCCAACCCAGAAATTTCATATCTAATTTTAGATATGAAACACAAAAACAAATAGAATAAGAAAAGATGAATTCAGCCGTGAAGGCAGTTGGTTTTGGGAGGCCAACGGCGGGTGGCTATCATTGCGATGGACAAAGGTTGTATCATTTTAGTTTGTGTGTGGTGGTGATGGACGCCACAGCTACAACTGATTTTAGTAGGAAAGGCTTTCATTATTCTTGGAAGCAGCGGTACGTTGCGGGGTTTTAGGGAATAAGAACATATTTTCTTTTCTTTTTTAAATTCTTTTATTTATTTATTTTTCTTTTTTTGGGACTTAGGTACTAAGAATAAAAAGTTCAAGATTTATAATACATTTTTGAAAGGTTTGGCACCTCTGTTGCAAATCTCCTTTTATTTTCTTTTTGCAGTTGTAGTTTATTGAAGTTGGAAGGACAAAATGATCAGAAATGACCATTTGCACGAATTACTGAATGATTGGAATGATAAATGCGAAAAAAATTGAATTAGAACGAAAGGCTACCTTCAAAAATTGAAAATCTTGAATGTAATATATCCTTATATGCACTGGCGGATCTAACGTAGGGGCAGTGGGGTCAGCTGCCCCCACTGGCCAAGTTCAATTTTTTTTTTTTAAGTTATGTTTAATTTTACTTTTTTGCCCTCCCCTCCCCTTTTAAAATGTATATCTATATTTTTCACTGACACTACCATACAATATATACAAAACCTATGCATTCTTCCAACACGTGAAAAATCAGGAAAAAATGACAAATAGAAATTGATGAAATTTGAAAGTAAAAATTAAGTCAAACATTTATCAAGTATCAAGATATATGATTTATGAAGTTTCATTTATTTGTATTGTATTTGTATATCAGTATTGATGAAATAGATATTGATGAAATTTTTTTGTTTTTCTATATCAGTATATATTAATATATACATCATACATGTTTATTTCACGCGACATTGTGGATTTGTGGTCAAGCAAACTATTTGATTTTTGATTATTTGAGATATTGGCTGAGTCTGGCATCTGGATGGGTTTTAGTTTTACTATGTACCGATTTTTTTTTTTTTTTTTTTTTTTTTTTCTTTTGTTTAATTTTTTTTGACGGTGATATTTCATTTTCTTTTAACTATTTTGGAGGGAGTTCGGGTGTCAATTGAAATTCTTCATAAGTAAATACTTTAACTTAATTATTGTGTTCTCTTCTTTTTGATTCTTTATTGTTTCAATTATATGACAAATCCTATTAAGGGATTTAATGATGGAACTTGTGGTGGAACTTGAAATTTTTGTATAATGTTGTTTGAGTTTGAATATTAGCGCTATGTTACAGTATTTTTTTAAACAATAATATTTTTAATATTGTAAATTTAATTTATATTATCACTTTATTCACCTCCACAGTACGAAAATCTTGCCTCCGCACCTGCTTATATGGAGAGAGAGAGAGAGAGAACTTTAGCTATAACTTTCAAAATCACTTCCTAAACTGCTTAAAAAAAACAACTTTCTTTGCCTGGGAGTTTTAACTAAAAATTTATACATTAATGGTCTACAACTTTTTATGTTTTCTTGTAAAGTAATAAATATTTGTAAAGTTATTCTGTATAACTCGAAATGCTAGGAAGAGTTCTCAATTCTTTTTATTAATATATTATTATATTACTCTTCAATTATTATAATATTATATTATTATATAAAAACTCTAATAATAATATATTTATCAAGATAATCATCTGTAAGATTCATGAAACCACAGCTTTTTAAAAAACACAGGCTCGTTTAAAAATTTCAAATCTTTGATTTTGCGTATGTAAATTTTTCTTAATCAACCCAAATCTCAATTCTATTTAAGTGTCAAATCCCACGTCAATTTAACAAGTTTGACATTTTAAAATAGAATGTTGAGGCGTCTCTGAGTTGCTGTCACAGCATTCCTTGACTACACCAAATATGAGTATACTTATACTTTCATCAGTTGAATAAGTCAGCTGTCTTTGTTTATTAATTGAAGGTATGCTTCTCTCTCAACTTGCACTTAATTTGCGGAGAATTATAAAATGGTGTTAGACTTGTTCATCATGGTTTACTGCACTGCAGAATGTCAACGAAATTACACGTTTCCGAAGCTATTACAACTCATAGATTCATCATATATCATATTAGGATTTGTTCGACGTGTTTTAGTAGAAAAAGGGCGTTGAATTGGATGTGATTAGACAGTACAATGAACAAAATCTTAACTTTTTTATTCCTTAATATCGTTTAGCACCTTACCATGCAAGCTAGAAGAATTTCCCCATCTCCTTCCTGTTGACATTCTCTTCCTTCTATCTCTTTAAAAGTTGGAAAATATACTTATCTCGTTGCATTTCCTCTTTAAGAAGATCCTGGTTTCATTTGGTTGAGACTGAATCGACTAAAACAACAATGTTCACAAGAGTTTTAAGTAAGTATCATTTTGCATTTTTCCTGTTCTTTCCTCCGGTTGCGAAGTGTTACAAAAGGGTTTGAATTGTTGGAAATCTAATTACTAATTAGCCACTTCTTGTTTCTTTCTCAATGTAGCCCTGGCGTGGGCCGACATGTTGGCATTGTATGCCTTATGGATGTTGATGGTATACTTGACCGATGTATGGAAGCTTAACATCACACACGCTTCTGCAATTGTCAATGCATATCTGGGTTTAATAGGCATTTTGCCCTTTGCGATGTTATTCGTTGCAGACACTTTACTTGGCAATTTCTGGATGCTCCTATTCTCGACTCTCTCATTTTCTACTGACAAATAGAAATTGATGAAATTTGAAAGTAAAATTAAGTCAAACATTTATCAAGTATCAAGATATATGATTTATGAAGTTTCATTTATTTGTATTGTATTTGTATATCAGTATTGATGAAATAGATATTGATGAAATTTTTTTGTTTTTCTATATCAGTATATATTAATATATACATCATACATGTTTATTTCACGCGACATTGTGGATTTGTGGTCAAGCAAACTATTTGATTTTTGATTATTTGAGATATTGGCTGAGTGGCATCCGGATGGGTTTTAGTTTTACTATGTACCCCCGATTTTTTTTTTTTTTTTTTTGCTTTTTCTTTTGTTTAATTTTTTTGACGGTGATATTTCATTTTCTTTTAACTATTTTGAGGGAGTTCGGGTGTCAATTGAAATTCTTCATAAGTAAATACTTTAACTTAATTATTGTGTTCTCTTCTTTTTGATTCTTTATTGTTTCAATTATATGACAAATCCTATTAAGGATTTAATGATGGAACTTGTGGTGGAACTTGAAATTTTTGTATAATGTTGTTTGAGTTTGAATATTAGCGCTTATGTTACAAAGATTTTTTTAAACAATAATATTTTTAATATCAGAATTTAATTTATATTATCACTTTATTCACCTCTACAAGATTTAAAATCTTGCCTCCGCACCTTGCTTATATGGAGAGAGAGAGAGAGAGAGACTTTAGCTATAACTTTCAAAATCACTTCCTAAACTGCTTAAAAAAAACAACTTTCTTTGCCTGGGAGTTTTAACTAAAAATTTATACATTAATGGTCTACAACTTTTTATGTTTTCTTGTAAAGTAATAAATATTTGTAAAGTTATTCTGTATAACTCGAAATGCTAGGAAGAGTTCTCAATTCTTTTTATTAATATATTATTATATTACTCTTCAATTATTATAATATTATTATTATATAAAAACTCTAATAATAATATATTTATCAAGATAATCATCTGTAAGATTCATGAAACCACAGCTTTTAAAAAACACAGGCTCGTTTAAAATTTCAAATCTTTGATTTTGCGTATGTAAATTTTTCTTAATCAACCCAAATCTCAATTCTATTTAAGTGTCAAATCCCACGTCAATTTAACAAGTTTGACATTTTAAAATAGAATGTTGAGGCGTCTCTGAGTTGCTGTCACAGCATTCCTTGACTACACCAAATATGAGTATACTTATACTTTCATCAGTTGAATAAGTCAGCTGTCTTTGTTTATTAATTGAAGGTATGCTTCTCTCAACTTGCACTTAATTTGCGGAGAATTATAAAATGGTGTTAGACTTGTTCATCATGGTTTACTGCACTGCAGAATGTCAACGAAATTACACGTTTCCGAAGCTATTACAACTCATAGATTCATCATATATCATATTAGGATTTGTTCGACGTGTTTTAGTAGAAAAAGGGCGTTGAATTGGATGTGATTAGACAGTACAATGAACAAAATCTTAACTTTTTTTATTCCTTAATATCGTTTAGCACCTTACCATGCAAGCTAGAAGAATTTCCCCATCTCCTTCCTGTTGACATTCTCTTCCTTCTATCTCTTTAAAAGTTGGAAAATATACTTATCTCGTTGCATTTCCTCTTTAAGAAGATCCTGGTTTCATTTGGTTGAGACTGAATCGACTAAAACAACAATGTTCACAAGAGTTTTAAGTAAGTATCATTTTGCATTTTTCCTGTTCTTTCCTCCGGTTGCGAAGTGTTACAAAAGGGTTTGAATTGTTGGAAATCTAATTACTAATTAGCCACTTCTTGTTTCTTTCTCAATGTAGCCCTGGCGTGGGCCGACATGTTGGCATTGTATGCCTTATGGATGTTGATGGTATACTTGACCGATGTATGGAAGCTTAACATCACACACGCTTCTGCAATTGTCAATGCATATCTGGGTTTAATAGGCATTTTGCCCTTTGCGATGTTATTCGTTGCAGACACTTTACTTGGCAATTTCTGGATGCTCCTATTCTCGACTCTCTCATTTTCTACGGTACATCTCATAGTCTCTCTTACTCAAAATTATTGTCATTGTTTCCATCAAACTCCGCCTATGTTTTTTAAAGCCCAGATAAAAATGGAGGCTTGTGGTAGGTTGATGGCTAATGTAAAACTTTGTCAAATCTTATTGTATAAATCCTAATAAACAGAATGAATGGCGAAAAAGGGATTCATGTAATCGATCTTAAATTTATTGAGAACTAGGCTTTAATTATCTCACACATATGATTCTGGTATCCAGGGAATGGGCATGTTGACAATGTCAACTCCACCAGTTCTGGCGAACGCCCTGGACAGATGCAGTGCCTATGACCCCGAATGCATTGGCAACAGCCAGCATATACTATTTTACGCAGCTATTGTTCTAATAGCTGTAGGGATATCTGGTCATGCAATTTCCTTGGGGAATTTCATTGCTGAGCAATTTTTGGATGCAATAGAAATGGATAACATAAATGGATTTTCAATACTGACTGTGTATGCTGGTAACTTTGGTACATTCATTTTCACTACTGTGGCAGTTCTGGGACTTCCATACATAAAGCCCTGGTCACTTCGATTTGGAATTCCAGCAATTTGCATGGTAGAGGCTATGGTAATATTCTTGAGTGGATCGCGTCGTTATAAGCATAATAGGCCAGATGGTAGCCCATTGACAATTCTGCTTAGGGTGCTGGTAGCCTCTGCCTCCAAGTTTTTCAAGCAGCGGCCTGTGGATGTGAATCATTACTATGGAGTGCAAGAGTATGCTGCTGTAGTACATGTACTGCCTCCTATTCGTTGTTGGAGGTTCTCTCTCTCTCTCTCTCACACACACACACTCTCTCTCTCTCTCTCTCTCTCTCGTGAAAACATGCTTGCAAGTTGCATGAACAAGGATATGTGCTACTCCTTGAAATGTCAAGAAATGTGTCCATCCCCCTAGATAAATCTACTTTGACTCTGATTTGAGGCCATTGAACTATATGCCCAATGGCATGATCTTGAAGCAGGCTTTTGACTCTGTCACATCCTTATTTTTAATCTTATTCGCTGGATTACATTTAACCACCTCTGCTAAATGCTTAACCGTCGTGAGGGGAAAAATCTATTTATTTACATTTTGTCTTTTTCATCAAATGTCTGACACGTGCACGAATTTCATAAATGCAGGTGCTTTGAGAAGGCTGCAATAATATTGCCTGATCGGCCTCTTGAGCAACAAAAACAGAACAGATGGAAACTTTGCGCATTGATAGAAGTGAGAAATGCTCAATACTTAATTTACATGATTCCCATGGCAATGGCCTTTACTTTTGGGGGTTTGTTATCTTCATTGTCCCATACCTACTTTATTGAGCAAGCAAAGAATATGAACCACAAGGTGGGAAGCCTAACATTACCCATTACAGTCCTTTTCTGGTTGTATGCTCAAGCAAGACAACATTTCCCAAAATTATATTTTGGATTTGCAAGTGGCTGGCCAAATGCTCGATCCCATGGTCCCATAATGGGCATTAAAGTGTCAATGATGCTTGGAGTTCTATGTTGTATTATTGCTGCTAGCGTGGAGTCGCGAAGACTGGATGTTGTTAGGAAACACGGTTTGCTAGACAAACCTGATGATACAATTCCGATGAGTGTTTTCTGGCTACTTCCACAGTATATACTTCTTGGCGCTGCAGACGGGATTCTTGAACAAAGCACAGCAGCTTTTCTCAATAACTACTTTATTCTCCCATGGACTCAATTCATGCTTACTTTTACAAGTCTTGGACAGGGCTTGGGATGCATTGGCAGTGTGCTGTGTGTGTATATTGTTGGCAAGCTGAGTGAAAGAGGAGGAAATCCTAGTTGGTTTCAGGGCACCCTCAACGAAAGTCGACTTGATAAGTATTATTGGACACTAGCCTGGTTGATTGCCAGCAATATTGTTCCATACATTGTCCTGAGATTCTGGTATGCTCATATGCGAAAAAAAGAAAACGATGCTCCTGGTGAGGCTCAATGGTGTTGCTGTTGTTAGATGTTTGTGGAAAGGGATGATTCCTTATCTTTTTGTTTTGTTTTCTTTTTTTCCATTTTCCGATTTCGATGTGTAAATTAATCAGAACTTCTATATGTAACCCTCGATTCGCTTTGCTTCTGATAATAGTATATCAAAGATTGTGTACTTGTGTTTCGAATTTCCAGCACAACAGTATAGACAATAAGGTCGTGTTATAGTGTGTCGGATTTTGGATTAGACACTATTAAACAAAGAGATGTATGAAAAAAGAATTTGTCAATTTCGTGTCCTATTTAATCCAATGTACCATTTACACTGTAATTGTTTGACATATTGCAGTTTATTTTAGAGCTTGGTCTTACTACATGCTTGTTTATATAAGACTTGACAATACTGTTTTCACCAAATTGTATTCAATGAAATGTTTCTTGCTGCCACATTTATTGGGGGATTGAATTGTTAGAGCATCTACAATGCATTCTATGGATTACCGTCTACGTGATAGCTAAGTTAATAGATTTATAGATTACGTGGTAATGATATCTAATAAATACGCAGTCAAGTCTAAAATTGATTTCTAATTTATCTTTTATCTCCTTAAAATAAAAGTAAATAAAATAAAGAGGAAGAGAGAGAAAATCCATTGTTCTAAAAACAAAAATAGAAACAAATAAATTGCTAAGTTAACATGTCTGACATAGCCACTGAATTTAGACAAAGTTCCATAATATGTCTGGTTTTTTTGTTTTGCCACAAAGATCGACAAATAACAATCAAGTCGAGATGGACATAAAGAAAGTATGTAAGAGTGATAGAGAATATAACAAATAGTATAAACGTAGTAAAAGACTCTCAAGTCGAGCAAAAAAAGGGCTAGCCCATCCAAGTACGAGACGGCCTAACTAGAAAGGCAGGCCGTGCCAAGCCTAACTATTAAAACCCAACTCAAATCTAGTTGCGCATAGCAACGGCACTTTAATTGATCATATACTTGGTCCGATAGCTAGCCTTATTCTAATCCATTGCATTAAATAGTATTTTGGCATTTGCATAGCTTTTTTCTGTTTAAATCGGATAAGATTATCCTAAAATGTTTTGCATGATTACAAGGTGGGATTTTTAGCTCACTAACAGAACCATATCATTTTATGATATATTACCATTTAAAATGTTTAATTTGTTGAATTCTTACATATAAACGATTTGATTTCTTGGTACATAACCTCATTTTCTATTTCATTTACATCCTTTTCTTACACATCGTATAGAACACTTCCTAGCAAGAACTTGCAACTGAATTTGATCTTTGCAAAGATGAAGAGGAATTCAAGAACTCGATGCAGTCCTCTATAGCCTCAGCCCGCTGAGAATCGAGGTTTTCAGCATATGAACGCGATCCTTCCAAATAAGACAAGGAAACTTTATGCGAACACCGCCTTCTACTAGACACACACCGCAGAGCTCTTGCCATCTTTGCTCCAATGCGGCTGAAGAATCCCACGGGCAAAAATCCCGGCTTCTTGTGGGTCTGAAACTCCATATTGTGATGACTTTCTTGTTTCCACCAACTTTTGTGCCACCACCATGTTTGTGGTAGATTCTTGGCTTCTCATTGGCATCAGGACTAAATCTCACCCTTCGCATCGCTGCGCCGGGAGGTATATACTGGGAATTAATGATCAAGAGAGAAAGGAAAGAAGTGTGGTGAAAAGATAAGAGTTTAAACTGGAATGGAATGTGGTGAAAAGGTAATAATGTAGGAGGTATATCATATATGTCATGTTTGATCCGTTAGATCGATAAAATTTGCTATATCCGTCTTTCTTGAAATGCAAGTACACTAGCCTTAAGAATTTCATTGACACAAGTATGAACAATAGAAATCTATGCTTAGAGAAACATGAAATAAAATCAAAGATACTTTGTCTGGTCAAAAAGAAAAAAAAAATGGAGGAGGGGACCCCGAGAAGAGTAGGATAGAGTGTTATAATTACAAGGAAAAGATGGAGGAAGAGCCGAAGAGGAGGGGTTTTTAATTATTATCTTTTGTTGAGCTCATTATGGATAGTTTAGAAATTTCACACTTGTAATTTTGATTGTCTTAATTTTTTCTCATAAATAAGAAGTCAACATTAAGTTTTATTCTACGATCAAGAAAAAGAGAGAGAGAGAGGCTATAAAAACAAAACACATCATTTCATTATAGTGAATTAAGACGTAGTCTCGAAGCAAATTTCTATAAAATTGTGTGTTCTACTGTGCCAGTGCCAAATTTTCTTTCTATGATATTATTATTCTCGGTGATATAAAATTAGGGTCATCAATTCTCAGCAGAGGCGCTAGTAGGGAATATCCCGTATAGACTTGAAGTCTTTGAATTTGAATTATACACAAGGACTTGAAATGAGAGAAAATGTCAAAAGTATCCATTATTGAATCCAGAAAAAATGAACAAGTTTGATGTCACATTTTTACTATTAGGCATTCACTTTACACCTTGCGGGTGCATACAACGAACTTACTTTTATTCTTGAAAAACTTAAGAGTTTGCTAAGTACGTGAATTCACTTTTTCCATCACTCGACTCGATAAACAGCTTCATCCATTGAATATCCATTTAAATCAATTATGTACACGAATATTATTATTAGACCATGTTTATTTTGATTGACATCTCTGATCTAATTTGTTCAACTGATGGTGACATTGATCCACAAGAAGCTCAACAAACTCTTGAAATAATCTATTGCTCATCAATCAAAATTCTCTCAAGTCTGGCTATGATATGCTCCAATAACCCAAGTGCAGGTTTGGTATGTAGTGGTGGACAGGACGATTAAAAAAAAAAAAAAAAAAAAAAAAAAAAAAAATCATTATTAATAGTGTCGAGTATTATCTAACCTATTTTACCAAACATGTAATAAGATTCTTGTTGCATATACTTAATTGGTGTATACATATTAAGTACTTAGCATGTTTGCCAATAAGTACTTATACATTAGTCAAAATTTAATTTTAACTACACAATTTGTAAGATCCACATATTTTATTCACACATTCCGTAGGATCTAGTGCTTATAATTTACAAAAAATTTACCAAACAAGTTTGAAGGACAATCAAATCGCCATGCAACTTTAGCATTGTCTAACTGGCAAGTAGACAAAAGAAGTTCATCATTCTGACCCAAGAAAGCTTATTTGTTTAATATATATATCAAATGTGGGTGAAGGACAATCAAATCGCCAAGCATTACATCAAATTATTATTGAATATCACGTCCAAAAGCTTAAATTTAAAAAAAAAAAAAAAAAAAAAAAATTGACTTTTTCAGCAACACATCCATATATTTTGTTAAGCTGTAGAACTTAATTTGTTACGCTACGCAGCCCCCCTCCCGAAGGCTAGGGAAAAGCACCTCCGAAAGGTAAACGATATTTCTATTTGTTTTAAGTAAGGGTATTTTAGAGATTTTTCGTTTGTAATTAAGTTGGCCTAGGATTTCATTATAACCAAGGAACCTTCATAGGGATACATTAGAATTTCATTATAATTAAGTATCTTTTCATTGGGTTGTTATATATACGAATGATCTCTTGTAAACAAATATCAACATTCATTATAATGAATTACTACAGCGGTGGAAGACAGGACGTAGTCTCACATTGATACGAACCTGTATAAATCATTGTGTTCTTTATTTGTTCACCCTTTATTTATTGCTCTAATCCTAACAAATGTATCAGAGAGAGGTTATAATTGAGAGCGATGGCTGGCAATGATGGAGGATCAACACTCAGAATCACCAAGTTTGATGGTGTGGATTTTGCATTCTGGAAGATGCAGATAGATGACTATCTTTACAATAAAAAGATGCACCAGCTATTGGAGACTATAGATGATGATGACTGAAACATTTTCGACAGACAGGTGTTGGGAATAATTCGGCTAACACTGTCGAAGAACATGGCTCATAATGTTGCAAAAGAGAAAACCACTACAGAATTGATGAATGTATTATCTGACATGTATGAGAAGCCCTCAACATGCAATAAAGTTCATGTGATGAAAAAGCTATTCAATGACAGAAGGTACTTCAGTAGTAGATCATCTTAATAAATTTAACACAATCATCAATCAATTAGTCTATGTGGAGATTACGTTTGAGGATGAGGTTCATACTCTAATCCTCTTGGCCTCACTACCGAATAGTTGGCAGTCTCCAAAAGCGGCTGTCAGCAATTCCATGGGGAATGCGAAATTGAAATTTAATGATGTTCGAAATACAATTCTTGTTGAAGAAGTTCGTACGAAAGATGATGATGAAGTGTTGACATTCAATTCTGTCCTAAATGTCGAAAATATGGGCAAAGGTTGTGAGAAGAATTATAACAGAGGTAACAGTAGAAGGAAGTAGATGAATGGCAAAAGCAAGTCCAGAAATGAATGGGGTGCTAAATGCTAGAATTGTGGTAAGTTAGGTCACATGAAGAAAAATTGCAGAGCACCTAAGAAGAATGAGAAAAAGAACAATAATGATGCGACTGCAAAATGCTTTACTCATATCGATTATTAGGTGATAGACTACGGGGCTTTATTCACACAACTGCACACAGTGGGAACATGAAGAACTATGTTGCTAGAAATCATGGATATGTATATCTCGCTGAAGGAAAACCTTTGGACATCATTGGTATTGGTTATATCAGATTGAAGATACCAAGTCTTTGTGGAGAATTAAGAGGATGAGACACATACCAAAATTGATGCAAAATCTGATCTCTATTGGACAGCTTGATGATAAAGGGCACGATGTGAATTTTGGTAGTAACTGTTGGAAAGTAACGAAAAGAGCTATGGTTGTTGCACATTGAACTAAAAAGAGAACCCTTTACATGACTACCAATCTTAGAGATACGGTTGCTGTTGTTGAATCCATTGCTAATTCTGATATGTGGCACGATAGACTCGAACACATGAGCGAGAAGGGAATGAGTGTACTTCAGTCTAAAGGAAAGCTACCAGGGCTGAAATTTGTTGAACACAATTTGTGTGAAGGCTGTATTTTCGGCAAACAAAAAAAAGTTAGTTTCTCTAAAATTAGAAAGAAGCCAAAAGCTGCAAAATTAGAATTGATTCATACAGATGTTTGGGGACTTTCAACTGTTACTTCCCTTGGAGGTTCAAATTATTATGTGACACTCATTGATGACTCAAGAAAGAATGTATAGGTTATTTTATGAATAATATATTTGATGTCTTTGATACCTTTAAGATATGGAGAGCAATGGTTGAAAATGAGACAAATTTGAAGGTAAAGTGCTTGCAGTAAAATAATGAGAGAGAATACGTAGATAATGATTTCAAGAATTACTATGCTAATAATGGAATTAAGATGAAGAAGATAATTCCAGGAAAACATCAACATAATGGTGTGGCTGAGAGGATGAATAGGACTTTAAACGAGTGTGTTAGGAGTGTAAGATTACATACTGGGTTGCCAAAGATGTTTTAGATTGAGGCTATAAGCACTGCATAGCCTATTTGATCAACAGATGTCCTTCAACACCACTGTAAAATACCAGAACATGTTTGGAGCGGTAAAGAAGTAAATCTTTCTTTCTTGAAAGTATTTGGTTATATTTTTTATATTTACTATGGTTGTATTTATTATATTTACATTGATTCTGTTGTTGGACGCTAAATCTAAAAATGTTTCTTTATTGGCTATGGTGATATCGAGTTTGGTTATCATTTCTGGGATGATCGAAAGATTATCAATAGCAAGGACGTGATCTTCAATAAAGGTGTCTTGTACAAGGACATGTTGTCAACATACCATAAAAGTACAAATCCTAAAGTTAAGAAGTTTGAGGTGATTCCGTTGCAAGACCTTTTAGTGATTGAGGCGAAGAAAAATAATGGCGAAGATCGAGAAAATATACCCAAGAAGGAAATTAGAGCACCCTGTAACTAGGCTAAGAAGATCCAACAGAACAATTAGACCTCCATAGAAATACTCTTCAGTGTTGTATTATATTCTACTAATTAACAGATGTGAACCATAAAGCTATAATGAAGTCGTGCAGGTTGATGAATCAATCAAGTGGGAGTCGACTATAAGGGATGAGATTGACTCATTATTGACTAATCAGACATGGCAACTAACATAATTACCAAAAAGAAAGAAGGCTTTGCAAAATAAATAGATTTATCGAATAAAAGAAGAACATGATGCAGCAAGTAATATAAAGCAAGGCTGGTTGTAAAGGAATTTCAACAGAAAAAAGACATTGACTACACTGAGATTTTCTCTCATGTGGTGAAATTAACTACAATCAGAGTAGTATATGGACTAATGGCAGAAGAAGACTTGCACCTAGAATAGTTGGATGTAAAAACAGCATTTCTTCATGATGATTTGGAGGAAGAAATTTACATGAAACAGCCAGAAGGTTACGAAGTACAGGGAAATGAGGACATAATGTGCAGATTTCAAAAGAGCTTGTATAGCCTTAAACAAGCTCCGAGACAGTGGTATACGAAGTTTGATAGCTTTATGGGTAGTAATGACTTCATGAGGTATCAAACGGATCATTGTTACTATATGAAGAATTTTAGTGACTCATATATTATCTTACTCCTATATGTTGATGACATGTTGATTGTAGAAACTTGCACACAACAAATTAACAAGTTAAAAGAAAAGTTGTCCAAGGAGTTTGCAATGAAGGATTTGGGTGTTGTAAAACAAATCATTGGGATGAGAATTACTAGGGATATGGATGTTTTGAAACTGTCATAGGAAGAGTATGTGAAGAATATGCTAAACAAATTCAAGATGGAAGAATCTAAACCAATGAGTACTCATTTGGTTAGTCAGTTCAAGCTATCCAATGAACAGTCAAGGTGCCTTATACCTCTGCTGTTGGAAGTCTTATATATGCTATGGTGTGTACGAGACTAGATATAACATATGAAGTGAGAGTTGTTAATAGATATATGAGTAATCCCATAAAACAATATTGGGAGATAGTAAAGTAGATTTTTAGGTACTTGAGAAGTACTACAAATTCAGGCTTGGGATTACATGGTTTTGTAGATGCTGACATAGTCGGGAACATTGATAACAGGAAGAGTACATATTAGGTGGTACATCAATTAGTTGGGTGTCGAATTTGCAAAAGATGGTTGTTCTTTCCACTATTGAGGCAGAGTATATCATGTCTATGATCGACAGCTAGCAAATAGATGATTGGTTAAAATCGAGCCTTTCTTGGAAAAAATTTTGATTCACAAGCAAGGAAATAATCGTGTGTTGCATTGTAAAAGTCAATGTGCTATTTACTTAGCAAATAATCATGTCTATCATGCGTTTGATGACAAAGCATATAGGGACAAGTTCGTTATCATTTTGTCATATCGATTTTGAAGAGGATAAAATCTTAGCACTCGAGAAGATTCAGGCAATCAAAATCCTGTTGCTGGCGATCGTCCCAATTCCACTAGGAAGCGTTTTGGACGAATTTTTAGGTCTTCTTGGGATATTTTGTGGCACATTGAAGGTAGTATAAATATGAGATATATTTTCATAACAAAGGGTTGAATTTTTGGGAGCAAATCAAGAGAAGACGGAAGAGAACAAGAGAACAAGACCTACGGACTATCAAGACTTCTTGAAGATTTCTTCTCCTAAGATCCATCTTAGGGTTTATCAATTATTGTTTTTCTAGTTTAATCATGTTCTTCTAATTTTCTTTAGCCAAGGTAGATGATGAAACCTTGTTTTGATTAAGTGATGATTTAATTATTCGGTCAATTCCTTCTTAAGAGCTTTAACGTTCATGGCTTGTTCTTAATTAGATTAATTAAATATAATTTCTTTCATCTTAAATATCATGTATTTTTATAGTTAGATATTGGTTTAATTAATCCATGCTTGGTGATTGAATTTGTTCTATTAATTTTTTTGATTCTTCATTACTCTTTATTAAATATTAGGATACATTGAATGCTTAGGTAATCTTTGATTCTTTGTTTTCTTTCAATAGAATGTGATATGAAAATGCTTAAGTAATTTACTTTTGAAGCATAAGGGGAGCCTAAATTAGATTTGCTTCTTCTAGACTTAATTGATAAATATTTAGAGTCGACAATAAATTGAGTTAAAGCTATTGTCGTATGTGTTTTCTTTGGGAATTAATGAATGATTAGATAATTGCTAAGTTAGACAATGGTAGATTCCGAACCTTGGTATTTTACACAACTTGAATTATCAATTCATTTATTTAGCTTATTTAATTAGTCTTTAGGTTAACTATTTCAACAAAAATCTCTTCAACTCAACTAACTTAGAATAACAGTTAATTTGGATTAAATTAGACCTTTCTCATAGCGATCTACGTAGGATCGACCTCCGTTATTACTTATCTATATTCCAATAGATTAAATGCACTGCGAGTTAATTAAAATTTGACATCACCGATATGTTGACATCAATTAGTTGGGTGTCGAATTTGCAAAAGATGGTTGTTCTTTCCACTATTGAGACAGAGTATATTGTCATGATCGAAGCTAGCAAATAGATGATTGGTTGCAGTCTTTCTTGGAAAAAATTTGGTTCACAAGCAAGGAAATAGTGTGTTGCATTGTAAAAGTCAATATGCTATTTACTTAGCAAATAATCATGTCTATCATGCGATGACAAAGCATATACAAGTTCGTTATCATTTTATCATATCGATTTTGGTGGATAAAATCTCAAAGACTCGAGAAGATTCAGGCAATCAAAATCCTCACGATTGATAAGTGCGTTTTGTGCACTTATTTTGGCCTCGCGAATTAATCATTTATGCTATCATATAGTTGCTTTTCTACTTAATCTAGTCTATTATTGTTTTATTTCAGTTTTGGACTTGTTGGTGAACAATTGGAGAAGTTTGGACGAAAAGAACAATGACTTAGAAGATATCTCATAAGTTTGAGGACTCAATTGCACTCAACCCAAAGTTGAGGGACCAAATTAGAGATTATGCAAAGTTGAAGAACCAAATTTGATGTTATAAAAAGTTGGAGGACTGAAATGACCAAGACCCAAAATTGAAGGACCGAATAGACAGATGTTGAAACAAAAAGGACCAAGCTGCAAACCTTTAAAGGCAACAAGCTGGGCAAACGCCTAGAGACTGAACCAACAAGCAGAGACCAAACTACGTGCCTGGGCGATCGCCCGGTATTCCCGGGCAATTGCCCAGGCTTATTTTTTGTCTACAAATTTTTGGTTTTATTTTCTTTCCTTTTGAGTCCCAATTCCACTAGGAAACGCTTTGACCGAATTTTTAGGTCTTCTTGGGATATTTTGTGGCACATTGAAGGTAGTATAAATATGAGATATATTTTCATAACAAAGGGTTGAATTTTTGGGGAGCAAATCAAGAGAAGACGGAAGAGAACAAGAGAACAAGACCCTCTGGACTATCAAGACTTCTTCGAAGATTTCTTCTCCTAAGATCCATGCCGGGTTTTATCAATTATTGTTTTTCTAGTTTAATCATGTTCTTCTAATTTTCTTTAGCCAAGGTAGATGATGAAACCTTGTTTTGATTAAGTGATGATTTAATTATTCGGTCAATTCCTTCTTAAGAGCTTTAACGTTCATGGCTTGTTCTTAATTAGATTAATTAAATATAATTTCTTTCATCTTAAATATCATGTATTTTTTATAGTTAGATATTGGTTTAATTAATCCATGCTTGGTGATTGAATTTGTTCTATTAATTTTTTTTGATTCTTCATTACTCTTTATTCGTATTAGGATACATTGAATGCTTAGGTAATCTTTGATTCTTTGTTTTCTTTCAATAGAATGTGATATGAAAAATGCTTAAGTAATTTACTTTTGAAGCATAAGGGGGAGCCTAAATTAGATTTGCTTCTTCTAGACTTAATTGATAAATATTTAGAGTCGATAATAAATTGAGTTCGTGATTGTCGTATGTGTTTTCTTTGGGAATTAATGAATGATTAGATAATTGCTAAGTTAGACAATGGTAGATTCCAAACCTTGGTATTTTACACAACTTGAATTATCAATTCATTTATTTAGCTTATTTAATTAGTCTTTCGCTTAACTATTTCAACAAAAATCTCTTCAACTCAACTAACTTAGAATAACAAGCTTAATTTGGATTAAATTAGACCTTTCTCATAGCAGTCTCATGGGATCGACTCGCCGTTATTACTTATCTATATTCCAATAGATTCGTGACACTCATGAGTTAATTAAAATTTGACATCACTGATATGTTGACAAAGATTGTTACAATTGAGCAACTTCAGTTGGTCTTCTCCATTGGAGATTGGAGGAGGTGTACCGGCCACTGAAGATGAAGGAGTTGATAATGAATTAGTCTCTAAGTAAGAAATTGTTAAATTGTGGAGCCTAATTTGTTGTGCTAAGCGGCTCCACTCCCGGGGGCTAGAGGACAGCGCCCCCATAAGGTCAATGATGTTTCTATTTGCTTATGTAAAGGTATTTTAGAGATTTTTCCTTTGTAATTAGATTACCCTAGAATTTCATTATAACTAGGAAACCTTCATTGAGTTACCTTATAATTTCATTATAATTAGAAACCATTCATTGGGTTATATATATATATATATATATATATATATATATATATATATATATATATATATATATATCTGATTTTGTAAACAAATATCATCATTCATTATAGTGAATTACTGCAGCGGCAGAAGACATAACTTAGTCTCACATTAAAACGAATTTGTATAAATCCTTGTGTTCATTATTTTATCATTTATTTATTGTTCAAATTCTAACATATTTTGCATGCAGGATTGATTTTTTCACCAAAGCCCAGACACGTGAAATTTTTCATAAATGAGTAGCAGTGAATTTTGAACAAAGGACATTTGCCTACCACGATGTATTATTGAATCACATCATATAAAAGCATAAGCTAATAAAGATAAAAAGAATTTATTTATTTATTCTTTATCTTCAACAACTACATTCAAGACTTTGAAAATTATTGGAACTCATAATCAGGAAAAAAAAAAACAATAATTCACTTTTTCTCAATCATAATTTTATTGAAGTCACAATGGTAGTGAGCATGCGAGCGTGTTGGGGAGGGGAAGGATGATTAGGAAGAAGCATTTACTCACAGAAATTGTGACATGGATACAAAATATAAGAGGTCTGGACAAAAATGGCAATCCGCAAAACATGGAACGAGCTCTACTAAATATTCCAACATCAATCTACAATATTAAAAAAGAGATTTCGAGGGACAAGAATGGCTCAATCTGATTCTAACCTTGCAATATACTGGTCGTAGTATTTTGCAGCTCGTTCCAAATCTCCAAGCTCAGTATAACAATCAGCTATTGCTCCATAAGCTTCTGTATTTCCTGACTCCTCTCCTTCTCTTTGAGAAATTTCCAGAACCAGAGAATGGTACTTGACCGCTTCTCGGTACTTACCCTGCCTTTGCAGTGATGCCCCTAAAAGATGAATAATAATTTTCTTACAAACCAAACATTTGAAAAGAATGCCGTTATACATGGATCACATCATTAGATGTAATCTAAAAACGAACACAACAAAGAACCATAAAAAATCCAACCAGAATGGAAAAAGCAGTGTAAATGTGCAGATGGAGTTATATTAGAGAAACAAAGAAGAATTTCCATCATTCTTTTTAGTCCTTTCAGTTTCATAGAGGGGGGCAATAATGGTTGTAGACTACCAACTTTTGCCTATGCTTCGATGCACTAAATTAAGCAAGGACTCAGAAGAATCCATCAGTTTATCAAGACTCTCTCTCTCTCTCTCTCTCTCTCTCTCTCACACACGCACAGTCCAGAATAATGGTGGCCAATGTCTAGTTTCCAGGAGGCTGACTCGTTGTCAAGTTTCAGCTATGGGAGGGGAAGAGAATTTAGACTTATTACTTCATGCCGTGCAGCAGTCTCAAGTTCCAAAAAATGAAAATAGATACTATACGTTTGTGTATTTATAAGGCATCAAATATCCTGAAAGCAGTATCATTATAGATATAAAGGAGGACAAAAATCTGAAAAAGGAAAATTCACAAACCTAAGCCCCTTGCAGCCTTCTTTTCCTCAATCGCATCCTTCAGATTCTGAGCAAGTTCAAGAGCTGTCTTGAACTCTGAAAATGCCCTTTCAGGATCTTGATTTCTCAAAAAATTCTTACCATTTTTCAGACGAGAAATTAGGTCTTGCTTCCTTGGATCAACAATCACTTCATTCTCCGCTATCCTTCCACTAACAGGAGCATAGCTCAAAGTGGGTGCATAAGATTCAATCTTAGCTTGCCTTCTCAAAGCTGCATTGATCTGGCGCAGCTGTTCATTCAGTCGCTCCAATTCTCCTCTTCTCTGACGTGCAAGTAATCCTGCATTCCAAAATACAAAACGATTAATTAAAGGAATTAAAGGCTAAGCTTAAAAATTAAGTAAAAAGTTATTGCATGTCTGGATAAGTTATATATTTCTTTGAAGACAGGATTTAAGTAATACACGTGGACGTCTCTAATATTTTAAGCTTTTAGATCAATTGGTTGAGATCAGGCAGAAGTCCTAAGTTCAAATCTTGCCGCCACCGGTCTAAAAAAATTGTGCACATGTTATGCTTTGATGGGTAAAAATGAACCCCCATCTACACATGAGAGGGCGTGTTGAAAGATAAAATTTATAGGGTAAATAGCACTAGAGGTCCCGAAACTTTGAACTTTGTGACGATGGGGTCCCAAACCTCTTAAACTTTTGTGTCTGAGGTCTTTTTGTGATGAAAAACATTAATTTGACCTTTTAAGTGGTCATTTTTATTGAAATGACAATTCCATCCTTACTTTAATTTGTGTAAATAGCACTAGGAGTTCATAATCTTTAAAATTTGTGACAATGAGGTCCCGAGACTTTGATTTCTAGCACTTGAGATTCCAAACCTTTTAAAAGTATGTGCTTAAGGTCCTTTTGTGATGAAAAATGTCAATTTGACCGATAATATGTCAAAATTTGAGTAAAATGATTAGTGTACTCATATTTAATTTTGAATTAAATAAAAAGAAAATGAAAATGAAGAAACAAAAGGAAAAGGAAAAAACAAAAGAGAAATAATCATCTTCTTCAATTTTAAACTAACTACCCTAATGCCAGTGCAAGCGGTATGTCATGATAATTGATTTGTGTTTCTAAATTAGTGATGAAATTATTAATTTGAATAGATGGAGGTGATGATTTCATATTTCTTTTTTTTTTCTTTTTCTTTTCTTTTTAACAGCAAATTAACATTTTACGTCACCAAAAGTCCTCACACACAGACGTTTGAATAGTTTGGGATCCCAGGTGCTAAAAATCAAAGATTCAGGACCTCAATGTCACAAAGTTTAAAGATTAAGGACTCTTAATGCTATTTTCCCTATATTAAATAATGCGTATGACTGTCGTTTCAATAAAAATTTGATTATTTAACGGTCAATTGACGTTTTTCATTACAAAAAGACCACACGCATAGACATTTGAAAGATTTGGGATCCCAAGAGCTAGAAATCAAAGATTCTTGACCCCATCATCACAAAGTTCAAAAATTCGGGATCTCTACTGCTATTTACCCAAATTTATATGATATACATGTGGGCCTCTCTAAAGCTTAAACTTTTACATCAATTGGTTCAACATTTTTTATTATTTTTAAGTAAAAAAATTACATGTTTTTAAAGTAACTCTTATCATACTTTCAAAATAAGTAACTTAATTCTAATTTTAATCGATATTCTTTTAAATATTTGTTTAAAATCAATTAAAATTTTGCTAAGAAGTTGAAATCAATCAACCATTAATTTTAACCAGACATTTCATGGACTCACAACTTTTCAACCACACATTTCATTAACTTTTATCAAATTATACAAAATATCTAATTTTAATTAAAATCAAACACACCCTAAAACTTACATATTTATTTATAAACAAACTTATAAGTAAATTTTTTAAGCTTAGCCAAGGATGTTCTAAGTTTTAGATAGAGAAATCATGCAAACTAGTGAAATGTAATGTGATGGAATATGATTAATCCAACTTTGTTACTACTTGATCAGTATCGAGTTTGCATGCAAATCTACCGGCTTAAAAGGAACAGAGTTGAAGGGTTGCATGAATTAGCAAGCGACTTACCTCCAACGGTGGCTCCTATAAGGGAAACAAAAAGAAACAATGGCATATTGAAAACAGAATTCTCAGCTACACATGTTTCTGCAAGTGCTTCTGGAGCTGTCGTAAACATTAATGCATTTGCCATTATAAGCACTGTTGCGGGGAATCTGGAAAACATTCTCTCCTGACAGAGTGATATAATGGAAAGGGAGTTTAATCAGTGCCAGACTTGGATTCATTACCAATTACAAGTACAATAAACAATGCATGAGATATACTAACTAGAAACAATTGAAAATTTCTCAAGTACAATTATTTCAAAACCGCATTGCATTTCTGCTTGGGGATTTAGCTAGTGCAATTTGAAGAAATAAATAGAGAGAGAGGAGTGGAGGGGCAGGTACATCTTCCGCTTTGTTACTTCACATCAAATAAAGCTAATGATGGCAGTGTATTAACTAATGGATCAAATTTTGAAATACTGTTTCTAAATCTAATCCTAAAGCCCTTTTCATATTGTAAAACATCGGAAAGTTTCTTTCTGCATATTCCGAAATACAATGACTGATGTTTTCACACTCCCAAATGGCTTGAAATTTCAAACTGTTCCATAGTTATATGAATACATCATCCTACAGTCCATCATAATATCATTTCTAAAAATAATGATATTCACATTTTACTTTGCTACATCTTCTTTCTATCTAAGATACTCAGTTCAACTTCTAAAGGATCTCAGAATTATCTCAAGTTATACAACGTTTAAACCACTAGACTTGGCAACTTCTAGGAGACTAAACCACTTCCATCAAATGCTTAAGCTCAAATAAAATATTAGCTACTCAGGTCATGTACCTCACTTTAAACAATTACCATATAGCTAATGTGGGTAACATACTCGACCCTAATGTTCAGTCACTAGTCCCGTCCACAAGCTCAGAGGCTCATCACAATATATAGAACCAAGAGCATATTTATCTAAACTTAAAAGTTATTCTTATGGCCAAACAAGTATGAGCTTTACTAGAATTTAATCTATTTTTCTTTCTTGGATTTTTTTATTTCAAAGACTTGAGTTCTTTTAAAAGTCTTTAAAGTGCATTTACCTTTTTTGAAGCTTAGCCAAACATGCTCTAGTTAAGGACGAATCGGGTCACACCTCTGCCTTCAATAAATAGTTAGGGCCTAAACTACTGCCCAAAAACTTTCCCCCAGTTGTTTGCATTCAAGATCATTATAAACAACTAAAACTATTCCAACTTAATTAACGCGGATTGGGTTGTTATATCATGTTTGTGGTCCAAGAGATTAAACTGAAGTTTGTCAAGAATCCTTCGCTCACTTTCCTAAAGGCTTCCACTTTCAGAAAAACCATATGAAAACTATAAAGGCATTACCAGCTATTTTTTCAACTGAATCCAATTCATATTTTTTTTCCTTCTTCACTTTGAAAAATAAGCTACCCACAAAAGCTAAACACAATTCATAACCAAAGAAAACATCGAAATACTATTTAGGAACAGTAATTTACAAAATCTCTAAGCGGACATTATAATAAGATTTCGTTACTTCACAAATAAAATTATACAAGCACGAATCAAGGATCAGTTTGCAGATGAACCCATGTACCAAACTCAGAAAGTAACAAATTACATCGCATGAATCACCTAGAAAACAAGAATTCCATCATTCCAAGAAAAATTAAAAAAAAAACGTAAACACAAAAATCCATCCAAAAATCAATTTTAAAAGAACCCACGTTTTTAACACTTGGAATTACCTTGAAATCAACAATGGTGAGCACTTCATGCTTAAAGTTTCTGGGATTTGTGCCGTTGAGAGCGGCAAAGATTGTGAAAGGTGATACGGGTTTTGCAGATTGTGAGGTTTTGATAGCGGTTGGGGAGAGTCTGCAGAGGAAGTGAGGGTGGCAAGGACTCCATGAGAGAAGCCCTTGCTTCATCAAAATACTCATCCTTTTCCCTTCTATCTGTTCTGAGATATGTTGTTTGTTGCTATGTTATATTGTTTTTCTTTATTTTAGAAGAGGGGGTTGGAGTTGGGTGTGTTGATAAAATCAAGCAAAATTTATTAGAAATCCTCTTTTGCACTTTCACTTCACTCTTTGCTCGCGTTAAAAAATAATTAAAAATGAAAAAAGTTGAGAAAAGAGATTTAAAAAATGAAGAAAAAAAATGAGAATGAGAGAAAACTCTCTACGATCGTAATTAAATATCCAACATTAGAAATATGAGTTTAGTTGACAAAGAAGCTATATTTATCCCTTTTATGTATTTCTTAGGACACAAAAACTTATAAATCAACTTTTAAAAAAAAAAAAAAATTACTTCTTGTCATTTCATCTCAATTGTAAGTGCGGACGGAACAATTGAAAATAGGAAGAATAAAAATATTTATTTTCATAATTAAAATGTCAACTTTTAGTTATAAAATGATGATTAATCTAAATTCAAAACAAAACATCCTTCAAGAAAATTTTACAGCAGAAATAATTTTTATTAGAGATAATAGCAGTCCTCAATCTTTTAAGAGTAATTAATATACTCTTAACTTTTAAAAATAGCATCGAACATCTCAAATATTCAAAAAATATGCATGGTTGATTGCTGGTGACAAAATTCATCTACTTTTTCTGTTATTTTACTTAAGTAGACTACACATGTAAATTGACCAAAAATAAGCACTTGAAATCAAACATGTAAAAGCGGCATATCACTAAAAGCACTTAAAAATAAAAATCACAAAAAAAAAAAAGTAAATATTCATCTTCTCCGACACACATTTCCCTTCCCACCCCCGCCTAACCCCAATTCCCTCATCCTGTTTACGCAAAAACTCATTTGATTTCACAACTTGATTTTCACAAAACTAGAGAGATTTCACCATAATTTTTGCTAGATGTGAGGTGGTGGTGGTTAATGGGATATGAAGAGTGGTGGTGGCATTGGGTTTCGTTTGAAGGTGGTGACTATTGGTTTGTGTGGGTGGGTCCTTTTCGACAGTAAATTTTTGGGCCAAATAATACGTGAAGCTTACTTGAGTCAAATAATAGAGAAAATAGACGAATTGTGTTATTAACAATGTTCTAAATAGCGCCTAGCGGCCGCCTGACGCCAAGGCGTGACCTCCACGCCTCGCCTTGCCCCTAGCGCGCTTTTTGGTGAACTATTTTTTAACTAAAAACTTGCGCTTAGATCTGCGATATGCACGCCTTAGTCACGCCTAGGCGCATTTAATCACAGCTAGGCGGGCTTAATTACGCATAGTCTCGCTTAAGCGCGCGCTTTTTAGTTAAAAAATTTATTTTTATATTTTTTTAAAAAAATATTTAAAATAATATTAAAAATAAGAAAATGCTTTTTCACACTTCGCTCTCGTCTCATCATCGCCTAACCGACGCCTAGGTCCAAAAAGCTTGAAGCTTGGCCTCCACGCCTAGCCACGCTTTTGCTTTTTAGAACATTGGTTATTAAGACGTATCATGCATATTTTAGGCACCTATTTTTGGGCCTTCAAAAAAATGAGAAGCTTGCACTATTGGTCCTCATATTATTGTATGACAGCAAGTTGCTCTTTGAGTTTTGACAAGCAGTATATTAGTCCTTAAATTTTGTTTTAAAGTTGTACAATTAAGCCATCTAAGTATCTGTTAAATCTTTACAAAACTATATTTTATTTTTCAAGTTGGACCATTGTCAAAATATTTGAAGTCAGACATATTTTCTTAAAGATATGTGACGATTCTACATAAATTTCCGTCATTAAAAATTGATTGTGCAACTATTTGATGATGATTTTACTTCTTCTTAAAAGTTATTCAAATAATAAATTGAGGACCAATGCTATAATTTTCTTTATTGCCTGTCAACTTTCAAAGTCATGAATAGTAACATCTTTTATGAAATCCAGGTTGAAAATGTCTATATTTAGGCTTGATAAGTTAAAATCAACTTATGAGATCAATTCTATTGACTATATTTAGGCTTGTTTAAAGAAAATTTCCAATTCTCTCCTAACTTGATCTCACAACTTGTTGCGCTCACAAATCAATTTTAAGCTGTTCCAAACAAGGGCTTGTAGAGTTTATAGATATTAACACAAATAAATTTGACTTTGTCACAATACAATCTTACTTAATTTTAGACAAGAGATTGGACATTTTAAATACGATAAAAAGACTATTCGTCGTAGGTCGAAATCCAAATCTTCCATTATTCAACTTTGTACACTTTTTGAGTGTTTTAAAAATTGGGGCCACACATGAGAAAAAAAAAAGGCTCGAAAGGCGTAAAAAGACACTCAAAATCTAAAATGTGACCATCTAATGCAAGTCTAAGTGCCAAAAGGCACGCGACTCATCTTACTGGGTGAAAAGTGCATACTTCCTCTTCTTTCTTTAGTTGTAGCAAAATATGTTGTAGTTGCTACGACTATTTTAATTTATCTACATAATTGGTCAATGAATTTTTTTTAGTGGTACACTTCTAGGGATTTCTAGTACTTTCAACTCCATGATTGTATTCCAAGTTGAGTACAACATCCGTATGTACACATTTCACATGTTAGACGTAGCTGGTGTATTTGGTGGCTTTTTTAAAATTGAATAAACTAATTAAAAAATGAATAATTATTAATGATCTCATTAAAATATTCAAAACAATAGTCTTGTTAAAATAATTATTAATAATTTTAGAATAATTAAAATAATATTAAAAATAAAAAAACATTTTATTACACTCAAGTTTCGTCTAGACTCGTAAAACTTGAAATCCAATCTTAATGTATGAGTAATGATCTCCTACACACCTAAATGTGTCCACACACAGTTGTGTGTTGTGTGGGCCCACATTATCAGTGGGTAAACGATCTATTACTCATAGTGGGTAGGAGGAGATCATTACTCCTTATTGTATTGTCACACATCGTACCTTGCTATTAGAAAATTGGCTTATATAATTATTGGAAATTTCTATTATTTATACTCTGCCAGCCCAGTAAGTTAGCCTTTTAGCTTATGGCATAATTCGTAACAACCAGCCCAATGTCCACTAATTTTATCACAGCCCAATAATATTTTTGTTCACACTTTCACCCTCTTTTAGTCTTTTTCTTGGGAATTAATCATAGATTTCTATTATATTTAGTTATAATTTTAAAAAAGGATATTATATACCTTGACGGATTGCAGGGGACCCGGTGGACCCTCGTGGGCCTAATTTTCATTTCTTGCTTTCAATAAAAATCTACAAAGCAATAAGATCAAGATATTCTAGAAGTGTGATAAAAAAAAATATAAATCATATCCGTACACTTAGATAAAAATACTTTAATTCGATCTATTTCATACCTGTAGCCCTATTTTCCCTTTTCTTGTCATAGTATATTATGTTCTCATTCTTGTTTTCTTTTCACATTTTCTTTGATCGGTCGATCTCCTACCCCTGTGGGTAGGATATCACGCCATCACCGATGTGGCATGGTGCCACATCACCGCCCACCCACACATCATGGCTAAAGAAAAAAAAAAAAAAAATTTGCGTACCAAATGTTTCAGTCCCTCATTTCACTCTCCACTGGCTCCTCTCTCCCGTGTGCCTAGCTAGCCCCTTCCTCTCTCTCGCCGGGCGATCGACCTTCTCCCGCCCAAACCGGTCAAATCCTCCATCATCTCTCTCCCCGCCTTCCCCACACGTCGCGACCTTCGCGCTGACCCGAATCCGACCACTCCGACCGCGACCGATAAAGGGTCCAAACACTATTCCCACATCCTCCCACCACTCCGACGGTCTAAACACTATCTCCCACATCCTCCGACCACCATTCACGCAGCCGCGACATCCGGGACCGAAATTCCGAGCCTCCGGTTCAAGCATTCCGAGCATATACGCCTTGTGCTTACTAGATGTACCCTTAATTTGAAATACCACTTTAGGGATTGGAAGAAGCGGAATTCTTCCGTGGTTGTTACCCTTCCTCCCCAATGATTTTGGCACTAACAACCCCGGGGTAGGAGATGAGCCCCTGTCCTACCGTTGATGTTAATTGTGGACGTGTTTGTTTATGTTAATCGCACCTTTATGTTCACTATGATTTTGGTAGTCATTGCGTTGATGATGTTAATTGTTACCCCTGTATGTTGATGTTAAATGTGGACCTTTCTGTTCATGTTAACTGTGGAGATTGATGTTAACTGTGAGCTGGGTAGTGTCTGTTGATGTCAATTGTGAACGTAGATGATACCTGTTTCGTTTGTCTGGGATTGTTGATGTTGTCGTATTTACAATGAACGAGGACGCAAGAGGCAGTGATGATGTTATGATGTCTGAAAATATGAACAACTGATATGGAGTAGGAGATGACGATATCCGTATCTTGGCTTGGCATACCGGACGGCAGGTGATAACGGTTATCGCAAACTTCATATCAAATGCAACCGGTAGATGCAGCCATGGCGGTGACGACGCCTCTTGCCCGGGAAATATAACTATCTCGAGCCTCTTAGAATATGTAGAACTTATATATTTTAACAACTTCACTCGTTAGATGATTGTTGGTTTTGGTTTGAACTCCGTTTAAGATATAGGCACAAAAGATGTCTTCCTCTAGTGTGAATGATGCGCATTCCCGTGTTAGATGTAGTTGCGGTGCGTATATGAAAATACACACATCGCATACTGAAAGAAATCCTCTTCGAAAGTACTGGAGATGCCATAACGTTAAGGTATGTTACAAATTTTCAATTATTTTTATTTCGTCCTATTAGAATATTATTTTCATCTATTTTTTTTTTTTTTTGTAGGATGGTGTCATGTGTAGAGGTTTTACATGGGCAGATGAAGTTGGAGCACAAATGGGAAGTCAATTATTCGTATCAGAAATTCAAACGCCTCTGTTGAATGAATTGAAAGTTGATGTACTGAAATTATCAGAGAAACTAGACAAAGTCCTGTATGACGTAGCCTCCCTCCGCCGCGATATTAAATTAGTCTTTTGTTTTTTTATTTTCATCGTAGTTGTAAAACTAATATTGTAAGACAATATTTCAGCTATATGATTAATTTGGTGTTGATGTAATATCTGTTTTGACAATTCTTTCACATGTTCTAAATCCATCTACAGCAACGGCATGTAAAATATAAACTCCGCAAGACAATTCACACATGTACAAAGGCATATAAAATATAAACTGCTCGTTGACAATCCACACATGTATAAAGGCATATAAAATATAAAGCGCTTTCGTTGACAATCCACATGTATAAAAGGCATGTCAAATATAAACTCCGAAAGACAATCCACACATATATATTACAAGAGGCAACCAAATATTGTTACAATAACCATTCCATTAAGTTTCATTTAAACAAGCTAACAAGTCTTTCACAAAAACTATTCGATAAAGTTTAATTTAAAAAACGCAAAAAGTCTTTCACAAAAACCAATCGACATCACCATGATGACTACTTGCATTAGAGGCGAATGTTCCATCATCTCGCATAACGTTGTCCTCGGTGCACACGTAGTCGTTAATCGGCTCATGATGTATCCGTAGTAGATCTATGAAATGAGAAACTTGTAAATAAAAATAACCATATATGAAATGCGAAAAAAATAAATACGTATTCAAAAAACATATGAACATAATTGTACTAACCTTTCAAGAACTTGAGGACAAGTTCTCTTGTCGTGCCCAACATGTCCACATATACGGCATTGTCTATTCCCTTTCGCAATTGCTTTCTCTTTAGAAGACTTCAATCTTTTTCCACATCCTTTAGCTCGTACTGGATTAGGATCAAGAATCACAATGCTGTCATCACGATTTCCACTATTGTTTTGCCTCATGCTAATTGTACCTCCATCGTCTATGTTCTTAACCCGCACATGCAAAGCCTCAAACTCGTCCCTCAAGTAAGTGTCACGCGATTTGTCAACGCCATCATCAACAATCAAAGCTGCCTTATTAGCCAAAAACCATGTCGTGACATCAACGACGTACTAGAACAATCATCGGTTCAAGGCCGCGTAATCACCAACACAACTTCCTTTTGCATTCTTAGTCCATCTCCCGAGTATGTATTTATCCGGTACAAGAAGTACTTGTTTTTCCTCCAATAGCTAATCATGTGACGACAAGGATATCCATCGAACTCATATGTGCGACAACTACAACAAATCGATCGCCACTGGATAATAAGTAAGTTGTCGATGCCGATCAAATGTTTTTCCCTCGCTCAACGCGCACCACATCATACACTTTTGCATCATCGCAGTGTATATAGCTTTGTGCAAATGTAGAAATAACTTTGATCAATTTCTTTTGAAATATCACAAAAATCTTCTTCGTGTAGATATGCACCATTTGAGCCTCCATTTGGAATTTTGACATGAGACGAGGTTGTTCACGATATCAATATGATTAGCCACTAGCTCCTCGTGTCGTTGATGGCGCAATGCCATATTGAAACGAGTAATGAAATCCATAAGTGAGTTCTTCCTGCTCACATACCGCTTGAAGAAAGAGTGTCCACTTTCGACCTTTGACTACTCGACATTCCAAAGACCGAAAATATGCTTGACATACCGGAACCCATCGACGACGGATATCATACATGGTAGACAACCATTCGTTACGGCCAAATCCACATCTTCCATAATCAGTAGCCCACCGTGCCTCAAACTCCTCAAAGTAGTCCGATTGTCCTAATGATATTAATCAACATATGATATCGCTTTCGTTGTGTACCGAGACATTGATCTTCTCCGAAAATTTGTTCAAAATGTGCCAAAGACATAAACGGTGGAATGTACATGGCAAGACAATCGAAATAGCTTTTGCAATTGCCGCATCCTGGTCGGTGATCATAATTTGTGGTGCTTGTGTTGGCATTGCCTCCAAGAACTTTGAAAATAACCACACAAATGACTCAGTTGTCTCGTCAACAATAACCCACATGCAAACAGGATCGCTTGCCCATGATGGTTCACCCTACACAAATGGTGCAAATATCATCGAATACTTGTTTGTGTTGTAGGTGGTGTCAAGACAACAAAGATCACCGAAGAATCCATATGCTCTACGCGACTCAAAGATCGCCCCAAAAACAACGAACTAACTTCCTCTCGAGTCAAGATCATAATCAAAAAGAAATTCGGCTTTCTCTTTCTCAAATGTAAACAAGTCGATAAATGTTTCAAAGATCATGACCACGTGCCTCTTCTCGAATATTCCGCTCATGATTCCTCAAGTCTCGCTCCACACACCCAATGGATGATGGTCCACCTGAGTCAATCTCCATTAGTCTAATTTGCTGACATGTTGGTATGTTTGCATCGTAAAACCGGCTGGCTTAGTGCCTTCTTCGTTGCGTATACATGCCGATGTGAACGTAGCAAATGTACCCTACTTGGCGTTGTAAGAGCATGGTTGTGTTCCTCAACAAATTTATTCACAACCCAACAATGACCCGTTTGCTGTTTCACAACAGATAATTTCGCATTGCATCCGACTCGAGTATGCCCTCGATTTCTTTCCCCAACCCGTACAACCGCATCTTTCTGTTTCTTCTGATATGTCTCATCTGTTTTACCTTCTTTTGAGCAAACAAATAATTTCCATAACGTTTCATTTGTGTCTCTTTTTTTTTACTATTCCCTATACGTGCACTAAAACCAAATTTCTTCACGCGTATGTAATCATTGTAAAATTTGTAGGCTTCTTCATGCGATTCAAATTCTTGTCCAATCTTTGGAATTCGAGTAATGAAAACTTGGGAACAAACACATTATCAAGACTTTCGACTTCCATTCTCGCTAAGAAAAAAAAATTAATGAATTAAATTAAATTCCAATCTAATCCGGATGAACAACCAATATGGAAGTAGCAACATTCAAAAAAAATTTCTATAGTTGAAATTTGAGCTCCAATGCGAGCTTTTTATCAATCGAAATTTGACAATTTGGGCTCAAATTTCACCTCGAAGACAATATTTCAACTCACATTTGTACATTTTTTACCTTTCACAAACTCTGTTATAAGCACAAGGGCGATATGTTTTAATCGCGAACCGTAGGCTCTAATTTCAGTCCCGGATGTCGCGATGCGCGCGAATGGTGGTCGGAGGATGTGGGAGATAGTGTTTAGACCGTCGGAGTGGTGGGAGGATGTGGGAATAGTGTTTGGACCCTTTATCGATCGCGGTCGGAGTGGTCGAATTCGATTCGCGAAGGTCGCGACATGTGGGGAAGGCGGGGGGAGAGATGATGGAGGATTTGACCGGTTTGGGCGCCAGGAGAAGGTCGATCACGGCGAGAGAGGGAAGGGGCTAGCTAGGCACACGGGAGAGGAGCCGTGGAGAGTGAAATGAGGGATCAAACATTTGGTCGCAAAATTTTTTTTTTTTTTTTGTTTTCTTTAGCCCACCACCGATGTGTGCTGGGCGGTGATGTGGCACCATGCCACATCAGTGGCAAGCGTGATATCCTACCCCCAGGGGGTAGGAGATCGACCCCTTCTTTGATATGCATCAAAAGTTCTAATCAAATTTGTTCTCGTGTATTTTTTGGTAGGGACGACAAAGTAGCACCAAATAATAATATTAAAGTGATTATATTGTCACTTCAGTTTTTATTTGTTTTACTATATTTTACTTATACTAAAAAATTTCAATTTTTGTTAATCTCGCACTCAATCCTCAATTTTTTTTTCCGTTGCATTCTTATCACAAACTTTTTATTATTTAGCATATATTGTCTCTAATGACGAATTCCATGCAAAACGTCTTTTAGAAGGGCGTAAAAAAACTTATTGCCCCATATATTTTTAAATTAACAAAAAAATACAAAATACAAAAAGTGTGATATAATATTTGTCCCTTATTTCAGAGCATGTTAATTGAATATTTGAACAACCATCAGGGACCTAAATGTGCAAATCGACGAAAGATTAAGAATAAAAATACGACAACAAATAGAGATAACTATGACAATAATAAAAAATTCAAAACTTTTAATAGGAATAAAAAGTGATGCAAGTATAAAAAATTGTGGTGACACCACCACAAGTTTTTGAGCCACTATCACTAACTTTAAGTTTTTATTCCTTTCTTTGAAATCCAAGCTGCTAAGGTCAACTAATAAGATATCTGGAGGGAGCATTAGGAATAACCATTGCCATCTGATAAAAGGAATAAAGACTAAGAAAACAATAAATAATAAAGTAAACTTTATTTTTAATAAATTCAATAGATCTAACGTCAAATCCTTGAATTATTTTTGTTATTTCATTTACCTTGTCGAATTTTATAATAAATTTCTATAGAATAAGTATTAAGAATCTTATTATAAGATTTGATAAAATAAAACATTACGTTTTTTAAAGATATCTAATTTTACAATGTCTGTAAAACGTCTGTCATTGAAGCTTATAAATGCATTCATCATTCTCTTTACAAACTAATTTTAAGACTAGTTATACATAATATAATTGAATCAGTAATATGAGCCATATATCCTTTCTTAAGAGATATTCATAATAAACGAATCGAATAAAAGAAAGTTACTTTATTTTTTAAAAAAAAAGTAAATTATAACGACTACTAAATCTATCGTAACTTTTGTGTGACTTTCTTTAAAATTTAGAATATGTGGTCAAAATAAACTTATGGTACGTGTGTGCATGAGCGGTGCGGGGTGCAGGGTGGTGCATGACATTAGAATAAAGAAATAAAGTGATTTAATATGCAAGTTGCAAAAAGGTGCTTCTTTGAAAAAGAAAGAGTGGGGTTAATTTGTCATTTATCATAAATTCTAGTCAAAATAGTGATATTAGAAATTCTTCAACTAGTGGGGTGGGACCAGAAATAATGTGCACAAGTACTGTTGGTGGACATAGGCTTTTTAAGATGGTCCCACGGTGACCCACAAGTTACCAAACTAACTCTAGGAAATACTGATTCGGAATTGAATACCGGACATGACTAAACATTACAATAATGTATAAAAATAATTATTGTTTAATATTACACATTCCTTTCTACCGACTATGACACTAGTGGCATCTGATCAGGAAGATGAATATCTTTTGAGCATGTCCTACTCTGAAGAGTGGTATACCACGGCAAGAATAAAGCGAGAAAATATGATTTGTGAAATAATAACTTTTTACACGTCTAATTTAACTCGAATGAGAATTGCTTTAGGTTAAAGACTATATAAATAAATAGATTGTTAATGTCTTAAAATTTTAAATGAAGTTATTCAAGATATAAACAATGTAAGTCAAATTGTCATTTATTTATAAAATTTTATGTAAATAAATAAAGACAAAAAAATTCTCATTAGATTCTTGTCCAAAGGTGAAAGTGACTATATTAGTGATACTAAGTTTTCAAGGCCTTTCTAATCTATAATTGTTTCAAAAAGAGTCTATCAAATCAATTATTTATTCACTTGATTAAGAGATAGATTTTACTTCATAATCACTTTTAAGAAATTCAAGATTGAGATCATCATTTCCCACTCAAAACAGAGAATTTTTCAATATATTTAGAGATCTTAGGTATGAACATTTTTGTAACTAATTACACCCTTTTTCTGTGAGTGCTTTTCAGTAGATTTGTGTTTGTTTAGTGGGGTTTAAAAGTAGTATTTTATGAGATTTTGAAAAAATTTGATGAAATGTGAGGCTGGAAAATTGATAAAATTGTGGGTTCCATAAAATATGTAGCACCAAACATGTCATTCAATCTTTTTTGATATGTTTGATACATGGGTAATGCTATTTGTACAATTTGGGTTACAGATTGGTGTACAGGGGTGTGACGTGGCAAATTGCATTAAATGACCCAATTACTTTTGACGCGGCAAAATGCATTAAATGACCAAGGATATCACGATACTTTGAATTGCAATATATCATGATATTTTGCTTTAAATGTGAAATGAACAATATGCCATAATCCTAATCCAGGCGGGAAGGAGATTGGAAGAACATACAGTGGGCGACTTTCTCCTCCAACAAAAAGCACGCGACTGTCTTCTCCGACCAAAAGCACGCGACTGTTTTCTCCGACCAAAAGCACGATGATTGACACAAGTATATTATTTTTTCCCGCAATTTGTTAGGCAATATAGGAAAACTCAAATTTTGTCCTTCTTTGATATTTGTTCTTCGATTGGGACTTGAGTGATATAATATTTTTTGATTTTTCAAATATCGTATTTTAATTCAAAATGCTATGTAGGGAAAATTAGTATCTGTTTTTTTTTTTTTTTTTTTTTGCTTCTCCGATTTTTGTTGTTCGATTAGGCATTTAGTATATCTGTTAAATTGTTTATCATTTTTTTTTACGAATTTTTTTTTGTCCAGATGAGACAGTACACATGCATGCTTTAAATTTGGATGACGAATTTTTGGGAGAATCTGATAATGAGATGGTAAGGGAAAATGTGAACATATTGACTAATGAAATCTTAGGAGATGGTAGTTCGATTGTGCCTGAGGTTGGAATGAAATTTAAAGACGAGAATGAAGTATTTGAATTTTATAAAAGGTATGCTTATAATATAGGTTTTCTAGTTAGGAAAAGGAATTCGAAAAAGGGAGATGATGGGATTGTGAGGTATGTGGCCTTTACGTGTAGTCGAGAAGGCCGAAGAACTAGTACCACAAGCACGTCTTTAAAACCTCAACCAACCATTTAAACAGGGTGTAAAGCTAGGTTGGCAGCGAGTTTAGAGATTTGTGGAATATGGCGAATTAACACACTCCATCTTGAACATAATCATAAAACTAGTCCTTGAAATCTAGGTTGTACTGATGCAATCGAGAACTTAGTGCACGTGTGAAACGCAAGCTTGAAGTAGATGATATAGCTGGAATTCCATTACACAAAAGTTATAACTCGGCTGTTGTTGAAGCAGGTGGATATGAGAAGATGAAATGTGTCGAAAAGGATTGTAGAAACTATATTGAAAAAGTTAGGTGATTAAGGCTTGGGAAGGAGATGCTACTGCAATACAAGCTTACTTTTCCAAAATGCAATCACATTGTCCTGGTTTTTACTTTAGTATGGATTTGGATGAAGAGTCTCAATTGAAGAATGTGTTTTGGGCAGATAATAGGTGTAGACAGGCATATAAGGAATTCGGCGATGTAGTCACTTTCGATACCACATACTTGACTAATAAGTACGACATGCCGTTCGCCCCTTTTGTTGGAGTGAATCATCACGGACAATCAACATTGTTTGGATGTGGATTAGTTTCTAATGAGGATACAGAGACTTTTGTTTGGCTATTTAGGACATGGCTTCAATGCATGGATGACCAGGCTCCGAATGGACTAATTACGGATCAAGATAGGGCTATGCAAAATGCAATTCAAATTGTTTTTCCAAATACGAAGCATAGATGGTGTTTGTGGCATATAATGAAGAAGTTACCTGAGAAATTTGGCAACCACATTCATAAGGGTTCTATACTTTCTGCTGTCCATGATGTAGTTTATGATTCACAATGTCCTGAACAATTTGAACATGGTTGGAGTGTCATGATTCAATTGTATACATTGCAGGAGAATGATTGGTTGAATGGACTTTATAAAGATAGAAGTCGTTGGGTTCCATGTTTCTTGAGAACTAGGTTTTGGGCTGGGATGTCCATTACTCAACGTAGTGAGAGTATTAATGCATTTTTCGATGGGTATGTGCATGCGAAAACATCGCTTAAGCAATTTGTTGAACAATATGAGCGTGCATTGCGGAGTAAAGTGGAGAAGGAGTTTCAAGCGGATTTTAAGTCATTTTCACAAATGGTCCCATGTGCAACTAAGTATGATATGGAGAAGCAATTTCAATCAGTTTACACTCAATCGAAGTTCAGGGAATTTCAAGAAGAGTTTACTGCGAAAGTGTATTGCGAGGTAATCTCTTCTCAAGATGATTGTATGGGAACGAAATATGAGGTTCGAGAGAATATCATTTTCAACGAGGGAATGAAGAAAAAAATATTTTCGGTTTCATTACAGAGAGACAAACTTCATTTCGTTTGTAGTTGTCATTTATTTGAGTTTAGAGGAATAATTTGCAAACATGCTATCTCTGTGTTGATCCGTAATGATGTTACAATACTTCCCGATACGTATATTTTAAGGAGATGGAGGAGAGATGTGAGTAGACTTCACACGAGGGTAAAAATAAATTATGATGGTTGGATTACTACCCCTGGGCAGTTAAGGTATGATCGTTTGTGTATTGCATTTTCCAAAGTGGCAGATTTGGTGGCAGATGATGAAGAACGAACTCGGGAGCTTATGGAGTGGATCAAATGTCAATCGAATGAGTTGTCCATATCGAAATCTAGACAAACTTGTGAAAGCAATATCCATTCCCAACGAAGTGTTGCAACCGAAAACATATTCGATCCAATGCACTTGAAAACAAAAGGAGCGCCGAAGAAATTACGTAGAAAAAGCCATTTGGAAACGGTTTCGAGGAAATCTAAGGTAAACATAGTCAATTTTATCATTTTTCTAACAGTTTCTCATGTTAACTTATATATTCTATTGCACAGGTAGTTAAAACATTAAGCAAGTCCAAGAGCTCGAGACAAAAGAATGGAGAAGAGACCGATGCTTTCACTCAACCATCTCAACAATCACAATATCCCGTAAGTAATGCCTATTTAAGACTTTGTGGTACTTTTTTGTAGCATGTAGTAATGAACACAATTTCATTTACTCAAATACTTTGTTTCTTTTACAGATGCATGGAGCTCACCATCAACAGTGAAGCCCTTCTTTTGGAGTTAACTTGACGCCTACGTATGGGCTAGATAGTGGTTCAATGCCATTTTATCAGTTGAATCGACACCCCATCGAATATGCAACTCTCGGATCAATGGAAGATTGTAATAGTGAAACAATGAATAGGTTTAACATGTAATGCGTATTGTTTAATAACATTTCCCATGGATTCAATGATACCATTTTAAACTTCATTTCATATAACCGTGTTCAGACAGTATATGTGTTATGATTTGAGTATTTTAATTCTGCATGTTTAAACCAAACAAACTGATTTTATGGTGTTTAACACAGCAGGTGGACTACACAATTTCTGGTGATTTTGTTAATACTGGACGGATGCCGTTGAAATCAATTATATTCTGCAAAATTTCCCAGTACAAATCTGGGCGTTCGCCTAAGTTAAAAAATTCGCCTCTGTACTTCACACTTGAGGCTCGGCGTTCACCCAGACTTCAAGCTGGGCGCTCACCCAGATAAATTTCTAAATACATTTTGCTGAATTTTTTCCCTGACCAGATTTCACTTTGTTATCATCAAAACTACATGAAATCAACAAATTCATATAATGGCCATACATGAACTCAGCAATAATACAAGGGTTTTTAATGGGTGGGAGAAATCCGACGTCAATTTTTTATGGGTTGGAGAAATCCGGCGTCAAATTTTTATGGGTTGTTGGAAAAAATAAAGTAGAAGATGATGACGGGTTTGAATATCGGGTTAAAGATAGATGAATGTTGGTGAAAGAATGGGTTGATCAGAGAGAAATTCTTGAACACTCGAGTGTTCAAGGGTTTTTAAGCCACTGCGGATGGAACTCGGTTATGGAGAGCATATGTGCAAATGTTCCGATTCTGGCATGGCCGATGATGGCGGAGCAACCGCTGAATGCAAAAATGGTGGTGGAGGAGATTGGAATTGGGCTGAGGGTTGAGACTTCCGATGGTTCTATGAATGGGTTTGTGAAGTGGGAGAAATTGGTAAAAGAGTTGATGGAGGGAGAGATGGGGAAGGAGTTGCGGAAGAAGGTACAGTGACGGTCCGGCGAAAGCTTTCTTATCTGGAGACCAAATTATCTTCTCTCTCTCCATGATATTATTGAGGGATTGAAACAGATGCAATTGAAATCAAAAGAATACGTTAAGGAGGAGTAATTGGGTCATTTAATGCAATTTGCCACGTCACACCCATGTACACCAATCTGTAACCCAAATTGTACAAATAGCATTACCCTTGATACATTGAGTAAGATAAGTTCGACAATGCAATTGCTTTCTTATTTAATCCTCTAGTACTGTTTAGTCCGACGTACTAAAACCCACTTTTATAACAAAGATAGATTAGAACGTAATGACAATATTAAGAAAGAAAAATTAGCCAAATCTTCTCTTATTGCATACAAAACATACATATGGAGAACTCAATCATGTCACTTGAACAACAATAGATTTAACAGGAAAAGTGACAATATTAAGAAAAATATCTCCTAAACAGAAAAGTGACAACAAGAGATGAAATAAGTTTTGACAAGATAAAGAAATACAATTTTAGGGAGTGGATCTTGATTTGCAAGTGAAAATTAACATTTTGCCAAATTGAATCTTATGAAAGGCATAGTTTACTTACCATTTTGTCTGAAGAGTGATACTGAATCACGAAATTTTGATTAAGCATCTAATGCATTGTTCATTTGTGTTTGTCAAGTGCCCCCAAGCGCAAACAGTGTGAAGGGTTTCTTCACTTCATTTGACCCGGGGAGCCTGAGGATATCCCGGAATAGAAAGACTCATTTTCCTAGGCACCTAACTACGGGGGTGAAAACCAGCTCAAATGATTTTATAACTAAGTTCTTATAACAAAGAATCTTTGAAGATACAGAAACTGCAACAAAGTTTATGATTTGCAATTTAGGACACAATAATATCTATGAAAGCAGTAGTTGCAGCTAATTTCTGGTTCAACACCTTCAGTAGCGGTAAACTCATTCTAAGAAAAAGGGGATAGTTTATTTCACAATGTGTCATTCCTAATGCAACATCTTGAAACCCTTGGCAATACACAAGTGACAAATAAAGGTTCAGGACTCGGGGGTAACTCGAGTCGAGTACATAACTTGCTAACATGAAGTGCGCCTAGTTTCTGATACACATACTAATACACATAACAATGCCAATGAAGAACATGAATATTCCAAAGATAATTCATGCAACATCTACAGCTTTGAACGAGTAAGATTGACAGTTGTTCTATCATGTATACTGGATCTTCTTTCATCTTTCCCTCCAGTTAGCTGCCTGATAAAGTATTTCTGAGCATGACTGGCAACCTGAGTTGGAGTCCTCGTTGTTACGAAATTCCGAGAGATATTTCTCCAGTCTCCTTTTCCATACTTTTTGAGCCCCAACAGAAATTGCCTGAGGGTTCACCATCAATAGATATTAAAGCTTTGCATAAGAAATTATCACATCTAGAAACTGTAATTCAATACTTCTTTAACATGCGACAAACTAACTACAACTTTGCTACACATTCACAGAAGCTAAAATCCCGTCTATTGTACTGTTTAGCCCCATCCAGCACTGCATACCAGACATGCAAAGGGTGCACACACAACAATAATCAAGTTGTGTTAATTTCTACCCATTAGCTTCCACAAAATGAACACTATCAAAATATATCCTTCTCTTTTGATAATCTGATGTGCTTGATTGCAAAAGGCAGTAAATTCTGCTTTATATCACTGAAGGCAAGAATGAAAGGCAAGATTTTAGAACAGTTACAATTACATTAAGCTGCAGCAGATTAAATTACCTGTGTTCTTCCTCAGTCCATGGAACTCTCTTTTTCAATTCAAGGTTAGGAGAAAGAGCCGACAAATTCCTCTTTCCTCTCGGACCATCTAGTTGATCCATGTCCCAATTGATTGTTTGCAGTTGGTTACTCTAAGAGGCAATTTGGTGAACACCTTCAAGGCAAAAGCATTTGACAAACAGAAGGAAAGAAACATATACAAGTGGAGGCCCCTAATGACTAGATAGGCATTTAATCAAACACTTGATGGGAATCTGAATACTTTTATTTACAATAAGGTGTGAAATCTTGAAAAGGCTCCCACTTTCCTAAACACAATATTGGAATATTGGGTGGGGGTGAGGTGCATCATATTAGAATAAAGTAATAAAATGCTTTAACATGCAAGTTGCAAAAAGGTGCTTCTTTGCTAAAGAAAGAGTTACTTTTTCATTTATCACAAAGTCTAGTCAAAATGGTGATACTGCTATTGCAGCCTCAGAAATTCTTAAGCTAGTGGGTGGTGGGACTAGAAATAATATGCACAAGTACTGTTGGTGGACATAGGCTTTTCAAAATGGTCCCACAGCGAGCAACATGCCAATGGTAACACCTTAAGATGACAACAACATGGAACCCACGACTTTTATCAACTTTTCAACTACACATTTCATCAACTTTTATCAAAATCTGCTAAAACTTTTATCAAAAATTTTGTCAAACAGACCCTTAATACTTCTGAATCTTATCTACCTAACATGTCATGAGTGACGTGATCAGAAATATGAATGTCTGGTGACCATGCCTTGCTATGAACATTAGCAACAAGTGATGTCATAGACATCTCTCCAAAATCGGGGAATGGAGTAAAATGCAACTGATTCACTAGCAACATATCTCGGTATGAGTGGTTATGCCGCAACTTGATAAATTGAGAAGAACTGACTCATGAATATGAACAATCACTTATTTCATATATGGTTTACTTGCGCAACAATTGCATCACATCAAATACAATATAAATAAATAGTTTGTTCAATGAAGTGATTCTTCAAGATAAGAGAACATATAAATGCTTTCAAGTCAAATCGCCATCCAGTTAATAAATTTTGGGTAAATTCTTCCATGTGTCCCCAACCTTTCTTAAGTATGACATTTATGTCCCCAACCTTTTAAAACTACTCGCGCAATATCCCAACATGACGAAAAACGTCTATTTAGACGGTAAAAGGCCACGTACAAGCACGTGATGTCTGACAGTGTGAGTAGAGCATGGGACTTGCAAAATAATTTCAAAGCATCACATAGGCAATCTGTACTGAAAGATTTACTATGGGTTGCGCCCACTTTTAATTCACGATTGGTTGAGATGGACAAGAGGAAGGAAGTTGATGAGGATGCACCTTTTACCATCTAAATAGACGTTTTCCTTCAATTTGGAATATTGGTTGCACAATATTCAAAGGTTAAGAATATGGTCGCCACAAGTAGAAGGTTGAAGCATGAATGACACACTTACAAAATATTGAAGACCTGGGAGGAATTTACCCTAAAATTTTCAGCGTATATGTTTCCAAGTATCTAGAGAAAGACAATAAAATTCTCATTAGATTCTTGTCCGATGATGAAATTGATTATATTAGTGTTACTGACTTTTCAAGGCCTTTCTAAACCATTATTGTTTGACACAGAGATTATCAAATCAATTAATTATTACTTAAGTCCCTTACTGCACTTGATTAGGAGAGAAATTTTACTTCAGAATCACTTTTAAGAAATTCAAGATTGAGAGAATTATTTCCCACTCAAAAGAGAGAATCTTGTCAACATATTTTGAGATCTTAAATATGAACTCTAATTTGACATTTTTATAACTAATTAGAACCCTTTTCACTAATTAGAACCCTTTTCTCTGAATACTTTTAAGTAGATTTGGGTTGGTCATTCAAATCTTCATAATATTTTTGGCATGTTGAATAAGATCAAACGATATAATGACATAGTACCAAATTAAACACTAATGATAATATTAAGAAAGAAAAATAAACTAAATTTTGTCTATTGTACTGTTTTGTATAATCTCATATTCCGTACAAAACATACCAATGGAGAACTCAATCATGACACCTCTTGACAAGTATTGTGGTTTGTATACTAGAGTCATCAGCCTTTGAGGAATAAGTGTCACTTGAACAACCATAGATTTAACAAGAAGAAGGAAAAAAACCTCAACCAGTGGCTAATTTTTGGGAGTGGATTGTAAAGATTAGGTCCTCAAAATTAAGTCAGATAGGTTCTGCGCAAGTGAAAACTCACATTTTGCCAAATGGAATCTTATGGAAAGCAGAGTTTACTTACCATTTTGTCTAAAGAGTGACACTGACACACCAAATATGGATTAAGCATCTGATGCATTGGTCATTTGTCAGTGTCAAGTGCCACCCCCACCCCCCCACCCCCATCCCCACAAGTTCAGAGCTGAAGGCTTCTTCACTTGATTTGACCCGGGAGCCTGAGGATATCCCTGAATAGAAAGACTCATTTTCCAGGCACCTAACAATGTGGGTGAAAACTATCTCAAATGATTTCATAACTAAGGTCTTGTAGCAAAGGATCTTTGAAGATACAGAAACTGCAACAAAGTTTATAATTTGCAGTTCAATTATTTGCAATTTACATCAAACAATAATATCTATGAAAGCACTAGTTGCAGCTTTCTTGTTCCAACCTTCCGTAGCTCTGAACTCATTCTAAGAAAACCTTCGTCTAGCCGGAGTTGTACATACCCTATGAAATTAAAAAGGATAGTTTACTCGACAATGTGTCACTCCTAATGCAGCATCTTGAAACCCTTAACAATACACAACTGACAACTAAAGGTTCAGGACACGGGGTAACTCAGGTCGAGTATATAACTTGCCAACATGAAGTGTGCCTTTGCTAGTTTCTGATACATATACACGTAATAATGCCAATGGAGATCATGAATATTCCAAAGAAAAATCTTGTAACACCTACAGATTTGTACCATACTTGTAGCAGCATTGTGAAATCACTTACGTCCGGTGGGCTACATCTGAAAAACTGTGCCAGGATGTCCCAGCTCGAGTCCATTCGATGTAAGACTCTGCATATGCAGATCATGCAGATTTAATCCAAATGGAGCAGTCCCACCAAGATGCGTCCTGATTAAGCTGCCATTTGGCAGATTGAATCCTTGATTCGGCAAATTAGAATCATATTCTACTTTGATCTTGGCATTTATATTTGAATTCTGTTTATCTGGTGAATGAGGCATATCTTTTTCTGGTGAGGTCCATTCAGTTTCTGTAAGATTGACAGTTGTTATATCATGTATACTGGATCTTCTTTTGTCTTTCCCTCCAGATAGCTGCCTGATAAAGTATTTCTGAGCATGACTGGCAACCTGAGTTGGAGTCCTCGTTGTTACAAAATTCCGAGAGATATTTCTCCAGTCTCCTTTTCCATACTTTTTGAGCCCCAATAGAAATTGCCTGAGGGTTCACCATCAATAGATATCATCAGAGGAAGAGAAAAAGCTTTGCATAAGAAATTATCACATCAAGAAACTGTAATTCAAGACTTCTTTAACATGCAAGTAACTAACTACAACTAAACATTCACATAAGCTAAAATCATGTCTATTGTACTATCTAGTCTATCACTACACATACATACCAAACATGCGTTAGGTGGACATGAAGCAATAATCAAGTTATGTTAATTTCTAATAGTTAGTTTCCTCAAAATGAACACTATCCAAATATGACCTTCCCTTTTGCTAATTTCATGTGTTTGATTGCAAAAGGCAGTGAATTCTGCTTTATATGACTAAAGGCAAGATTTTAATTCAAATCACATGAAACTGCAGCAGAATAAAAATTTACCTGTGTTCTTCCTCAGTCCATGGAACTCCCTTTTTCCTTTCATGATCAGAAGAACGAGCCGATGAATTCCTCTTCCCTCCCGGACCATATAGCTGTTTCAATCCATCATATCCATGGCTATTCACCCATTCCAATGTGAAAGAATTAATATTATTGGTATAACCTGGTATTGGAATTAGCCCTGCTTCTATATCACTAACATCTTCTACCAATTCCATGTACTGTTTGATCACATCACTTACAGTCTTTCCAGGGATCATAGCTGCAACATTGTACCATCGATCTGGAGTATCCTCGTCGAATAATGCAAGAGCATCCTCAAACCTTTTGTTCTCTTCCGGAGTCCATTTTGTCCCCTTGTTCTCCTCAAAAAACCAATTTGACGAACTCAGATATGATGCAGGATTCAAGAGTTCCATTTCCCAGTTCATTGTTTACAGTTTCTCTAACAGGCAATTTGGTGAATACCTTCAACGCAAAGAATTTGACAATTGAAGGGAGAAAACATTCACAAGTGGAAGCCCCTTATGACTAGATAAGCATTTATACAAACACTTGATGGGAATCTGAATACTTATTTACATAAGGTGAGGAATCTTGAAAAGGCTCCCACTTTCCTAAACCCAAGGAAAATTCAAGAACAGTGGAAAAAGTAGATCTTGCTTGTGCATGATAAAAATTGGGATTCTTTAACTGATCGAAAGACAGATAAATATATAAACAAACCTAAAGTCATATGCTTGTTAGAACAGAATTTCAAGAAGATGGTGAAGAAATGACGAGATTTGCCATTTCTTTGCTTTAATGATAAGGACGGATGGCACTGGATATTTCAGACGAGATGGTTCAACAGCTAATTAACTGAGTTTAACCCTTTTGCTAAAAATGATTTCAGAACACCGGCATAGCCATAGCATGTTGAAGTCACAATTTAAAGAAATAAAATTTTCTTTTTTTTTTTTAACGGTTTAAACTAAACTGTTGAACGAGACCCACTAAATAATTACAGAAGTGAATCCATGTTTATCAGTCATTTGTACTTGTCAGTTAAAGGGCAAGATCTTGAACGCAGAAGACACAGTAATATTCTAATAGAATAAAAGGGTCAGAGAAATGAAAAGTATTGGGAATGATTGGGTGGGAGGTATCTGTGGGGATTGCATATAGTTGCAGAAAACTTTGATTTAAAAGAGTAGAGGGGCCTGCTTAGAGGACAAGTTGTAATGGTTTTTGTTATTGAATTGAAGGGAGAAATAGTGGTGTCCACATTTTTTATGCTGAGAGCAACTACTTTATTTGTCTTGGCAACATCTTTTGTACCTGTTTTGCTGCACTTATTTGATTGATAACTACAGTAAAAAATAAGTTCAATCGAGATCTGTATTGAAATTTGTATCATAAGTTACTATCGACTTACCCTAACATACCTCGACTTGTTAGGAATTAGACCCTGATTCCTATAACGAAAAACCTTAACCACGAGACTTACTGTCATTTACTTTGCAGATTTTTTACCATAACGAAAAAGGAGATACCATTTGGCTTCTATGTTATAGCCAAACTGATGGAGTGGTGGTCCATTTGAATTTAGACCATAAGCAAATGAGTTAAAAGGTATAAAAAGTTACAAAAGGCTTCCATTATTGAAGCAAGGAAATGGTTTTCAATTCAATATTAACCAAGTAAACATTAATGTTGCCAGCATTGTTGGGACCAGCGTGTCGGACTGACTCTTATTTTACACAGAACGTCAATTAATAAAATTAAAAACAAAATTGTTGAGCTGATGGCCTGACCAGACTACGCACAACATGAATTGCGCTGGACTTTGCTGGCACGATTGAAAAATACAGACCTGAGTTGAACCCATAACAACCTGCACTAGGCCACCTCAAAGGTTAGACCAGGTCGTTTTACACTTCTAGGTAATTGAAGTGTCAATTAACTTTAGTGACAGTTAGGTAGGTATATTATATGTGTTAAGACCAATGAATTAGTATTCTCTCCGTACATTGTTGTATAAACTATAAAGTATTAAAAAATGGATGATCTTATCTACAAATTCTAAGGTCTACTTATGATTGAAAAAGTCTAAGCCATAGATTATCAAATCATGGGTTCAATCAATCACAACTCAGCCAATTAAGACTTAAATATTTCGATTTAAAATAAAATAAAAATTAATTATAATCACAGTATTCGTTCTTTCATCTTTGTAATAATATCATCTTCATTCAATTTTATTCACATATATCGTTCCATTATTTTATTAATTCGCACATATAATCTCCAAATAATTTTTTTTGACAATTTTACTCTTAACTTAAATAAATTATAATAATAAAAAAAAGATATTATACAATAGAAAAATTGTAATTAGGACTCTAACCTCTTCAAAAGTACAATATTTATTTATTTTTTACAGATTTTCACTTAAAATAATAAAAAATATGTATCAAGCCTCAAACCTTCTAATTATGTTCACTTAAAGGATCTTTGGAGTCTCATCAGATTTCGTCCACAAGTCTGTTAATTGCAAAAATTCAAACTTGTGACCTAAATTTGACAAATGTAACAAAAATATATTAATCTATTCATATTCTATTATTTAAAATAATTATAAAAAAAAAAAAAAGAAACAAAAAGATCATCTTCCCCCAACATCCCCTGATTGTTCTTGTAGGGGTGGAGGTGGGGAAGAAGACTATTTTTTAGTTTTGATTTTTAATTTTTAAAAATATAAAGTTTATGATTTATTTACACTTTTAAAAAGGATGGAAACTTCAAATGCAATTTTCTATTTTATTTTCTCTTTAATTTATTTCAGTGAGGAGTAAAATTGTTTAAAAAAATTATTTAGAGACTATTTGTGCGAATTAATGAAAAGATGGAGATGATATCTACGAATAAAATTGAATGTAGATGATATTGGTACAAAACTAAAAGAATAGGAATTGTGAATGTTATTAACCCATAAAAAATGACAACTTTTGCCCATGAAGTTTGGATCAATAGAAATATTAACTTCTTGTAGTTTTTTGTTTGGTTTTTTGTTTTTCTCACCACATATTTAATACTTTGAACTAAATAAGGTTAGAAAAGACTAAAGAATACACATATATATTTACACTTTTCGACTGTCATGTTCAATTTTGTCCAATATCATTATATATTGATAAGGATAAACTTTGCCCAAGAGTTGACATTATTCAAAAGAGTGCAAATGAAACAGCTGGATATTGTGACATTATGAAAGGTTCATTGTATGTGTAGTACGAAATGGAGGCAAATTAAAAGAGTAGCACTTATAAGTTTTTATGTCAATAATTTTAAAATTCCTAGGGGTGCATATAAATTGTTTTCAAAAGAAAAGGATTGCTTTCAATTATTGGAAGTAAACTTGAAATAAAGTGATTTGAGTGGTTGGCTTTTCATTCTAATTTGTCAGCTTTTACATTTTTCTATTCTCTACCCTTTTAAGTACGGCGGTGACTTCTCATTCTCCTGTCCCCAATGAACAGGAGAAAATTAACTCACTACTGATATAGAGCTTGGCATGTCAGCAGTGCTCCATTTCAGCAGTTGCAAGCTCCATGTCAGCAGTGGGTTAATTTTTTTCTGTCCACTGAAGGCAGGAGAACGAAACTCTATAGAGTAAATTAGATAATCATTAATGATTTTAATCTCCTATCCGCTTATAAAAAAAAAAAAAAAATTTATTTTTGTCCATGATGAATACAAAAGAAATGATCAACGGTACCTAAAGATTTCAACTTAATTTGTTAGAAGTTGGAAAAGAAAATAGTGCTACATAAATGAAGTTGGACTTGCCATAAGTAGAAAGATTCTTGTCACATTTTTCCAAGAACTTGCCCAGCAGCGAGCAATGAATAATTTGTGGTCCATTTGTCTTTGTAACAATTTTTGCTCCTTGGCTAATAAATAGAAATGTAGAGCCGACTTAAGCATTAGGCCAGTTAAATTGTCATTTAATATCTCATATTTTAGTGTTTGTTTAATGAATTTTTTTAGTAGATTTTGATTTAACGAGGTGGTCATAAAACACCACATCAAGAATAATAATAATGAAACATGTCGAAATGGTATAGTCGGTGATGAATGTCAAGGAAATAATGAAAAGAGAAAGAATGTCTAGAAATCTTGAAAATAATTTGAGTCGAGTTTCTATTAATATTTATGATCTACAATGATGGAATAATATTGATAATTTATTAAGCAATTTGTTAGGTTAGCTCCCAAATAAGATTTAATTATAATACACTTAAAAAAAGACATAATCCCTCAAAAAAAAAAAACTAATAATTTGTGGTCCATTTGTCCAGTGGCAAACTGGGGGTCATCACTTAAAAAGAAAGAATTAATATTTTCTTAAAAAAAAAAGAAAAATGGAACTAGTTAATATAATCAAAAGCTGGTGGGAGTGCTTCACTTTCTAATATTAGTAATAGTTGTCCAGCCTAGAGCTGTCGAGACTAGAGAGGGCCGTGCTCAGTTGGCACGACTCATATTTTGGTAACTTCAGCTTGATCATGGTAGGCCCAAGCATACCGTGCCAGAATAGTTCATAGTCGGGCACGGTTAGTTTGTGTTGGCCCGAGAGTTCATTTGACACATTTGTTATAAGTAAAGTTTTTGTTAAAAAAAATTTGACGGTTTGAATGTAAATTTAAAAAGTGTTGTGAATATTAAATTGAATATTTGAATTCATAAATATAAAAGTACTTTTATATAAATTTTGTATTTATCTAATTAAACAAATGATTAATTATTATATATTTTATTATTTTCTTTTATAAATGATAATTTTTTCAGTATTCTATAATGACTATTAAAATTAATAGATTTACAAAGGTCGTATCAATTCAAATTCATAAAACAATTGTTTTAATATATATTATATTAATTTAAATCAAATATATTATGTGTAATTTTATATTATATTATTTAATGTGTCAACACATATTTTTCACTTTCTATAAATATATGAATTTGGTTCAATAAAAAGTTATTTTTTTAAAAATGTATTAATAGTAATTTTTGTTAATTTTCAAGTTTCATTAAGGATAATTAGCACATTTCATCTTTATCGTTTGTTCTCATTGTGTAAAACGTCCTTATCGTTTGGATTTTGGCATCTGAATCCCTAATAAATGTTTTTTTTGGTAAAACATCCCTAATTTCCACATCCGTTAACATTTCTTTTAAAATGACGCGACCACAATACTCATTATAAACAAAAAGGTTCATTTGCGCAAATAAATTAAAGGATAGGGATTTACAACATGGACGTTTTGTGCACACAAACATTTAAAGTCAGATTTTTGATATTCTTCTTCCAACAACTATAAAATTTTACACAGACAGACAAAATCATATGCATTGTAATATTACACTTAACATAGTGAAGGAAACTCATATACATTAATAGAACTTGACATATCCAAACAAATGTATGCCACCAAATACATTCAAAATACTTCAAGATGTAGCTTTGATAACCTACATTACAACCAACCTACACACAAAATCTAAACACCATGTTTTAAATTAAACAACTTTTTCTCTTTCTGCATATTCAACAATTGTTCTTCATACGCATTCTTGGATATAAACAAACAAGGTATTATCTCTACATATTTGAAACATATAAGCGGGTCCCACCAGACAAAAAAAAAAAAAAAAAAAAAATGCCACAATCTCCATTTTTCTATACACGAATTCCAATTTCAAAGGTAAATAAAAAAAGTCACAAATTGAAAAAATAAAATTGTGCTAGAGTAATTATTAAATGGCGTTCATACGTAAGGAAGCGTTTACCAGGATTGACTTGTGTCCACGAGGTCTTCATCTCAATTTGCTTTCCAAATCTACACAAACGACGATCCATTGTTGTTCTACCGTGCAAGAAAATGTTGTGTGTATGATTTTTCATATAATTGTACTCACAAAAATATATGTATAAATCTGACTTTAAACGTTTTTGTGCTCAAAACGTCTATATCGTTTCTATTTTTTTGCACATTTAGATTTACTAGTCAGACACACGTGCGTTGCACGTGTTTTTGTAATCATATTGTCAATTTTTTTATATTTTTTATATTTTTATTTTTTAATTGTTAATAATTAAAATGTTAAAGTAGCAATTGCAATAAAAATAAAAAGTACGGTTATTGATATCATGTTGTATTGTATTGTTCAATGTTGATATTTTATTTACATTCATAGAAGTACAATTGCAATCAAAGATTAGTTTTATATAGTGGTAATACGAATAGTAGCTTGAACCCAGTGAAAAGTTTTTGGTGATTTGAGCTTTAAACGTCGATGAACTATTGATATCAAATCGTATGAAATTAATGATGTATTAATAGAGATTTTTATGGTTGTATTTTACGAAAAAATAATAACTATTATTAAATTTATTGTGAGAGAATGTAATGATTGATTATATAATATTGTACATTTGTTGGAATTGTACTCCTTATAAACAATATTCTTTGTGTATAATCTCTTTTTGTTAAGTGCGTCTGATTTGACGATATAAATAAAAACAACAAAAATGTAAGTAAGAAACAAAAACTAAAAAACTGTTCACGTTCTCTCTCTCTCTCTCTCTCTCTCTCTAATATAATATAATTATTAATTAAATTAAATTAAATTAAATTAAATTAATAATTAACAAAGTTTCAAATGTTAGTTGTGAAGTACAATAACTGTAATCCAATGTATTAAAAATAATCTTTTTATCTCCATTTCAGTTTTGACAATCATAATTTGAATTTTAATACGGTAAAAAAAAAAAAAAAACAATTTTTCCATTCATTTTTTTAAAATCCATTACTCATTTCTTTCAACTACGTAATGAAAAAAAATGATATCATCTTTTCACTTTCATATTTAATTTAATATATTCAATGTTTACAAATTTTAATTGCACATTTAATAAATTGTTAAAAATTTGATGTACGATAATAATCAACAATAAAAGAGTAATAAATAAATATTAAAAGATAATTGCATTCATGTAAGTACAATTACAATCAGAGATTGGTTTTATATGATGATAATATCAATAATAATTTGAACCTTGTGAAGACTATTTGGTGATTTAAACTTTGATGATTGACGAATCTTTGATATCAAATCTTATGGAATTAATGATCACCATGATCAAGATTTTACTGAAGAATAAAATTAATAATTATTAATTTTATTGTAAGAGAATATAATGATTGATTATATAATATTGTACATTTGTTGGAGTAGTAGTTCCTTGTGAATAATATTCTTTGTTTATGTTCTCTTTTTATTATACGTGTATGATTTAGCGATGTAAATGAAAACGTCATAAATGTAAGTAAGAAACAAAAATTAATACTTGCCTATGTTGTGAGAATATTGAGGGACATAAGTAAGATGAAAACAACATTCAATATATATTAATGAAATTAAATTAAATTAAAATTAAAAAAATTTCACACGTTAGTCCTAAACTACAGTATATGTTTGGTGGGGCTTAAAGATTTTGAAAAAAAAAATAGTAAAATACGTTGTTGAAAAATTGATAAAAGTTGTATGTCCGACAAAATATGTTGTTGAAAATGAGTTTGAAAAAAAAAAGAATAAAAAAAAAAACTGAACCAAACATGCTCATAATCACTGTAATCTATTAAAAATAATCTTTTTATCTCCATTACAGTTTTGACAACCATGATTTAAATTTTAATGCAGTAATAAACAAAGTTACAACTTTTCTCATTCATTTTTTGTTGTTGTTGAAACTCGTTTCTCATTCCTTTCATCTTTTTTAGAACTTTTTATATGTAGTATAGATTAGATATGAGAGGGTAAAATAGTCCAAAAATGTAATATAAAAGGCTAATGTTGCTGGATGTTACGCAGAATCACCTGACGGAAATTATACCTAAGGACTTGTGTAAAGGAGAGAGGCTGGAGACTTTGATTTTAATGGAGAATTATTTTTATGGCCCGATTCCTGAAGAATTGGGTGAGTGCAAGTCCTTGATTCAGATTAGAATACATAAGAATTACTTATATGGAACAATTCTGGTGGGATTTTTCAATTTGCCATTGTTGAATATGCTTGAGTTAAATGATAATTGCTTAACTGGAGAGCTGTCGGAGGAGATTTCAACTTTAAAAAACTTACAGAGTTGAATTTTAGTGGCAACAACTTGACATGCAAAATTCCAGCTTCAGTTGATCATTGTTCCCACTTGACATTCATTGATCTAAGTCGAAACAATTTAGACAGTGTGATTCCTAAGGAGATTTCTGTGCTGCAGAATTTGAATATTCTCAACATGTCGAGAAATGAACTCGCTAGCGTAATTCCAGGTTCATTGGTCTAATGAATGATCTCAACTTGTTAAGAAATGAACTCACTGGAAGTGATTTGGCCATGAGATGGGATATGATGGGATGGATTTTTGGAGAAGATGAAGTTATTTTGTGTTGTTTAAAAGTTATGAGACTTTATTTACAATTTTTTTTTGTTGATTTTAGCTTTTTCTATTTTTGTTTATTGAAAGAGGATGACAAATCTGTCAAAATATGTCAATTGGGACGTGAGTTGCAACAAATTGAAAGGTTGTGAATGTTTGATGCTAACAAAATTGGTTGGAGTAGAATAATAATGATTTGAAAAGTTGGAGACCAAACATTGCAAATTACCCTAAATCTATACTAATTCTAAAAGTCCCTTAAAGGAGAAAACATTTTTAGACGATATTGCCCTCAAATAACTCATAATTCCTAAAGTCATCTTTCAATTAATATAATTTATTTTGGCTTTAATTTAAACTATTTAATATTATATAAATATTGTATTTTGATCATTAAAAGTGATTTGTCTCTTTAAATTCCATTATATATTGTAATTAATGAAAATATTTTTAATTGTAACAATCAAATAATAATCTTATTATGCACAGAATTTAAGCAAATTTCTTCATCAACATAACAAAACAAGATGAATTTGGTTTTGCATTTCGACTTTCTTATTATTGATTCATACTTTCTTCCTTTGTTATTCGTCTTTGGTTTTTATTATGCAAAATTTTTTTCCCGGCAATGATATTTTAATCTTTGATAATTAGTTGATATGAAATTTAAGCTGAAATATGAAAGGCGTATTTTTTTATTGTGGAAGAACCAGCTAAAACAAGGAGAATTTGTAAGTACTCTAACTCTTTCAAAGACATGATGGAAGACATAACTTGTGAATATGCGATGCTAACAAAATTGGTTGGAGTAGAATAATAACAGATTTGAAAAGTTGGAGACCAAACATTGCAAATTACCCTAAATTTAATTAAAAGCACTTTTATTTTTTAAGAATTGCTTTGGATTTAAAAAGCCCTTTCAAACACTACAAGATTAATTGAAACCTTGGCATATAATGCACTTTTGTTATGATTATGCCCATACAACTAGTGGGTTGGCCGGCCTTGAACTGTCCAGTCCACTTCACACCGATAGTCGAGCTTTTGCACAAAAAACACTACCGCGTTCTAAAGCATGGTATTAAAATAACATACGATCTCTTTCTTTGCAAATCTTGTGGAATTCTCGTAAAATAAATCACAAATGGTACAACATTAAATTATTATCCTCTGATGCACCAAAATTTTCAAAACAAATAAATCTCATCTCTATCACACAACTAATTGTTTTATTAACATTTTTTTTTTTTTTTGTGTGTTTGCTCCCCTTTTTCCTCTCTTTTAATCACTCGAAGATTACTCTCCAATTATGGATGCTTGGAACTCAGAATCTGCATCGAAATTTAACATTTTGGAACATCTTTAGGAGGTGGCAAAACTGATTCATTAGGGCCCTTTCCGTTGTCCACCAAGAAAGCCATTTTTAGTCCCCATGTTGTGTGCACTTCCAAATGGCAATGCATAAACCATACCCCTGCAAAATTTCACAATATTCATTATACAATTGAGTCGAGTCCAATACAAAATACCAAATGTGTTGATAAGGTTATTGACATACCTGGATTATCGGCTCGGAATCTTATAGCAGCCCATCCACCAGATGGTACTCCAATTGTGTTTCTTTCGACAGGGTCGACAAGATTGAATTTCTTAGGATCAGTTTTTGGATTAAAATTTCCTACTCCCCTACCAACAGAAAAGAAATTGAAGCCATGAAGATGAACAGGATGATTCTCAGGGGCAATTATACCAGTATCTTGCAAAACCACTTGGACTGTTGCATTGTAAGGTAGCCTATAAAGCTTTGTCCCATTAGTACTCCGTAAATTTGTTGGAGGATTACCCGTATAATTAAACGGAATTGGAGGATTCCCGGGGAAATCAGTGGTGAAAACTCCTTTAATCTTGAAGTAATGTGCCTGCAGAAGAGCAATGGTTGGCATTATAAACGTGACATTGTTTACAGCAGCCACTACCCGGCTTCCATTCCCGGCTTTGCACGAAGGACATGGATTAACTGCGAGCCCGACTGTAAATAAAAGAGAACGATCAACTGTTAATGGCACTTTGGCCGGATATTTTCCTGAATTTAGGCTTTTGAGTGAGTTTGTGAAATTGTTGGCTACTGGGGTGGCATTTTGAGGTGGAGGACTAGTTAAGATTGTTGGGGTACTAGAAAGTGTTCCTGTATAATGCAGCGTGGCAGTTGCTGTCAGATTGTCGATAGCCACCACCGGAGTGTCCATGAAGGTGGCGGCCGCCACCAGGTAACTTCCCGCGCCCTGGTCTGCCGCCACGATGACATTGGTGGTTTGGCCTGGGGCTACCAGAATTGTGTCAGTTTTGAAAGGTTTAACATATGTAGCATCAACTTCTACTACTGTCATCTCGTGTCCTGCAATCTTGAAGAAGAGTTCTTCATTGAGTGCAGCATTGATTACACGTAGCATGTAGGTTTTTCCTGGTTTAACATTCAATGTGAAGCCCTCTGCATCATCAAAATTTGATTGGAATCATTAATTTTTTGAAAAATTTCTACATTCATAAGATATATTATGCAATTGAAATTTTCTTTTAGTACTTGTAATTGAACAATTTGGAACTAGTCCTGGAAAGCCATTGATTGTGTGAGCATCCGATACATTTGGAGCCAAACCGGATTTTAGAGCCTCGTTGATCACGTCTTCAGTATCCGATTTCCACCATTCAGCTGCAATATTGAACTCTTAGTCTATTGTTCAAGAAATACAATATATTTTACACTCGGTTCCTTAGATGAGCAACTCCTATGCTTGTGCACGTGTGTGTATGTTCAACCATGAGAAACGAATGGCCTAAAAGAATGTTTAGTTGGATGGTACTCGAGAGCACTAAAGAAGAACAACAAGCTTAAGCCCATCCTCACCTAAGATAACCACACGTTCATGATCAGGTTTTGGGAAAGGATATGGGACGCCAAGCTTAGGCAAGATGACTATGGCACCGTGGACCGTGGCCCTTAGCCACAGAATATGAGCATGCCAAAGTAGCGTGCCCCTTTGGCCTGTGATGGTGAAGTTGTAGATGTAGCTTTGGCCTGGCTGGATCGGACATTGCGTGATATATGCAGGACCATCAGCCCACCCAGTCCGAAGTTGCCTTATGCCATGCCTACCATAAAAAAACATGAAACTTTACAAAGTCTAATACATTAGAGCAAAAGGTCTTGGTCCTGGCGTGATATGCTTATAGGCACATCTACAACACAAGCAAGTTTATTGGAAAACAAATTTCAAGTAATTTAGTATCTTACCAATGAATAGACACGTTATATTTTACGTGGTTGACGACCTTTACTATTACCGTATCGTCTTCCCTAGCGTAGATGGTGGGACCCGGAAAATTTCCGTTGACGGTTACGATGGATTTGGTCGAGCACAATCGAGTGGTGTTTTTCATCACCACCTGCACATGAAAGCCATTGGTCATTAGAATGCAAATTGATACGTGGTTGTACCTTCCATGTATGTATAATTTTGACATTTTTCTTTTTTTTTTTTTTTTTTTTTGGTAATTTAGCTTAACCACCTTAGCTAATTGGAATTACCTTTTCTATTAGCAATTGCCAGCAAATGCATGGAGTGTTATTAATCGATGAGAGATTAATTAATCAATATTTTTTTCTTTTCCCAAAAATTAGGAGTAAACGAACTTGCATGCATAGTTACGCGGTGAAGTATATGATTTATAGGGCGCATATATATGCTTGGTACGTTAGATTAGTTTATTAGTATTGTATATCAAATGGTAACAATATTCATAGAATAGAAAATATACTTACATTAAACTTGTAATGGCGAACCCTGCATTCAACAAATGCAGGAAACAAACATCCTACGAAGATCAAAACACGAATCCATGTCTCCATTATTCTTCTTGTCGGGCCGAGTTACCTCTCCTCTCTCTCTCTCTCTCTCTCTCAATATATATATATCCTCCCTCTCTCTCTCTTTCTCACTCTCTCTCTCTATGAGTTGATATATGTCTTTCTAGATTGTTGCAGTCAGATAGAACTGGCCAACGCAACATTTTATAGGTCATGAGGGCATTTGCTGCCATGTCCTTTTTCCTTAGTTAGGTGGAAGAGATGGATTCTTCAAATATAAGGCTACTTAGGCAAAACTATAGTTTTCAATTCTTTTCTTACATTTTACACAAACTAGTTTTTAATAGATTATAAGTGTTTCAACATACTTATTTTATACCTAATTATAAGCTGCTCTTCATCACGTTTTTAATTAAATATTTTCTTTATTTGGCTCATCAAAAACAAAATAGAATAGTCTATTTGGGTCATTAATTAATTCAGTTAGTTTCCCTTAACTAATTACTAAATTGGGTTTAATTTTGTTGTTAAGTGGAAGTAATAGTTTAATACTTCATTTATATAGTCTTATGCATGGGGCTATCTCACGCAAAATAATTAACTATGTGAAGAAATGTCCAAGTGAGGGAAGATTATAGAGCCTTAATCATGTATTATGTTTTAATATAGGATTTATATTTAGTAGGTTTACATTAAAATAAGATTTGTATGATTTAATAAGATTTTTAAATAAACATAAAGTATTTTTTTGTAATTAGTCTCAAGAAGTATCGACTAGGCTCGAACATGTCTTGTTTAACTAGTTATCTTTTTGAAACGCGTCTTTTCAAAAATAGGACTTATCAATATGCATAAATACTAATATTAGTTGCACATAACAATATTTTTGCAACAAACAATTTATTAAATTTGATGTACTAGTTAATAATATAAATATAAATTCCTTAAATTGATTGTTTGAAAGCAAAGATTGTATTAAGCCAACCATACATTGGGTTGATCACTAACAACTATATATCTACTCTAGATTCTCCAAACCTTAACCCCTCATAAATAATCACTAATTAAATCGTAGTCAACTAATTTGGAATAAGTCTTTATCATCATCATGAGATTATATTTAAATTTTTTATAATTTATAAATTCTAAATTAATCTTGAGAGTTCATAAACTATATACTTAAACAATTTTTTTATTGGTTGGGAACTTGGGTTGGTGGATTATGATATACTTTTCATATTGGTTACAACTACTAATACTATTTATTTGAAATATATAGCATGGAAATTAAATGAAATTCTTTTAGGTGAAAGTTTGTGGAGAAAAAACAAAACGACCACAAATTTTAGTTTTTTGTTTTTTACTTGCATTTGGTTAATTAGTCCAAAAGTTAATTCTTAAGTAGATCGAGTATATAACGTTAAACGATCACATCATGCACTTTAATCTTGTCGAGTCATATCGAATAGATACTTATAGTCAATCAAATACATGAATGTTTTGAAAGAATTTTTAAAGGAACGAGCTTGTTCGATTAACTACAATTTTATTTTTTAGATATTATTTGCGAGATTGAGGAAAATAAACATAGCTATAGATTATTTTAATTTTTGTGTGTATACTAAACTATTACAATTATTTATTATTAATTGACAAGTGTTAAGATGGTAGATAAAACTAATTAACAATAATTACTTTTTTCTAGATCCTTCTTGTTATGTTATTTTGTCGTGGAATAGTTAAATCAACGTAGTAAGATTTAGATAAAAGTAAAGGATGAACACAATAATTATTGACTGAGTTCGATTTTAAAGATTTAGTCTCGGGAGCTCATTTCTTAGGCAGTCCACTCACTAAATCCACCATATCCACCACGCATCCAACCACAGTACAATAAGTAATAGATCAAAGTCAAAACAAACAAGTTTAATTAAAAGTAACTCTTAAACAAACCAGAGATTCAAACACATCACTTAACAACTATCTCAAGAACAAAATAGAAAGATCTATTTAATATTACTAAGGCGGGTTTTTAATATCAGGCTCAAGGTTCCACTTAAGTCCCATAAGTGTGAACATCAAATTTCTTTACTTCTTGAGTTCTTGTATATCTTTCCACCATAAGAATTAACTAATAAATAAAGATAAAATAAAATGTATTTCCTCTTCTTTTTTTTTTTCCCTCTGCAGAGCGAAACTCAAAAAGAATTTATAAATAAAAGAAGAGGAAAAAGAAAATGTATTTTCACTGAATTGACCGAGTGATAGTGTAATGCATGCCTCAATCACTGATAAAAATGACATTTCATCGTATTCGGGCAAACCCACATTCTAGAACAATCCAAAAATGGAAAACTAAAATTTATAGGATCGTATGAAGCAGAAAGAAATTATTTGTCATTTAAGGTTTACTAGAAGTTATTTGTATATGTACTCAAAATTAGTGGTATTTATGGTTGATTAAGAAATTTAAACGAGTAAATTTGTCTCAGTTTCAATGTGCAAAGTTTTGTTAAAAACAAACGAATTTGATCGTTAAGTGAAGGAGCGTGTTAAAAAAAGTTTTGAATAATTTATTTTATCTCATGTCTAAAAGTTTAAACTTTTAGATAATATACAGTTGACTTAATTAATATACTCGACCCTCGTTACAACTTACAACACACTACAAAAAATGTTGTCTACAACGACGACTAGTCGCAACTATAATGTTACAGTGACGACGAAGTCGTTGCTACATGTCGTTACTATAGGTTAGTAGTTATAATTTTATTGCAACAATATTTTATCGTCGTTATAGGTGTCGAAAATTTGTAGTAACTAAAAATTTAGTTCCAAATACTTGGAGCTCTTACCAGACCCAACCCGCCAAGTTTTGCCAAGCATTTTTATTCTAAAATGGTTGAATTGTGATTCAAACACCTAACCAAAAGGTCGTTGTGGAGTAGCAACTCAACCATTTAATATAAATAAATTCTTGTTGTTATATTTATTTTCATAATATATATTAATTTAAGGAACAACATTTTGTTCTTTGACTAAATATATATTAAATTCATTTTCAATAATTGTTTATAAAGTAAAAAAGAAAAAAAGTGCCATAATTTTCCGCCATCTTCCAAACTTACATGGACGACTAAGTTGATTTATAGCGACGAAAAATGTAACCATTATCTCTCTCCTTATACGATAGCGACAACACGAGTGTGTCGTCACTATATCTTTTATTTTATAGTGACAATTGAAATGTCGCTGTTATTGTTGCTATTTATTATAGTGAAATATATTCAATGTAGAATTATATCTAAAGCTATCGATTCAATTTCTAGTACCTCAAGTGAGTAGAGATTTGACTTATCCTTGAACTAAATGAACTTGAATTGTGGATCTAAAATACCTTTAGTAGGATAGGGATCGGGTTTACAATTTTTATCCTAACGTATGTGCTTGAAGAATAAGAAGACTTGAAATTTCGATGATCCAGCCTGGCCCGGCCCGGCCCGGCCCGACCCATGTTTTGTAATAGTTCATGATCACTCATGAGTCGAGGCTAGGCATGTCAAAAAGTGCTTTCTTGTTATTTTAATATTTCAGTCATTAATATAAATTTTTTACAACCACTTCTTTTGTTGTTAAAAAGAAAGACAACGAAAAAATTAAACAGTTGTTGAAATAAAAATCGGTTGTCAATATTAATTATTAACGACCATTTCTTTCGTTGTTGAAATGAAAGACAACTAAAATTTGATTGCTTTCATTGTATTTTAACAATAAAAATAGTTCATACAACAACCAAACAGGTGGTGGTTGAAAAAAGAATCGATTGTAATTTGTCAATAGAAATTTTTTACGATAAGTTATTTGTCAACACTTCTTTGCTAACCAACGAACGACAAACTAATTGTAGTCGAATGTAATGAATAATGAAAATTGTATATTCTATGATCATTTATATATGGTGGTTGAAGGTGATATATCTTTTAGTCTTTTAAGTGTTGCAACCTCTCGAGTCCAATTTTGAAGATGGCACGGATCATGTTCACCATATTCTAGCTAGTGTTCCCATATATGCCTGATAATAATATATCATATGTATATTTTGGTTGACATTTATTAGTAATTTTAGTTTCATTATTTCTTATCATTTAGCCAATTTATTCTAATTTTTAATACACAAAGTGTGTGCTAACATTTTTTTTTCCAAATTTTTATCTATGGATATATTTTGTCAGAACAAAAAGCGAAAGATTTAAGAAAGACAATTTATGATTGAATATATATTGACATCACCTTAAAATTTTATAATTGCACCATATTTTAATTGCATGAAACATCTATAAACTTTACTCATTGTCACATTTATGTCCTCAAATTTTTTAATCACATTCTTATCATCAACTTTCTATTGATCAGCACATCTTGTTCCTAATGATGATTTTCGTCCAAATATTTCATTAAAAGGGAGTAAAATGGCTTATTTGTTCATCGTTAAATAAGTAAAAAATTAAATAATACAAAATTGAGACAAAATATTTGTCCCTTATTTTAGAGCACACTAATAGAATTATTAAATGAAAACTGTCATTAGGGATAAATTATAGTAATTAATGAAAGGTTAAGGATAAAAATTCGATAAAAAAAGTTAAAGACATTATTGTGATAATGAATAAAAGTTAGGACCTTTAATACAATTAAAACGTGTTATGAAAAATGTAGTGACAATATCACCACCTCTTATGATTATATACTTGCGAGTTTATTGACTATTTTATATGTATAACAATAGAAACTTTCTATTAAGAGTAATGTTATTTATCATTGATGATCAACAGCTATGTGTCAGTGAGGTCCAATTCAACTAAGAGATATGAGAAAACAACACAATATGTAGCACCAATCAATTGTAATAGATCATTCTACCACTTAGACTAGTGATCATCATGATAAATAACATTATTCTATCAATTAACTAAGGAATATATCGTTTACTAACAAATTACCAATGGATAAAATCTCCACAATAAAATGATCCAAAAATACACAAATGACCGATATTTTCGGTTCATATTAATAATAATTTTGTTTCAGTAAATCAGAATTTGTTACGATGAGATAAATGAAGGGTATAAGACCTAACTATTATTAAAATCTTACACCATTCTACTGTGAAAAATAATAACCAAAATACGAGGGATTGAGTTGTTTTTCTTAACAATATTAACACTTAAAACTAAAACCGTAAAATTCAATATTAGAGTTCAGAAAGCTCAAACGAACAATTTTAACTGCCTATAGGTCAAACTAGTTGAGTTTAAAATTCGTATTCTTAAACAATCCCAACCATGCTATGAAGGATAAATCTCACATCGATTATATACCGAAATATTAACCAGTATATAAGGGTTTGAACTATAACTTCTCTTAATAAGGTTGACCTTTTAAGATAGAAACACAAGTCTTAATATAGTATCAGAGCCCATTAAGTTTAAACGAACAATTTGGTCCGTCTAAAGCTCAAATGAGCATTCGAATTTCAAGATTGGTGTGCTCAAACGAACCACCATCTTGCGGTGGCATGTTAAGGATAAATCTCATATCTTTTATACACCGAAATATTAACCATGATATAAGAACTTAGACTACTACTCTTAATAAGATTGACATTTTAAGATGGAATCACAAGTCCTAATACATGTAGCGCATGTAAAGATTAAAATAAATCTCATATCTTTTATACACCAAAATATTAACCATGATATAAGAGCTTAGACTACTACTCTTAATAAGATTGACATTTTAAAATGGAATCACAAGTCCTAATACATGTAGCGCATGTAAAGATTAAAATACTAAGTTACTTAAATATGAAAACCAATAACCAACATATAAGATTACCCCCAACACTCAATACTAACCACCCCCAAAACTAAATACCAGTGTTGTTTCTTTCTGTTGAATTGTTTTTCTAAATATGTCGTTTTGACTTGTGCAGGACACTACATAAATGACTCGGAACTAGTGTTGAATGACGATCAAGCATTCGGGGTCGATAAGGAGCAAAACCCACATAAAAGAGGGTGGCCATGGCATGGCTGCAACTTGCTTGCTGCGGCATACACTGAAAGTACATGTTCACCTCTCAAACGTTTTTTTGGTCTCCTTTCCTTTTGAATTCAGTTTTTGTGTTTCTTAATGAATAGTTGTGACCCTTTTTAACCATTGTATTCTTTAAGTGGTGTCTTTTAACTTAGAATGATGGTTTTAAAGAAAATTAATCAAGACATTTCTTCATCATTTTATTATCCTTGTGCTTTTTTAAATAAAGTTGTTTTCGTTGTCTTGTTTTATATTCGAATATTGTAGAACCGGATATAAAATTCTCTCATATAATGCACAATTTCTTGAGTGTGTGGTTTACTTTCGCTAGTGCATAGATGCAAGTAAACATTTAATTCTAACACAGCATTGGTAGAGCGCGGCCTTGATTCCTGAATTCGATTAAGGAAGAGAGTAAGGGCCGGACATATTCTTGTAGCTAAGGAGTTAAGAATTCCCCCCGAGGGGGTATATCCTAGAGGCAACTTTGGATCTCGTGTGCACTACTTTTGAGTGGGACAAATTTTGTCTTAAGGAAAGCGTATATCACGCGTCTTGGAATAATCTATAGATTCGAGTTTCAATTTTAGTTTGAGAGATTCAAGCTATTGAAAGCAATATTTGATCTAACACTTTCAAAATAAATACACGCTGGTATGCGCACGCAAACGAGATAATAGTTATTATAATTTAAACTTTTATTGAGAAAAAGCTTCCACAATTTATAAGACAGTGTGCCAAGAAAAACCAACACAATGGGTGGGCTAACATGAGTCATGAATGTTGTATCACTACTTACTTCTGTATCCATCTTGAATTTATGATGCCTTAATTTTAACATTAATTCATCACTGAAAGGCATTTAAGATTAGGTTGAAAGGTGTGCCGTGCTGCACATATGCATTCACGTGCTCACTTCAAGAGGGAAAGAGCAAGTTTGTCTGATCTTATAAAGTTTACTTATAAGTAAATAAGTAAATAAACAAGAAACTACTGATTATTCATTAAAATTTTGAGGTCCTTTACATTAATTCTTTTTTGCCCCAATAGATTTGATTCATATAATAACTAGATTTACTAAAAGATTCAAAGCAAAGTTGAGAGATGTCTATACGAGAATAGTTGAATGGCACATAAAATTAAAGAAAAGTAATGCACAAACTTTGCGCATGTTTGGTAGTGCTGAAATTAATTTTAAGTGCTTATAAGTTTTGAGTCTCATAGAATGTGTGGTTAATAAATAGATAGTAAGTTGTTCGTCTTACGAAATGTGTGGATAAAAAGTATGTTTGATGATTTTTGATCAACTTAATTATAATTTAAGGATAAGCAAAAAATCACTCTTAATTGTTTTTGTACATCATTTAATTCATATTTTCCTAAATATTTTTCTCACTAAAATTTGGCATCCAAATGGACCCTTACTATTTTCCAAGCTAAAAACAAGTATACTTTTCTAGCTAGCAAACTTTTACTCTAAGGAGACTGATCATAAAAGGGAAGATTGTAACAGAAAAAGAGTCACCCTATAATTTTTAGCTGTCATTACAAACCCTAAGAATCTGTTCATGTGCATTAATCTGATATATAGTTGTATACAATCGAGACTAGTGGTACGTTTGGTAAGTGGATTATTCCATACTTGATTTTGTGAAGAAAGAAAAAGAAGTTGAAATCTTGTCTATTGTACTATTTAATATTACGTACCCAATTGCAACGGGTCAAGAATTTTACTCGACGTGCAGATTTTTACACTTTTCTTTTATATATAAATAAGAGAAGTGCTTTTCTTTTCTTGATTGACCAGACCAGCTATTTATATTTGTTCATATTTATTTACACTTTTCAGAATTCTCTCTTTGGCTTTCTTATAGTTGTGCAGAATTAAGGCTTAGTGACTTTCTGTATCAAAAATCATGGCTGAAGAAGACAAATACACGAAAGATGGAACGACAGATTATCGTAATAATCCTGCAATTAAACAGGAAACTGGGACCTGGAAAGCATGTCCTTACATCCTTGGTATGTCTTCTTCATTTCATAAAAATGTGCATTACGATTCATGTTAATTCATGTTATAAACTTAGACGAAGTTTTACACTGGCTGTTAATATATCGGAACCCTCCTCCTTTCCCCGGAGATAGGACTGGCTATGAAAAACGTAGGCAGAGTTATTGGACAAGACTTAGTGTGTTGTTATTGTTGTAATCTTTTTTTGTTTGGTTGAACAGGAAATGAATGTTGTGAGAGGTTGGCATATTATGGGATCAACACAAATCTGGTAAATTATCTCAAATTTCAAATGAATGAGAGCAATGTTGTGGCAGTTACTAATGTTACGAATTGGTCCGGTACATGCTATGTCACACCTTTGCTGGGAGCCTTTTTAGCCGATGCCTATATAGGACGATATTGGACAATTGCAACCTTCTCAATCATTTATGTTTTTGTAAGTCTAATTTTAGCCCAAGGGTTGATCCTCATTTGAATCAACTAGTCTTTGATTCGTGTGTTATTCCAGTTTTGAATCATAGTATACTGAACTCATTTGATACAGGGGATGACATTGCTGACATTATCAGCATCAGTCCATGGACTAAAACCATTTTGTGATGAGAAAAACGTGTGCCATCCTACAGGGCTTCAAACTGGATTTTTCTTCCTTGGGCTTTACTTAATCGCCTTAGGTACCGGGGGAATCAAGCCATGTGTTTCTTCCTTTGGTGCAGATCAATTCGATGATTCTGATGAGGCCGAAAAGAAGAACAAGAGTTCTTTCTTCAACTGGTTCTACTTTTCAATCAATATAGGTGCCCTTGTTGCTTCTACTGTTCTTGTATGGATTCAAACAAATGTGGGGTGGGGATGGGGTTTTGGCATCCCAGCTGTGGCAATGGCTGTTGCAGTGGTGAGTTTTTTCTCGGGTACACGCCTTTATCGCAACCAGAGGCCCGGAGGGAGTCCCCTAACTCGAATAGGACAGGTTCTAGTCGCATCCTTCAGAAAAATTGGAGTACAAGTGCCTCGGGATAAGTCTCTTCTTTATGAGATTGCAGAAGAAAAATCTGCTGTCCAAGGAAGTAGGAAACTTGATCACACCAAACAGTTCAGGTAACATTCTCTGATGGTGACTAATTGATTAATTCGTGGAAAAATATTTTATCAAACCTTTGATGGGATGCTCGATGACCCGCATTGGACAGCAATGGACACGAGTAAGAAAGAAAAAGAAGTTAAATTCCTGTGGTTTCTCAGTACAGTCCAGTAATGGCCTGGATTTTTGTACACCACTGCCCTTACAGAGCTGGTGAAACAGTACAATTTCAGTTTAATCAGTTTTCTTTAGGTCTAGCTATCAATGATTATGACAAGATTTAAGAAAGTAAAGATCGTTTTTATGTTTCTCATTCAGTTTTTTTGACAAAGCAGCTGTGGAGACACAATCAGATCGTATCAAGGGCTCGATTGATGCCTGGAGACTCTGCACTGTCACTCAAGTCGAAGAACTTAAATCAATTATACGTTTGCTCCCCATATGGGCTACAGGGATTATTTTTAGCACTGTGTATAGCCAAATGGGCACATTATTTGTTCTACAAGGCAACACAATGGATCTTCACATGGGAAAATCTTTTGAAATTCCATCAGCTTCTCTATCCCTATTCGACACGATCAGTGTCATTTTTTGGGTTCCTGTCTATGATTTTCTTATCGTTCCTTTTCGCCCGGAAATTCACAGGAAACAAGAATGGCTTCACACAGCTTCAAAGGATAGCAATTGGACTTGTTATCTCCATTTTTGCAATGTTGGCAGCAGGAACACTGGAAATGATTAGACTCGGAATTGTAAGAGAGCAGAATTCCTATGATGCTAAACACATGAACATGTCAATATTTTGGCAAGTCCCACAATATTTCATCATAGGATGTGCTGAGGTATTCACATTCATCGGACAACTTGAATTCTTTTACGAACAGGCGCCTGACGCGATGAGAAGCCTGTGTTCAGCCCTGTCGCTCACCACAGCCGCGTTCGGGAATTATTTGAGTACTTTGCTGGTTAATATTATTACAGATATAAGCACAAGGGATGGGAGTCCTGGATGGATTCCTGATAATCTGAATTATGGGCACCTGCACTATTTCTTCTGGCTTTTGGCTGTGTTAAGTGTCCTTAATTTAGGGGTATATCTCCTAGTTGCAAAGTGGTACACTTATAAGAGGGCAGTAGGTCCTTCTACTGGTCATATAATGGCATGATCTCCTGCTGCATCAATTTCTTTTGGCTAAACATTTGCATTCTTCATAAGTATTTCAATCATCTGATTTATGTTATGATTATCTAATTGTGATTCAAATGTAGTAATTTCAATAGTGTCTTGCGGCATATTCCAACGAAGACAAAATATAAATAAATACATTTGTTACTTTCTAACAGTTTAACCTTCACATGAGATAATTCGACGTACACATCAGAATCAGAGTAGACAAATATTCTGAATTCAAGTTTCGCCCTCATAAATTTATGAAAAATCTGCATATATTAGGCATTGATGGAAAATGAACCACATTTGCACGTGACTAGCTTGTTGGAGACAAAATCCGAGTATATAAATAAATAGCGGCTTAGAGTGAAAATTACTTGCTTGCTTCTCTAAAATCCGTGTGATGAAGATTGCTAACAATCTATACATATATGCATAAGACGCGAGTAAAGCTTTTATCTTTACTAAATACCGCGCATTTCATCACTTAAAAGGTTCATATCGATGTTCATTCTCAAAGATAGGTTATTGTAGAACCTAAACAATTAGCGAGGTATGCTAAAATCCTCATCTGTACTCGCACTTGTTTCTAAACACCTCAAACTTCCACTTTGAAAAGAGAGGCCATCCAAATCTACACGAAATCTTTGAAGATTAATGCCATCAACACTTACAATGCTTTGAGAGTAATCTTGATCCATCGTTGATTGATGACTCTCGTGTCCTATTGATCCACTAGAAATGCCATTGAGCCTATGGGAATCCATCTTACGAGGTTGTTTGGGTAAGAAGTCGTCCATCGAATAGAGATCGGCCTCAAGTTCTTGCCACACTTGAGTCATTGTTGGCCTTTTTTTGGGCTCTTTCATCACACATCTTAAGCCAAGTTGTCCCATTTTCAACATCATTTCCATGTTACATCCCTCTATTAAGAGATTAGCATCCAATATTTCCTCAATGTTGCCTCGTTCAATACTAGGCCTTGCCTGCATTTTTTCAGAAAATAAATAAATAAAATTCCTTAGAAAACACATTTGTGAATATCTTTACAAGAATTAGAATTTCATCCCTCCAAATTTTTTTTTTTTTTTATCACAAATACTATATAGTCCTCCTAAGTCAAACATTTCCCAAGTTATGAACCTTGATTCCATTAGTGCTTCAATTGCCCTAATTAAAAGTGGACGTGGAGTGACAGGAGGGGGGGAATTAAATTCTCGTACATATGAACATATTTGCCTCACCGATATATCATTTACGAGTCACATATATTGAAACTACGAGTCACAATCCTTTTCTCGTGAATATGTAAAAAGTTCTCTACTTATCTATACAATGCAAGCTATAAGTTAAATTTTTAAGATTAGTGAACAATGTTCATAGATTACGACAAAAAGTACCTTGATCATCATACGACAATTTTTAAGTATTCGTCATCTTTTAACCAAAAATCCTAATTTAGTAGAACGAGCACTATAAATTACAATTACACGAAAACACGGAAGTTTTTAATTCAGTATTTTTTACTTACCCAATCAATGATGTGCAAATTGGCATGATTTCTAGTGGACTCAATTGCAGGTCTAGCAGCAACAAGTTGCAAAAGAATAACTCCAAAGCTATACACATCAGTAAATGGAGTGAGATGAAAACTTGAACAATAGGCTGGATCAAGATAACCTGGTGTCCCTTTAACCTGGCTGCTAACATGGGATTGGTCCCCAACTGGACCTGATCTAACAAGCCCAAAATCTGATACTTTGGCCTCAAATCCTTCTCCAATTAGGATGTTGCTTGGTTTTATATCTCTGTGGATTATGCTTGGATTCACTCCTTCATGAAGGTGAGCTAACCCTAATTCATTAGAAACTAATATTAGTTTTATGGGAACAAAACTGGAAAACTAAAAAGAAAAGAAAATTGAGAAGAAGCCAGCACGGGCCAATTTGAGGGGTCGCGGGCTAGGAGGGCTTCTCACGGATGGGTTTGGAACGGCCCGCCTATTTTCACACCGTTATTATACTGATTATTAAGAAGTTTATATTAACAAGATAAAAGAGTAAATTCTTCGAGCAAATAAAATGTAACGAATTTCGTTTTATGTCACGGCTGCGATAGTGTCACTTTGGAAATTGTGACAATTTGTTTAATTGACACAAATTGTGACTCTGATCTTGCAGATAAGATGACGCTATATCTTCAATGCTTATCACATTTCTTGTTCTATTGGATCTTTTAGTGGATCTACGATGAATAGATGGTCACATAAGTGACTATATTGAAGTAAAACATTGGCTCCTTAAATGACACTCTTGGACCTCGACTAGGTGAGTAGCAGGTTAGAGGGTATCGTTTGAGGAACCGATTTTTCACCATATCATACTCTAGATTCATTGGAAAAAAGACACGTTTCTTTTTAAAAGTGAGGACCCACCTTTAGCTGCTCCAATGGCTATGTTTACCCTTTGCCTCCAAGTTAAACTTCTCCCTCCCCTTCCTACAACAACACAACAAAGAGAATATCACAATTATCAGGACTAATTATGATTAATTAGAAAAACTTCAAAAAAATTAATTAAAACTTACCCATTATGTAATCAAGTAATGAACCATTAGTCACGTATTCATACACCAGTATTTTTGCTGTCTTTGGCCCTGTTAAAAATAAATAAATAAATGTAGTCGAGATAATATACATGTGTATTCTTTCCAATTATGTTGTGAACTTTGTAAAACTAAAACATCAATTTCTCCAAGAATTTGTAAAATAATTTATTTATCTTCTCTAAATAATTAAAACCTTTTTAAATGGAATATTTTTTTTTCAGAAAATCAAATATTTTCAAATTTTATATTACTAGAAAATCAAATGAACTGCATAAAATATAACTTAAAAGTAAAAGTCAAGTTGACTGGTCAACTATGAACATATGAATAGGGATGGCATGGGCGGGATTATTTATCGGGGGGCCGGCCGGCACCCCCCCGTCCCCCCCGTTAATTTTGACCCCATACCGCCTGCTTTTAAATCGGTCGGCTTTGCACCTGCTTTCATTCCGTTTATATATTTTTTAATTTTTTTTTTTTTGTAACTATTATTTTCAAAATTAAAAATATTAAAAAAAAAAAAAAAAATTATTCGGGTTCGGGTTGGTAGCTACTCCACCCCGAACCCGCCCGAACCCGCCATCGGTAATTTTCCCGCCCGTACCCGACCCGAATACCCGATTATCCGGGTGGGAAAATTTTAAGTTGGGGGATGGGGCAACTATGATCCCTATATGAAATGAATATTAATTAGTCTGGCAATAAATTTACATTTATATATCTACTTACCTGATTCTTCACAGAATCCCACCAGTTCAACAAGGTTCCTATGCTTCACTGTTGAAAGCAACCTGACCTCTGCATAAAACAAAGCACGACCAGTTCAAACTTTTTACCATAAGAGATGTGTATGTCAATAAGTGGAGGTAGTGTCCGCTTAGCCGTCTCTCAACTAAATTTTTTATATCTCGATATACTTAAACTCTTGTTAACAAATAGAAAGACGCAAGTTTAAAACTGATGTCACTAAGAACTGATGTACTGGGAGAATAGACAAAGAGAGACCTCATCTCCTTTTGTATATCTATTAAGAGGGTTCTCGTTCATAAGCCAAGATTTTTTTGGAGGGTAGACTAGTGCTTAGAAAAAAAAAATTGCACTTCAAGACCGGACTTCTACTAAAAAAAAAAATTGCACTTCAAAAATGGAATTTTTCCGGAGCGGGACTGGACTCCCGCCCCCTACCTATGCCCCTGCAAGTGTATTACAACCTCAATATATTAGAAGATGAAGGAGTAAAATTAACATGGCTTGTGATACATAGTTGATAAATATATGATTGTTTTAAATCTTCTAATAAATTTGTCAATGAGAGTGGCAAAAATGATTTAAGTAGATAATTCTAAATTTACTGAATTTATAGTGGTGTGTGTATCCATACGATTAGTATGCTCTTATACTTTGTTAAATGATTGATTAAAGCTTAAATAGTTAAAATTTCAAGTAAATAATGATGTTTACTTACCATTTCTAAATTCTTCTGAGCTTGTATATGATTCAGCATTGGGCTTCTTGATTGCTAAGGTACCCTCTACATCAAATGTACCAACATAAACATTTCCAAATGCACCAGAGCCAATCAACCAATCTTTGCTGAAATTTCTGGTTGCCTTTTGCAGATCTTCGAACCGAAATTGCCTTAACTTCATTTTTTCTGCATTCAGTTCTCCTGCAGATTGTTCATAACTCTATTAGAACTCGAATATATATATGGAAAAACTTTGTGAAAATATTATAAATCGCGAACATATTCATAGCCTATAAAAATGCTTTAGCTAGAAGTAAATAGTGGGTTGCACGACGTCTAAGTCAATACATGAAAATTCTTAAGTTGTGCCTCGTTGAGCAACATAGGTTCGCGACCCACATGTAGTTTTTGGTCGTTGGGCTTAAGTGCACGACCTGGCATAGGCTAAGTTTGTGATCTGTATCGAGCCATGAAATCTGTCATAACCCGAGCTTAGCCTATCACAAAGAAAAGTGGCTAGCATAGGCCAATTTACAGCCTAAATCGACCACCAACCTCAACCCATCTTATTAAAGAGTTTGATCTGTTTTATGCTTGATTAATTTTCAATATTTTAATCCTTTTGAACACTGAAGATCAAGTGTAAGAGATTGACAAACCTTTTTGCTTCCCACATAATCTGAAATTTGTATAAAGCTTCTTTCTGAAACAAAAGTACAACCAACCACCAACAAAGAGTATGATAATAGCAAAGATAACTCCTCCCCATATATGCACATTATTGAGAGCTGAAGAACCACTAATTCCCATTCTTGGAGGTGCAGAATTTGGTGAAAATGCATGTCTATTTGCCATTGTACTTGACCAAGAAATTAAACTCCTCAACTTCAAACCCCAGTTTCCATACTGTATTTTCTCTTTTGCATGAAACTAAATTTATCAAACAGGTGAAGAAAAAGCAGCTTTTTGACTGCAAAAATGGCGTTTTATTCCCATAAAGTTGATGTTTTTGGCCGGCCATCAACATATATTTATATACTGTATTTGTTACTTCGGACTTGGTCTTTCAGTAGACGGCACAAATGGTCAATTCATAAGTAAAAAATTACACGAATCTGCAACTTCGTGCAATGATGCAACATAAAAAGAACAAAAGTTTGCATGCATTTCTGAGTCATGATTTTAATGAAGTAAAGAATAAAACAAAATCTGGATTTTAAAATTTATTTGGTGTTTCAGAGTAGATGATGATAGCAGGATCAAACAAAAATTTACTGTATTTTTTTTGGGGTTTGACCTGGTTTTCTGCATTAAAGACATTAGATATATTTAGCAACTTGTTGTCTCATGTAATTTGGCCATCAGTTGAAATAATTAACTTTTATTAATAACAATTAATTTCACAATCACATTATATTATTCCGATAATGAGGGTAATGAAACGATGTAGTTCACTTAAACAAAGATACATGTAATTATCAGAAGATCATTAACAAAAAGATCGATCCATGATTCCTCTAAACAAAGATAAATGGTCACGAGTGTGATAGAATATTCTAAAACGAGCTTGTCGCCTTGCAGACAAACTATTCTTTCTTACCTCCCTCTTAAGACTTCTTAAAGAGAGGTGCATATGAGACAAGTTCCTTAGGATTGCTTTTAAATCTCCAAGCTTATCAAACAAGCGCTCACTTAGAGCATGTTTGGTAGTGTTATGAAATATATATGTGTAAATAATATGTGAGTAGTAATTAAGTTGTAGGTTTTACGAAATGTGTGGATAAAAAATATATTTTATCAATTTAAATTATAATTTAATCTTATATTGTTAGTCCTTAAGTTCAAGTAGTGCTGGGGTCGGACTTTTCGTTTTGAAATTCAAGTAAATCGCATGATATATAACACTACAAGAAAAAGGAACTATAGGGACGACACCAAATTCGTCTCTATATATAGCATTTACAGGGACGACAATAAAATGTCGTCTCTAAAGATTGTAATAGATATAACAAGAACAAAAGTCGTCTCAACACACAGTATTCGTCCCTATAGGTCCAGCATCTATAGAGACGACTTATTTTGTTGTCCCTATATAGTACATACCTATAGAGACAACACGGAATATAGTCTCTAAAAAAATAAAGTCGACTAATATCGTCCTTATAGCCTAAAAAATTCGTTCCCCGTAGGTCATAAGAAATGGCGCCATTTTTTCCCGCTTTGTAAACTACTGAGACGACTGCAATCGTCTTAATAGCGTTAAATTTTGTTCTTATATGTCCAGCATCTATAGAGACGACTTATTTTGTCGTCCCTATAGAGTACATACCTATAGGGACAATACGAAATATCGTCTCTAAAGAAATAAAAGTGATTAATATCGTCCTTATAGTCTAAAAAATTTGTTCATGTAGGTCATAAGAAATTGCGCCATTTTTTCCCGCTTTGTAAGCTATTGGGACGACTAAAGTCGTCCTAATAGCGTTAAATTTCGTTCCTAAAGGTCCAGAATTTATAGGGACGATTTATTTGTCGTCTCCCTAGATTACATACCGTAGAGAGACGACAGAGGATGTCGTCCCTACAGAATCAAAGGCGACTATTGTCGTCTCCATAACCTAAATATTCGTCCTTGTAAGTTCTAATACCCTCAGCATATTGGCGAGATTTTCACGCGCCCAATTATAGCAATTGGGATGACATAATGTCGTCTCTATAGATCCAGTCTATAAATTGCCAACAGAAGCAACATTTCTTCAAATTCTCTTTGAAGTCTTAGTCCACAAATTCTACCATTTTGAATCCTCTTTCTCTATTGCGCCTCTCGCTTTAAAGGTCTTAGTTGCCGTCTTCAAGAGATCCTTGGTCACCAAATTTATGTATTTCACTTATATATTTAAGATTTATTTTTCTATTTTTTTCTATTTTTTCTTTTATTTTCACAATACATTGCACTTCCATAAACCTTAGAATGTCGTTTGAAGATTAGTTTGTTAAGCACACACAACCTCATTTTGGGTTGTTTGATGATTACAAACTAATCTTTGAATTGTCCTGTTTCGGACAGTTTGACATTGATTTGTAAGTTACGATTTGTGTTATCATACATTTTTCCTATGATTGCCTCGACTATCGTGTATGATTTTTGTGTCTCCATTTTATTCTCCGGGTGTGGACTGTGTTTAAAATAGTGCACGCACTTAGGAGAATAGAAGGGAGATGCTGCCAAAATTTACACGTGAAACATAGGCAATAATAGGAAAAATTAACACAACTCGTAAATTACAAATCAATGTCGAATGGCTAGGGCCCACACCTAAAATTAGTATTGGAGCGACAAGGAGTTAGGACATTCTCCCACCACTTGTATACTGCACTTAATTATTGTTATTTTTTTGGTGTTGCAGCAAATCTAAAGTGGAAATGGAAATTGATAAGAGTTGGATAAAGTTGAATAGAAGATGGGCAAAGTCTGCAGAGTTTTGGCATGGTCTGAAAGCGTTTATAAATATGGCGAGGTCTTTAGCAAATGATAGGGGGATGATTTAATGTCCGTGCAAAAGATGTATAAACATGATGATACAATTGGTAGATGATGTTAAGTCTCATATTTCATCACGGTTTTTACGAGAACTACGATAGGTGGATTTATCACTGGGAGAGTGAGGAATGGCATGTTAATATGCAAGGACAGAGCGAAGGGCTTGTTGCAGAAGATGAGATGGCGGATGTTCTTAACGATGTGGTCGGGGATGACTCAGCTATTGCAGCTTCTGATTTAGGTTACAACGCTTTGTTCGATGCTCTGCATTCAGAGTTGTATCCAAGAGTATCTTCTTTCTTGTCCCTAAAATTTTTAACTAAGTTGATGCATTTGAAGGTGGTCAATAAGTGGACAAATAAATTTGTAGATGGGCTATTGAAGTTGTTAAAATCGACTTTCCCCAAAATCAATCTTGTCGACTCTCACTATGAGGCTAAAAAATTAATGTCGAAGTTGGGATTGTGGTACAAATCTATTCATATTTGTAGGAATGATTGTGCGTTATTTTGGAAGGAAATGCTGATAAAGAAATTTGTCCAGTCTGCTATAAAAGTCGTTGGGTGCAAATAGCTGGCAAATCCTCTGGAAAGAATGTCCCGCATAAAGTGTTGCGTTATTTTCTATTGACCCCTTATTGAAGCGTTTGTTTGCAACAACACATATTGTGAGACTAATGAGGTGGCATAATACAGGTCGCTCGAGGGACGAGGATGATATGGGTTATCCCGTGGATGGAAAAGCTTGGCGGGCCTTTGACAAAAATCACCCTGATTTTGCCTATGAGATAAGAAATGTTTAGCTGGGATTGTCATCAGATGGTTTCATTCCTTTTGGTAATATGAGTCAGTCTTATAGCATGTGGCCGGTGGTTTTGGCAACTTATAATCTACCACTTTGGCTGTGTATGAAAGAAGAAAATTTAATGCTAACCCTTTTGATCCGAGGTCCCCAATCACCAGGCAAAGATATGGATGTATTTTTACGGCCATTAGTGGATGAGTTGAAGGAATTGTGGACATCTGGTATCGATACACGTGAAGTATCAAGTAATAATTGTATATTCAAAATGTGAGCAGCGCTGTTATGGACAATTAGTGATTTTCCTGCTCGTAGTAGTTTATCTAGGTGGAGCGGTCAGGGATACGATGCATGTCCAACTTGTAATGAAGAGACACCTTCGACGTGTGTCATCGGTAAGACATCTTATGTGGGTCATCGACGTTTCTTACCAAGTACTCATCATTGGCGAATGCCCGTACTTTCAACGGACAAATAGAGAGACGTGGGCCACCGCCTCAATTGACTAGTGCAGATATCCTACAGCAACTTAGTCGTGTGAAAATTAGAACACCAGGAAAACACCCAAGATATGGGGGTGTTAAAAGAAAAAGGGATAAAAATGAGCTAAACTAGAGAAAGAAGAGTATTTTCTATGAGTTGCCCCACTGGTCGACAAATGAGTTGAAACACAATCTCGATGTCATGCATGTAGAAAAGAATGTCTGTGATAGTTTGTAGGGTACATTATTGGGCGATCTTCATAAATCTAAGGATACAAACAAAGCGAGACTTGATTTGATGAAATTAAAAATCGCATGAGCTGCACTTATATGAAGATAAGGGAAGATTGTTGAAGCCTACAGTATAGTACACATTTATTGATGCAGATCGTTGAAAGTTTTGCAATTTTATACGGAAAGTCAAATTTTCCGATGGTTTTGCATCGAATCTGAGAAAGAACATTGTTCCTCATGAAAGTCGAATAATTGGTTTGAAGTCACACGATTGTCATATCCTCATGCAAAGATTGTTGCCTCGCCGGTGTCGAGCATTTCTAAACAAGACAATTTCATCCACTATTATTGAACTTTGTACATTTTTCAAAAATTGTGTGCAAGGTCGATAAAGAATAGCGACATGGTTAATGCTCAACAAAGACTCATCCTCATGTTGTGCAAAGCTTGAACAAATCCTTCCACCGGCTTTTTGACATTATGATTCACTTGTGATGCATTTGCACAAGAGGCAATTCTTGGTGGGCCGGTTGAGGTGGATGTATCCTTTTGAGAGATATCTTAAGAAACTAAAGGACTATGTGCGAAATCAATCGAAGCCTGAGGGTTCTATAGCCTAGGGATATGTTGTTGAGGAAGCATTGACTTTTTGTTCACGGTATTTCGACGACGTGGAGACATGATTCAACTGACTAGAGAGAAATGACGATGTATGCGTTCCCAAAAAGTAGCTATCTGTTTTTGAATCCCAATGTCGTCTTATAGGAAAGAGAACTTTAGTTGTCCTCGAAAGTGATGTTTGAGCTCAAGATGAGTTTTATATACTTAACAACTGTCTTGAGATTGAAACGTACTTAAAGTGAGTGCGTACATATTTTTTTTTATATCTTTAACATTAAACGGTTTTATTATTATAACAATTGCTCAATGTAATTTTTATTTCAACAGTGAGCACAAGGATCAGTTGCAGACTACGTGGAGTTACCAATGTTAACTAGTTACATAGAACCAATTTTCCTACTTGGTTTCCTACGAAGGTAGAACAATAATACTGTTTGCATTTATAATTAGTATAATGTTTGATTGGTTAATGACATCACATCTTATTAACACGGATTTATGCTCTACATCGGATAAACGCTGATGATGTGTCTCTAGAATTGCTATCTTTGGCATCTTGGACAAATGCTATTGTGCATTCCTACCCAGCATGTATCGTTAACGAAGTTCGATTTCTAACTTATGATCGTGATATTCGACGTAAAACACAAAATAGTGGCGTGAGTATTGCAGGGACCGATGATGAAATATATTACGGTCAGCTTCAGGATATATTGGAGCTTTCATACATAAACGGTTAATAGTGCATTATGTAATTGCAGAGTATTTCCTACTCAGGCGCCTGTTCTATCATTTATGGTCAACGTGTACAGGTCCTGGATCCATTATAATTGATGGTGTGTATCCATAGCTTGATGTTCTTATACTTCTTTTACAAAATTGCCTTTTGTATTTATATAGCATTCCTTGGAACTTTCATGTTTGATACTTGGAACTGTTTTTGTCTATTTATGCACTGTATTTGGATTGATTTTTTTAAGTCTGTCTTAATCTTATTGGTACTAATTAATGCTTGGTTAATTATGACTAATTTAAGCTAGGGACGTAATACAATGGTCGATGTATTAAACCATGGAGGGGATGGTGGAGATGAGCCTCCACATCAGCATGCAAATAGATTACAAGCGGACTGCCAGATATGTAAGATAATATTTTTGGCAAAACATAGTGTGTATTCAAAGTGATTTACATATTAAACTATTTTTTTTGTGAATTCGTAGCGCCCGCGGCTAAAATACGGGGCCCTTCCAAATCGTTACATCTTGTTAAACTGTTTGAGTCTAAAGGGAAAAAATCTCTCTCCATAGATTTTGATACAAAAGAGGGACCTATTTACCTACAGGAGAGAACCAAAAATACTTATCGAGAGTTGTAGGTACACGTGTGAGACAATTTGTGCACCCCTACTTCGATAGATGGGCGAATGTTCCAGAGGAACAAAAAGCCCGTGCCATGGGCTGCGTATACGTAAGTGAATTAGCTGTCATTTTATACCTTAAGTACTTTTAATAAAGTCTAACTTCATTGACTTAAAAAAGATTGATTTACTATATGAATTCTTCGATGTCAATCCAAGGCGTTACTCCAAGGCTGATTACAAGCTCGTTGTTGACGGTATCGAAGATACAGCGGCCGGACGATATCGTCAGTACAAGGCCAATGTGAATGCATACATAAGAGATAAAGGTACTGTAGTACTTTACCATGGGCTGATGGCGGATGTATGTGAAAAGTGCATAGAGCTCTCATCGAGTAAAAAATTTAAGGTAAGCACAATTCATTTAATTTAATTAAATGAATTTCTATTCAATATTAATATTAACATTGTACTCATTTCAATTAATTTTTTATAGGATATTTCAATGACGAACAAAGTGAACAGGGAAAAAATAAATTATACTAGCCTACAGGAGTTAAAAACTATCGTTACTACGCGTTTCGATATGGTAACATATATTATTTTTCATCCATAATTTCATTTTCAAATTATGGAATACGTTTGAGTTATTCATTTAATATTGCATACTTATATAGCAGGACCACCGCACCTGTGGAGTGGTCGAGTGTCATTGAAACTTTCAAAGTCAACCATCAAAGAAATGGCGAGTGGGTGAAAGAAAGAAGGGTCACAAGAAGATTATGTACGTAAAAGTTAATAAAAGTGATGTATTATTGTTAATTTTTTGAGTTTCACATTTAATTGACAAATATTTTAAATTTGATTATTTAAAGAAAAAATAGTAGAGGAACGGGAAGAGCAAACACAGCAAGTTAGCTCTAGCGGCATGGTAGTTAACGAGCACAACGTTGTTCTTAAGGTCTTGGAAGAGAGGAGGGGACACTGGCGCGCAGTTGGACGGGTTCTGAGGGGCACTTCTCGCTTTCACTCGTCAACTATGACATTGTGGGACCAACACAGTACCAGTCAATCTACTCAGGCAACCAATACATTGAAGTCCAAAATGGAGACATACATGCATCAAATGAATGAATTTATCACACTGTTTACGAGTAATCTGTAATCTGTCATGCCGGGAATTCAGCTGCCGACACTGCCACCACATCCTCCCACGTCGCCTATGCATGAAGAAGAGTTATATTCTTAGAACGACGAAGATTATTTATCTAATATTTAGTCTTCATATGTCTGTCTATTTTGAGTTGCAGATACTTTTGTTTTGTACATTATGGTTATTTTGTGTTGGATGTTTTTGTTTTTGTGCATGGTTTTTTAGAATGTTTTGGTACAATTTGTTTTTGTGCACAAATATGATAATATAATTAATATTATTTAAGTTGTTTTTAAATATTTTATTTAACGTTTCTATTAAGTCATTGTTATTAAATAATTTTAATTAGTATTGAAAGTGTAATAATTATTAGAATTAATAAATTTGAAAAAAAAATTAATTAAGATGACAAATAGTTTAATAGTCCCTGTAGATATTTTTCTATAGATATTGGGACGATAATAGTTGTTCCAATAGTTTGTCCCTGTAGATATTTTTCTACTGGGACGATTTTTTCGAGACCAACTACGTGCCACTATTCAATTTGGAAGTAGAACATAAAGGGACGATAAATGTCGTCCATATAGATTCAACATATATTGGGACGCCAATTCGTCGTCTCCATAGATCATTTGAAACGAATAATTGGACGATAGTAAAGTATGAAAATAAGGGCTATAAGGACAATAAATCGTCCCTATAAATAATGAATATATTGGGACGACTGTTGTCGTCTCTGTTGACCTAATAGGACGGGTTTATTGGGACGATCGTTAGGGACGATTATGTCATCCCTTTAGTCCTTTAGCGACGACAATTCTATCTATAGGGATAAGATAAGTCGTCCCTATAACTCTCTTTTCTTGAAATGTAGGTCGAGGTGAGGTAACGCATTGAACACATCAACTCTTGAGCTCGACTTTTCTTTGGTGAGAACGTTCACCGCTTCAGATGTTTATGTAATAAGAACTAAAGATTTTTATTCCACTTCGATCCAAGTGCCTGTCATTTGGAAAAAATAATCTCTTTTCATGCATGAAATTTAAAGAATTGCATAACCCTATCACCAAAAAAAAAAAATTTACTGGCACTTTTAATGTTTGTTTGGTGAAATTTAAAAGTAGTTTTTTAAGAAATTTTGATAAAAGTTGATGAAATATATGATTGAAAAGTCGATAAAAATTGTGAGTCCCATAAAATATGTGGTTGAAAATGAATTTGAAAAAAAAAAAGTATTTACTTTAAACTCTACCAAACAAGTTGGGGTCCATCAAATATATGGCCTTAAACATATTTTGATGCTTGGAAACTTGTTGCTTCCATGATCTAAAGATGAAGGGAAAAAACCATTAGTTTTCTTTCATTAACACATAATAAAAGGTAGCACTAAATTTGCATATAGAATATAGTACATAGTAACAAAACTTGAAAGTGTGTCTACAGGTTGAAGTTTCAGGGTTTTAACAGCAACCATTTTAATCTGTCAGAGAGCTTTTCGAGCCGATTGAATGTCAAGAATGTCAAGAGAATCGAAATTTGGAGATAATTGTATCTTATGATGAACTTGGGATTTACTAATCAATCAAATCGAAGAGTTCATCTCCAATCCCAAATCCAAGCATTCTGGCCATGTCTTTTGTCTTCAATCTTGACATTGGAATGTCATTTTCCTTCAACCAAGAGTATACAACAAATACTTTCTGCATAATGAACAATTCTAGTGCCTCCGGGTTGAATACGACTCCCATTCTCATACTCATCTGCCAACCATAGAAACCCCGAGTTAAAAACTTTGTAACGTGTATGCTGAATCATCACCTCATATAAAAGTTTAAAATCAAGACATTATCTCACATACATGCCCCATTAATTTGGTCATGTTTGGAGGAGTGCACAGCTAGCTAGTGACTAGCCCTGGCACTAAGAGGGATTGTTAGCATGTCCAACAACGCCTAGGTACAATTGAGATGTGCAATGTACAAAGCAGGTCGTTATGAGTTAGGCCCACGAAGTTTACCAGATCGTTGTAATAAATAATTACATTATCTAAAAGTTTAAATTTCTCGTGCTCAAAGCAGGTCAATATGATACCTGATGAGGCACCAGCATCGCTGCATAGCGTGCGAGCTCTCCTGCTCGCCAGTCCAATACAACAGGGAGCCATGGATACACAGCATCCAGACGAATGAACCACAGCCTTATATCAGGGAATTCGGATAGCTCTCGAGGATCATATTCATCTTCTCTAGTGTAGTTGATTGTAAAGCCAATAGTACGTTCCAAGAACTCCTTTGGATTTGCATTTGCTGCATTAAAATCAGCCATTGTAAGTATATCATATCATTCAAATGTTTCCACGTTAGTCCTTTTTCTTTTTCCTTTTCCTTACCAGATAAAGGTGAGGTTATTCCAGTTGCATTCTCAAATGGGCTTAAGTCGAGACGACGAATTGTATCATTGTCGATTACTACTTCATACCGGCCTTCTGTTGGGGGCATTGGTGGTGGTGCTTTCTGTATATCTGTCAAGAAAAAGGAATTTAGAGATGAGAAATGTCGAAAATACTTCTTATATCACTAATTTGTTCTTACTATTGATATAAATTTTGCTTGCAAATGTCTCTGCTCATTCTAAATTAAAACAAACAACAACAAACTAAGTCTTGTTCCGAATAGTTGGGGGTTTTTGCCACCTAAGTCGTCATTCTTTTAATTCATCCTCATTCGCTACCACCCCACCTATATTATCCTTAAATTGAACAACATATAATTTCATATGTAGATAAAAGTTACTAAAAATCAATACTTGATGTCCAAAGATATTTAGGAAGTCCAAATCCTGCAGCTATATATATAATGAAGAGGCTGTATAGATCCTTACCGTTTTCATCATCGAACAGGGAGAGATCGTAGTTCCCAGAAGGATTGAATGCCACTCCTGCAGCAACTTGTCTTTGTTGGTGTGGAATTGTATGTAACTGTATGGAAGAAACAGTAGAGTCCAAGCTTGATTTGAAGTAAATCCATGGAGTTGATGAAGAGGAAATAATGGACTGTTTCTGTTTGAGTGGAGAAGAAAGTGGATAAAGAGGTCTTATGGTAGCCATTGGATGGAGAAGAAGAGGCCCTTTGTGTGTGACAGTTAATATGGTTTTGTCTGTTCATTCATTCAGTCTATCTCTTCTTCATTGTGGCCTTGGGTTTCAAATTCTATTGGCAAGCCCAAATGCCCTATAGCCCAAACATGCTCAATAAGACGTATAAGGAAAAAAAAAAAAAAAAGTTAAATTTTGTATACTTTATTATATAGTGCTATTTAGTAATGTGTGCGCTCGTGTTTAAGATAGCGTATTTTAACTTGGTATTCTTACTTGGTATTCTTAATAAGCAATTTATGCTTTAAATATTTTTAAAATATCGTTCAAATTACTTAATTTTAACTTAAAACATTTCAAGCTTGCTAAGTGCATCTCGATTTAGGCGCGCCAATTATAGATGTTGTTGTTGGGCCCTTGTCGAGGCCTCATTGCTCTTAATGCTCAATCAGATTTCATATGGATGAATTTAACGTTGGAAACAAGAAAGATCGATAATACAATTATAAAAAATATAAAATTTAAGGATCCAATTACATAATTTGAATATATTAGCGACCTTTGCTGCAATTTTTCTTTAATCCCCATAAAAGTAAGAGTGGCACAAATGGTCTCTCACATATGGCCCTTGTTTGATTTTGGTCCCTATGTTTTTTTTTCTTGGCACAAACATTCTCAACTTATGGTTTAGGCGCGCAAATGGCCCTTTCTATTAATTTTACCCAACACTGTTTGTGTACCTCAAATTGAAAAAGAACTGTTTGTGCATGCAAACAATAGGTTGAGAACGTTTTTGCCAAGAAAAAGAAATTATGGTCCGTTTGATTGCACAATTTTTCATGAAAAATGTCATATTTGAGAAAAATATTTTTCTACTTTGTCTGTTTGATATAAAGTGGAAAAGGAAAATGAATTTTAGGGTACACCCACTTTAAGCTTGTTTTTTGCTAATTCCATAGAAAATATTTTTTTAGGGAGGATGTTTTATTTTCTAACTTACATGAAAATTATTTTATTTTCTACATTCTTCCAATCAAACACACTTTTATAGACTGAGATTGCACAAAATCCATTGGTTAAGGACCATTTTGCACCAATTTCCCAAAATGTAACGGTGACAAATGTCTTATTGTGGCAATTTTATATCCTCAAATGACAATAAATTAAAATAAAAAATAAAAAATAAAAAATGGAAGAAAAATAAGAATATATATTCTCCAGAATTTCAATAAACTCCATTAAAGCTAAAATCTTTTCGTTTGTCCACAAAATTAATCAAAAATGAATCAAAACCATCAAAAATTTCCTCCAGTTCTCCTCTCTCTGGTGAAAACGCCTATATATATAGGATTATGTATATATTTATATACATCACACAGAGAACACATCAAACAGAAAGGGAAAAAAAACCCATCATAAATTATTTGATATTGAGTATGGCTATTGCTTCACTTCGCTTCCACCATAATTCTGCTTTGTTCCCAAAAAATCCCTGTCTTTTTCAAAATTCCCATCTTCACCCCCCTTCCCGTTTTTCTTCTGTACAGTATCGCCCGAGAATCCGAGCTAGCTCTGCTGTTGCTGTGGAATCAGTAAATATGAATCCCTTTCTTTTTTATATATGCATATTTTGTACATGTGTATATATTGTTGGGTCAATTTTTTCATACGAGTAGAGTAGACCAATTGATTATTGTTTTCAAATTTTGAGCCATGAATTTTACCCTTTACATATTTCCTGGATGGCGGTTTTTTTTAGAATACCAATCTTGGAATCAAGAATCCGAGAGCTCAGCTGTTTGAGCATTTTGGGTTCTAAAATATTGAGTGTTGCAGTTCTATCTCGAAAGCTGTAAGTGTAGCCAAGTTTTTATAGGTTTATCATTGTTTTCATATTTTGAGGGATGTGGGATATTAACCTTAACGATTGCAATTGGAGAGGCGAAAGACTACTAAATTTGTCATAGTTTTCAGATTGCATGCACTTACAGTTTCAGGTTCCTTTTATGTTTCAATGTGATTTGTTATTTGCTTTATTCGATGTAGTGAAGTATGTTCCGCTGAGTATTGAGCATCATTTGGCAATCTTATCCTTACTCAGGAATCAAGCATTGAAGCCCAAGATACTTCAGAAGTTGACTTGTTTGCTTGCCCCATTTGTTATGAACCCCTAATAAGAAAAGGCCCATCAGGTTTTAACTTGTAAGTTTGGTTTTGAAATACATAATAAAGTTGGTTCTATGTGATTTAGTTAGTGTTTTAATTCAAATTTGAATTGCTGGCAGGCCAGCTATATATAGGTCTGGTTTCAAATGTCGGAAGTGCAACAAGACATATTCGAGCAAAAATATCTATCTTGATCTCACCATTACTGCTGGGACAAAGGAATACAATGAGTTTAAACCAGCTGGAACTGAGCTCTTCAGGTAGAAAATTGCTGATTATCACAAACTCACCATGCATTGCATTCTAAAAGAATTAAAATTTCATGATATTGCATCGTGCAATTCTTTTTGGGTTGAAAGTGTGAAATTTAGCGATGATGGTAATTGAATGCTTCTTTTTCAAAGAATGCATTTTTTGCATCCCCATTTTCAATTTGAACACATTTCAAATACTATCCTTGATGTGAACTCTTTACTGAAGATTTATCACGTTGTTTAGCTCTTGTACGGGATTGTTTTTTCCTTCATATTCAATATCTATCAAATAGCTATTAATTTTAATTTTATGTATGCAAAAGAAAAGCAAGGCACACGATGGAGGAAAATCTGAATTTAAATGTTGAATGGGTAACTCTATGGCTGCGAGAATATACTCCCATTTTTTATGAGTTGTCACCAATGACACTCGTGTATAAAACAAAACACTTGAAAGGGAGTGATCCAGCATAAAGCCATCATCTACATAAACATATCAGATATGTGAGAGGAACTAGAGTAATTCAAGTGTAAGATATTGGACCCATTTGATTGGAGTTGTAGGGATTAGAGCTTCCAATATTTGATCTTGCCGTCTACTAGTATCCAGGAAATATGCATTGATAATATATGATAGAATTTTAAAGGTATTAAATCACAATATTTATAACTAGGGGGCAATAGTTTTTGTTTCTCCCTCAGTTTTTGAGGCATAAAACCAAGTGATTTTTAAGGCATGAAAACCAAGCCCATTTAATGCTACACTTACTCCAATTGAATTCAATTTACAGAATCCAATCAGCCAACAAAATAGTAACATATGAAAATTTTATAATTTATATATCCCTAAAAAATACATATAAAATAATTAGTATATAATACTCTACAAAATTGTGTTTGTAAGACGTACTCACTTACTCGTGTCCAAATTTTGGATCTTTTTTAGTCGTATTCCTGTAGCCTAAGTTTTAGAAGAAAAAGGATCTACTCCTAAATATGTATACATACACGACACACGTACCCGAGTCCAAGCAATGTAGCTTTTGCCTGCGACTTCGATTTTCCCTACGTTCTTTTATATTTTATGAGCTTTTGCCTGGCCTACTAATTGATCTTCCTAGTAAATTTGACGATTTTAATGCTATGTTCCTCTCACTTTCTATTTTGGAGGAAGTACCGTTATCGACACAACATGACAAGTACAAGGGTATGGGATCCTTTTTTATATCGTTTTCTTTATTTTATTATTGGATTTTGGAGAAAGTACCCGTATCAAAACGACACGATAAGGATAAGGGTATAGGATTCGTGTTTGTTCCCTTTTTACATCGTTTTTGTTATTTTGGTATTGGATTTACGTTTGTAAACTTGGGGGGAAAAACAAATGAAGTATTACAAATTCTAACTTAATTTGTTTTAAATTCACAGTCAAACATATAATAACTATATCCCTAAAAAATACATCTAAAATTACAAGTATATAAACTTCTAAAAATTTGAAGTTCGTAGGACATGTCCACGTGCCCGTGTTTATGTTTTGGATTCTTTTTAGTCATATGCTCGTATCCTAGATTTTAGAGGGGAAAAAAAAGGATTTGATTCCTAGATACATACCCATATCACCAGCAGCCGAGTCCAAGCAATATAGCTTTAAACTAAGAAATTATTTTCACTTGATTCCCTCTGATTTGAGAATTTTCTAAATCCGCTATGATCATAATCATGTTATTTCTGCTCCTGATTGTCTAGACAGAGAAAAAAGTTCACTCTTCTTTTCATTTTTTTTAGATTCAGGTTTCTTTTTGTTATTTTTGACACTTATAGTTGCTTGTTGTCAACCTGGTAGGTTTGTTGGAGTAGTTGAGTAAATTTTACATATTTGAATCTTGTTTCCTTACATCTGTTTTGAGCTCAGACAAATTCCTTCAAGAGTCAAACCTAAGTTCTGAATAGTATAGTTTACTAGTACGCACGGTCCTAAGTTGAAAAATAGTTTGGCAAATGGGTTTAGATATTGCGAGGTGATGACAATGCCTGCTAGGAAGACATGAGAAAGTAAAAGACTGGAGATCAAAGCAATGAGAAGAAGATATGGGATTTGTAGTGATATTGTCAGTTAATCAACATCAACCTTTTTCTGAAGGAAAATATGATCTTTGGGTGCGAAATAGTGAGTTGAGGTCCCCTTGTAAAGCATAAAAATGATTACTGGGACTTCCATGTGGTTATGGAAAACATTCTAGATGACGGTTTTCATTTCGTGTTTAATGTCTATTCAGCTCCTTGTTGCTTTAAACTTGAAATTTATTGTTCCTGTTATGATTAAAATAGGCATCTTTTAAGTTAGTGCCCCCTCATTGCTCGAATGATGAACAAATCCTTGATTTAAGACTGCAAATGTTGTTTTAGATTTCTTCTGTACAGAGAACTGCTTAAGTTTAATGGTGGTTGCTCTTACTTCTACCAGGAGTCCATTTGTTTCATATGTGTATGAGAGGGGTTGGCGCCAAAATTTTAACCGTAGTGGTTTTCCTGGTCCTGATGAAGAGGTAAAATTCATTGCTGTCTGTTCTTATATTAATACCATACAGTTAATGAGTGCTATGTATTGACAAATTTCAAGACATGAACTAGATGATTTTCATACTTTAAGAAGGGCAAAATGAAATGGAAGACGGGGGTAAAAACATACAGTCACTAGGTAAAATTTATCTGGGTCTAAGACCTATGCATAAAATATCTTCTGATCTATCATTTATTGTTATGTGTCCTTTGCTAGAACAGATATTTGCTTACTTTATTGTAATCTAACAGGCAAACCACATTCAAAAAAATTCTTCAAATTGATACCACTTGTATACATGCCCACATAAAATGCTGGTTACCACAAAATTATTTATGTGAAATTCTATGCAGTTCAACATGGCTCAGGAGTATTTTAAATCAGCAGAAGGTGGAGTCCTTGTGGACGTTAGCTGTGGCAGTGGTTTGTTTTCCCGGAAATTTGCCAAATCAGGGACCTATTCAAGAGTCGTTGCACTTGATTTTTCTGAAAATATGCTTCGCCAATGTTATGACTTCATAAAAGATGATGCCACTATCTTAGGCTCGTGAGTATTTGTTTTCTTCTCTTTTTAATTGACTTGGAAGCTGCTCAAATCTGAAATATTAGATTCTTGAATCATGATCTATTTGAATATCTTCAGCAATCTTGCACTTGTAAGGGCAGATGTTTCGAGACTTCCTTTTGCATCTGGTGCAGTTGATGCCGTTCATGCTGGTGCAGCTTTGCATTGCTGGCCTTCTCCTTCCAATGCTGTAAGTTTTCCCATTTGCAGGTTTCCAACTACTTGCAGGACTTGAGAATATTAATTCCATGATTGTTATTGTGTATGCTCTACTGATCTATTTACAAAGATGTTGTATGGACATGGACGCTGAACATGGCATTTTTTGAAAAACTAGGATACAGCATCACTTGAGTAACATAAATAGAACTATTTGCATATGCATAATCAATAAACATAATTCACTGAATATGTGAAACTATCAAAATCTCAATTATACAAGATTTGCATTTAATCACCCATGGAAATTGTAGGCTTTCCCTTGAGCATTAAATTACACATTGAAATCCATTTCTTTACTTAATGTTTTTGACATTTTTGACTTGTCGGATACAAGTTTGAGTGTCTGCACGATATAACATAAGCTTGGGCGACCATTCGACTTTCTATGATGAGATGTTTCTAATAAACTCAGGATATTAACTTCTGTTCAGAGTTCGATGTCTGAATTGAATTCCATAGGCTTGATGGTCTAACATTGAGTTGGACCATTGTCACAATATCCCCTGATCTAACTGATTTGTAACCAGTTTTACTATTTTTATTTCAACTACAAAGCCTCCAAAACAACCTGAAATAAGAGATGAAGTACATGTTTACTTCGCGAAAATGGTCTTTCTTTTTCAAATGGTCTTCTGCCCTTACTCTGTAGTTTGCCCTACTACCCTGTAACGTGGTTTTCATTCTCATATTTGTTGATTGGAATACACTTCTCCTATCGGTAATTTTCATTCGATGACGTGTACTTTATTCTTTTTTTCTCGTCATCCTCTTGTGCGTCAGGTTGCTGAAATCAATCGTATATTGCGAAGTGGCGGTGTATTTGTGGGAAGTACTTTTCTTCGGGTCAGTTCATCGACTCCTGAATTATTGAGGCCTTTCAGACAGGTAATTCTTTTCTCAATTGGATCACTAGACATTTTTTGTTTCAATCAAGTCATAGAACTTCCACACCACATTAGCATACTGTTGGAGACTAACGGCCATGTTGAACTGTTAACTAACGGGATTGGACGGAGTGACTAACGTTGGTACAGATTATTAATTTAGCGACCATATGAAATTTATATGTTCAATGACTGTCAAGAATTATACCCCTCTATAGAGTATGAATCATAAAAATTCAAATTTTGTCCCAAATCTCTATACAAGTACAAGTTCAGAGACAAGTCAACAAAAATATTTCTACTTTTCTTGTTTCCTAGATGGTTAACTCTCAAATTAGAAGTCTGCTTTTGTTTGATAGAAAAGGCTGAACTATTCTTGTCACAATCAAAGCTTATTTCTGATGTTGGAACATTTTCACTTAGAAGATCACAATAGGGGGCACCTCAAGAATTGGTATAAACGAGTGAAAGGTCAATGAGCCATGGGACATTTGCTGAATTTCCATTTCAGGTTAAAAATCTTGGTCAGTTCATGAGATAATGTTAGAAGTACCTTAACAAATAGCAATGCACTGCAAAAGAAATTAAGACAAAGATGTTCTCCCAATTGAGATTTAGCTTATCTAAACCTCTGGCCGATCAGAAGAATCAGTGGCATTATAGAGACTGATATCATACTTATGAGGCTAACGTTTATCTTTGGATAAGTAAATATGCATGGAAGCAAGTTCAAAGCTTGAAAACACTGATTTGGTATTCTTTCTGAACCTCCCTCCCTCCCTCCCTGCTCCATTTTACTGGTAGTAGTTAAATTATCGTAACCTTGGACATGTTGGGTGGCTGTTGATTACGATATTTGTCTAATATATATCATTCATCAGGCCATTTGAAACTTGTTATTATTGTGTCACAGAGGATCGTAAGGGACTACAATTATTTAACTGAAGAGGAGATTGAGGACTTGTGCACATCTTGTGGTCTTGTCAATTATACGAAGACAATTCAGCAATCATTTATCATGTTTTCGGCACAGAAACCTTGATCTTTTTTCTAGCTTCATCGGAATGTGATTGTTTTCTGTTTCATCTATTTCTAGCTACTTCCATTATTATAGTGCAGTCAATACAATTCACAAGCACATTGCCATGTCATGTATAGGGCAATTATTTGTACGAGATTTGGTACATTCAGTGTTGTATGAAAATCCTTTCCAGTTGCAGACCAGTTTTTTCGTCGTTATATTTGAAGAACTAAATTATAATAATTACCTCATTTTAGTGCTATTTTTGTCAATTTCCTATTTTCTGTCGTGGAAGAATTAAAAGGCTTGGGTCTAAGCCTTGCCCATTATGGAGCGATATTTTTTCGTAAAATATTAGACCATCTACCTCCTTTTTTTTTTTTTTTTTTTTTAGATATTTGAATTATATTGTACATATTAAATTAATTGTCAAAATAATTTATAAATTTCAATTTTATTGGATATAGCAATTAAATTATTTAATTAATACATTACATTAATTAACCCGTAACCGATGTATCTTTTTTTAGGGACTAAATTTTATGAAGTCCATAATTTTAGGAGCAAATTTCGGTCAAATTTACTATCTTCCTCTTATCATTCATTCAACGTCATTTTGAATCAAATTCTTTCTTCACAACGTCATCTACATACTAAACCCTCGTCAAGACGGAATTCTATTTCAAATCTATCACCCAACGTTCATGAATCAAGACTTTCAAGTTGATTAACTGATGATGGCATCTGCTCGCAGCAGTAACAAATCTAGGCGAAAAAACAAGAAAAGAAGAACCAATTCATTCGTGAAGAAAAAAAGATCATCAAGGAAGATGAAAAACAAAAATGTGAAGAGAAGATCAATATCCCAGTTCAACAAGTAGAAAAGGTTATTTCTTCACATTTTATTACGATGTTATATGCTTACATTATAATTTTTGATTTTTAGAGTTTGGGTAAAGCTTGAAAATACGACTAATTGGTGCTATTTTCGAATTAAACCTTATTAAGATGATGGGATCATGCTCCATGTTCGTAATACATAAAAATAAGCTTTTGATACAAGTATTTGAGTTTTCCTCCCCGCAAACTTAAATCGTGATTTTTGCTTTTGGGCATATAATATTTTATTCATTTACAGACACTAATTTTCATTTCATTGTATGTTGCTTTGTTGTATCTCCTAGATCATGTGGTGACAAAATTGCGTATTATATTTTGTTTTTTTGTTGTTAGTATGCACAACAATCGATTCTTTTTGACCGGGTTAGTAATCTTTCCACAGCAGATAGTTATTTTATTCACATGTTGTACTGTAGTATAACATTATCATTTGTAGGAATTGCAGTGAACATATCAAATTTTGTATTGTGTTCATTTTTAATCATTAGATTTACAGTCGTCACGAATGAGAATTAACTAGCTGAGCTTGTGTCTATGTAATATGGATGATCAATGTTATAAGATACCAAAACTTGATACATTAATGTGTGCACCATAATATAAATTGAGGTACATTATAATGTTAACGAACACCGTTACATATATTTTATCTCACGTATTATGTAAATGACTTACTCGATACATTCTCTTAAAACTCATTCTCCTATTACCTTTATGTGTGAACAATATGTAGTGGACTATATTATAATGTAAAAGAACATCGATACTTACATATGTGCCGAGTAACTGCTGCGAAGCATTGTCTCGATACCTTGTAAATGTGTTATGTAGTTATTACTTTCATTTATGAAATATATTGCTTGATATCGTGTTATGTCATTTTCAAGGTTTATTATGATTTCATGTTAATTTTATATGTGAACTATATTAATTGATACCGTAATATGACATTTTTGGGGTTTTGTTACGACTCCATGTTATTAATCTGTTTGTTACGACTACATGTTACTAATCTGGTGCTAATGTTCTGTATTTTCTTCAATGGAAATGATCACCGATACTTAAATTTGATGCCGCTTTATGCTTCAAATAAGAGTCAATGTTTGCTTGTTTCATTTTAGTTTATTGTTTACTAAATCAATTTCTTGTTTATTAAAGTATGTTTTCGTTAGATTCATCGTCAAAACTAGTCAATAAGTTTTGCTTTTGAAGAGGTAGTTAATATTTTTTTCTACTTTGTATTATTAAATTGTAAATGACAACCAATACTCACATTTGTGATCATGTACTTCTACAAAATATCATACTATATATATGTGTCAAATGTTCACTTTATCTTAAATGATTCATTTGTTATTATTTGTAATTCAAAAATTTAAATCGAACTATATTTAGTGACATTATGACTACCGTTTATCTTTTTTTAACATCCTAATGTGTGGACTTCTAACAGGAGTGAGAATATCTAATTAAACCTGTGCAATGGTGTCTCAGTAAAGGTAATGCCTTTTCTAGAAATGACATTATATCCACATTGCGAGGTAGGATGTCTGATGTTCAAAGGAAGATGTTTTCAGAATCCTGCTTCAGACATTTTTTTGAGGTGAACGAGATAGTTTTAAATCATCAGCTCATTCATCAAGTGTTGCTTAGGGAAGTGAAATAGCCTAACGTGGATGAGATGTGGTTTAATCTCAACGATACCTTGGTACGTTTCAGCTTGGAGGAGTTTTGCTTGATAACTGCGTTACGATGCTTTGGTGAAGAGAAACAATCAAAGTACGAAGAAATTTATTGCAGGATCAGATATGAGATACTAGGACATTTACCCAATCTACTCCATTCTGATGTTTATGATATTTTTCTACATAATGCACACCTTAGTGACTGGGACGTTGTCAAGTTTGGTATTCTACTCCTATTGACAAATCTTTTTTTTACAACAGCGTACAAGAGATCAGTAGAAGATTCATTGATGGTTTTGGTAGACTCCGAAGACATGAATTCGTATGCATGGGGTAAGGAATTGTTCAAGTTTACTATATGTTCTCTCAGATCTGGACTAAAGAATAAGTCATTGATTGTGGAGGGTGACGGAAAGCCTTACATTGCATACAGACTCAATAGATTTCTAATTGCCTTTCAAATATGGATTTACACGTTCTTGATGGCAAGATTTGTACAAAAATCAGTTATCGATGTCCACGCATTCTCAATTGGTCATCCAATGTGCAAGAGAACGTCGTATCAAGACTCAATTTCGGAAAAGACATATTCAGTCGTCCCAATGTATGTTACGTGTGATACTATCAGTGTTTTTTTGTACATAATCTTATTAGAACTTATTTTTTCATATAATCTAATCATCCATTTTGTCTTGATTGGGTTATCTATGTCTTAGCTTCAAATTGTTTCGATGAAGCCAACCGTTAATGAAATGCATCAGCTTTATACTGAAGGATTCTATCATGATGTGCAAGGGCTACGTGTTGAAGACAGCGATGATGACTTTGCATCTCATGTTGTATGAAGATCTCCACGCATTATGATGAAACATACTACTGTGGGATGCAAAAGTAGTAGTTCTCGGTTGAATCGAACGGTCACAGAGGTTTGGATGCTCTTAGTATTAATAAATTAATATTATAATTGTAGACAAATTGATTACAATATATGAACTAATATCTTCATTTGTTTACAGGAGGGACCTCGTGTGATTCAGTTGAACGATGATTCAAGACAAAGTCACACCATGGCGTGAAGGTTCTACAATCACCGGAGAACTTGATGTTAATGTTGCTGACAACATACATGCATCTAAATGTGGTCCACCAGTCAACGAAAAACCGTCTGATGTACACAAAAAACAATCAACTGACAATAACAATATTCCATCTGCGATGAAGGTGTTAGGAAAAAAAATTGTTGATCTTGCATTCACTGTTAATTGTTTGATTGTACACAAAATGATTGTTCGAATGTTCATTCGGCAACCATGTTGTTATGATAAAGAGTCTGTTAGGCAACGGCTCAGCGACATTTTCATCAAGCACGAGAAGGTTGTTGCAAACCACTTCATCCTCAAAATGCAATTGCAAAATCTTGTGTCTGAAATGGATAAGTCAATAGTTGATGCAATTCAAGCTGTTCATCATTATCCTCCAGATGTTTCATCATCTGGTCATGCAAAATCAAAGGTTTACCCACTCCTACTTCATATTTAAATATTAGTCAGCTTGCGAAGCCATTGTATCATATCTATTATGTTCTCCTTTTTATTGAAGGGTTGTGGTAAAGAGTACACGTCAAAAGAGAATATCAGATCTACTTCCACAAGTAATGAGACCTCAGAAGAACATAACGATCGGTGAGATTGATGAACCTAGTTTTGATCTAGGGATTGACTCACAACCTAATGCCAATTGTTTTCTATTAAATGATGGCTTGGTATTGACTGAGGAAGACGTCAAGATGATTGATGTTGTTGTTGTCTCGAAGGTTATTTTCTTACCCAACATTGGTTTTAACATATATACATCTTTTATCTACATAATTAGTTGCAACACTCTGTTACTAATAATTGTCTTTTAATTCCTAGTTGGATGGGAAGGATAATACGGATGTAGCAAGTTCTGGTCCAGTTGAACAAGGCGGCTATGGTAGTATACCGAAACGCATGAAAATTGGTTCCATTGAACAGTGCTGGGGTCTAAACACATTGGATGATGACTTGGTGTTCAGCGAAGAGGACTTCATTTTCATTGATGAATCTGCCGAGCAACATCGCTTCGATGTCAGGGATACAGATGATCAGGTTCTTCACTAAAATAATATATAAGTGATACATTGATTACATCTATGTTAATCGTTTCATTAATTTCTAAATATTGAATTTATATATCAACAGGCAATCATACTTATTCCGTTTGACATTGACAATGTCAAAACTCCTGAGCCACGAAAACGGGCTACTAGACCAGCCTCATGTCTTCAGTCTCCATTTGTTAAGAGTTCCAACTCGCAGCCAATTTGTTCACATAAAGTTGAACAGGTATCATTTGAATACAAGTTCTGCTTGGACTGCCCTGCAAAGCCCGATATCGAGATTTTCGATTGTTGGTATCATACAGGACTTCGTCTTGATAACAAGTGAGTCGAAAATTTTGATATTTTGTATGAGTCTGCAACTCAACATTATAACATCATCATGTTTCTAATCCTTACTTTAAATTAGGGTGAAGAAGTTCCATAAAGATGACCTACCCATAGTACCCGCCATGGAACTTGGACCAGTGAGCATAGACTCCAAGATGTGGTGGTATACATTGAAGCAGGTTGTGACCCCATTGAATGATCAAGTAAACTTCTAATTTGATAAATTAACATACAATAATTCTCAATTCCAGATTTCCAAACATCTTAACTAGTTCTTCGTTATTAACCCAGCACATTGATGCAATGTTCTACATCTTGCGAATGGGGATGAAGCTTAGTGGCTTGAATCAGACCCGTTCGACTACTACTGACTGCTACTTTAACTACAAAATCCGTATATTATTTGATCTGTTAACGACGCACAACAACCAATTCTCCAAATAAATCCTCTTCTATTATATATAAATGGTGAAAGACCTCAATTCTACACAAACTGGGAAGAGGTTGAACATGTTTTCATCCCATTTTTCATGGACAAATGTGCCCACTGGATTTAGGGCACTTTGACATAGCAAATTGGCACTTGGATGTATACAACTCGGCGTACAAAACGATCAGAGATGTTGCAGTTATGGAAGCCATCCAACCACTTCTCAACATTATTCCACATCTCCTCCGTCAATCCAAGGTCCTCAAGTTTGTAGCTCCCGACTCTCCTTTTACTTGCAGACTATGTAAAGTGATACCACAACAAACAAATAGGTTAGTGTAATTTCTTCATTTCAGTCATTAGTTTAATAGGAATATGTATTTTATAACTGGGAAACGACTTTTCATTTTCATATAAATTATCAATTGATACTACGTTGTATGTGAGTGTTACTGTAACTTGAACCATAAAAACTGTAGTCGCTTAACCCTCTTGTACCTTATTAATGCAGGGGTGATTGCAGGATATTCATCATCAAATATGCTGAGTACATACATGAGATGAAGATTTGAACAATGCCAAACCCCTTTGACACGAAACTTGCTCGGTACAACATGGCTGTTCAAATGTACAAGTATGCAATCGAGAAACCCAATGTTCAGTGCAGTCAAGCAAGTAGATAGATGGATTCTTATGAATGTCGTTAGAAAATTACTGGACAAATATATTTATTAGGCATTCTGAAGTTTAATGTCTTTTACTTTATGATGTGGACAAATGATGCTATTTAACTACGTTTGCGCTATTTTTGGTTCGGCACATATTATAGTATTGTTGGGAGATAATTGTTTCATTTTGTATTTGAACTATGGTTTTTGCATGATCTGTGATAGATCTTGTAATGAAATATAGTTCTTATTTTTTTGAGAAGCAACTCGACTAATGAAAAGAAATACATGATGTTGCATATGATCTACTTCCATTTACAGTTTTAGTATCTCCATATCTTTCCTTTTCAATTTTACTTTTTGAACATTTGTCCTGGAAATGGGAGTTCTTCATACAAGGCTAATGGTAGATGATTATTTACAGGACAATAGAAAACTCAAATCTGATGCACACTAGCATGATATTTGCATCCCTTACCTGAACAACCTTATTTGGACACTACAAAATATGAGTTACATTCATCAATATCAGCTGCGCCACCACCAATTGGAAAACATCTATTCCTATATGTCTCAAAGTCTAAAACATTCCAGATTAGATGTTAAATTCATTAAAACACCTTCAGGCATCTAACATATTTCCAAATAGTAAAGACTCTTTGTCGTTAACTCGGTTGCATTTCCTAATTCAACTACTGTCCCAATATTCATCACTCATCATTTTGGATATAATTAGTACCCCAATATTCATCACTCATCATTTTGGATATAATTAGTACAAATAAATATGAATCTACATAGCGTAACAACTAGGAAGCATGAGTGATTTACACAAAATAAAAACCTCAAAACATAAAACTAATGTTATGTTTGTTTACGCACAAAGCGTCGAAATTATATCCTATAAAAATCGAAGACATATCGTCTCTACATAAATGAATACCCAACATTTTATGAATTTCGAAAACAAATTTTAGTGTTTACGTCATATACGAAGTCTTCATATTCTTCTTTCATGTGCTGTTGGCTTCAAACGTTTCAAGTGATGATAGTCCAAATATTGATCAATCCCAAAACCTTCAATCCAAATCAAACCTGTTGACAAAGAACATATTATTATTTTCAATAATAATTTAGGAATTTTACAAATTGAAGTTTACAAGTAACATTCCCACATTCATATTAAACAAAGGCATGTCTTAACAAAATACTAAATTGACTAGAAATGTTCTATAGTATCCCACACAAGTTATTTAATATTAAAACATCTAAATAACACATACCTATTATCAACACTTATTTTATGGAGAAGCTGTATATTCATTCACGCACCTGTTTAATGCCTTTTTCTGCCAAAACAATAGTAGAATATTGTTAAACAATTGTCTATCAATCTTAATGAATGGAACAATTGTTTAGATTTTACCTCTTCGTTGATTGTATTTTTTACATTCCGTTTCCTTATCTTTGTTGTCTTTAAGGGAGCGAGATTTTTGCATTTAGATCGATTGTGTCCGTATTCAGAACAACGACCATATTTAGATTTCTTCTTAGACTCACACACTGACCGTTTCATATGTTCATTTGGTCTTCCAGACATTCTTTTTGTATCTGGAGCTAGAACAACAATGTTAGATACTTCATCTGGTACACTCCACTCAGATTTGTGAACAATAGGATTTATTGTCCCAGTGTAAGCACTGATGTGTGATTCTTTGCTGAAATAATATGAGCAAAAGTCATACACGGACAAGTTTTTTCTACTTACTACTGCTATCGCGTGGGGGCATGGCATTTCATCAATCTGGAAGCGTCTATATGAACAAGTCTTTTTACCAAGCCTTACCAAAGACGATGTTGTTTCATCATTCACCTAGTATGTACTATCAGATGAAGGTATCACCTAATTGATTTTAACATGCATTAAATATTAGTAATATTAACCGAATAATAAAGCTTGAAAAACCATTTCTGCACTGTACTACGTAATGACTCAAACAAAGCTTTTATTGGAAAGTTCTTTGCGGACCTCGTTACTGAATTTACAGACTCCACAATGTTAGACGTCATTGTTGAAAACCAATTTGATGTCATATGAGCTCTTGACCACTTGTGATACCCGACCCGTTCCTGTTTAAGAGTCATCATATATTATTGGTTATTTAAAAAAAATTACATTAACGGACTAGGTTGTGTTTTGATTTACTAACCAAATATCCCCTAATATCCTCGTCTACAGTGTCCAATTACCTTATTTGAACATCAAATTACGATCATCGTGTAAGCTCTTCTTCTTTGCATTGAAAGGTTGTCTCGATGAACTTTGACTTTTACCAAATCGCTTTTTTCAAATTCGGAATAAATGGTAAGAACAAACTCCGTAATAATGTTCTGGGTAAACCTTTTGCAATTGCATTCTCAATTCCTTGTTGCTCATCGAAAACAATAACTAGCCCATCACGATCACCGTATGCATCTTTCAATCTTAACATGAACCATTCCTACGAAGTATTATTTTCAGAATCACCCATACCATATGCAAGTATGAAAATATTGTCGTTTGCATCCTGGGTGCATGCAGTGAATAGAGTCCCATGATAATTGCCCGTTAATAATGTTCCATCAACGACTATGATAGGTTTACAATGTTTCTACCCATATATTGAAGCTCCTAAGGCCACAAAGTTGAACATGTACTTGTCATTTTCATCGGTCTCAATTTTTGTATATGAACCTGGATTTAATTTTCTAAGCATATGTAGATATGATGGCATTTCTCTATACGATATTTCTGGATCACCCCTTACGATCTCCAATGCACGTTCACGAGACCTCCAAGCCTTCTCGTAGCTAATTGTTACCACATAAGTTTTCATCATATCCCTTACAATGTCAACCGGTGTGTATACAGTCTTCGCAGAGGTAAACTTGTGCTTGATGCAGTTTGCAATAACTAAACAGGTTGCTTGCCTATGATCTCCTAAGACTACATCCAACGAGCATGTGTGACTATTCTTTATATTTCTTATCTTGAACATTGTTGATGTCCCAACTACTGAAGCGCGAAATCTCCAATTGCAATTCACATCCAAGCACTTCAGTACATACTCATTCTTGTCTGATTTGTATACTGTGTATTGAAACCTGTGGTTAATTGCATACAGGGTCACGCTCATAGTTAATAAATCCTTATTCTGAAAAATTGAATCCTTTCTCACATCTTCAATACTAGGCCGTGAGACGACATTTGTACCCCTCTCTTCAATATTATTATCCCCATATGTCACGTTTTCACAAATATCGTCACCCATTTCTTGAATTGTTGGAAATTTTGTTATCATCAAATTTTCTATTGAGCCAAATCCTGTGTTATTATTGATTGATCTATCATGAAATGATCGAGCAACACCTTCAGTAATTGAGTTACATAGGTATCCCAAATTATTCTCATTTGTATCTAGTTTCTCGATATCTACACACAACGGAAAATTTGTCAAATTTGTCTCACCCTGTTTGACTTGTATGTAGAAATACAAGAAACTACCGGTGTCAATCTGTATAAGTGGTCCATTCGCTAAAACTTGATACTGAACTGTTATACGATACTCAAAATCATTCATTTTCAACTCTTTCATAATTATCCCAAGTAAAGTCACGTAACTACAATCCAATAAGACAGTTATACCAACCATTGAGTAATCGTTGTAACACCGTGACTGATCCCATTTACCATTGTAATAAACCAACACACTAATACTGCCCATCTGCTTATCAAAAACTGTAGTTTGAAAACATAAAGTATAATCATCCTATGAGAACTGTAGTTTCAAAAACTTGCATTGTATTCTATAATGTAATCATATTCTATTTTACAATTAACTGTATTAACACATAATTTATGATCATAAATTATGTTAACAACTAAGTGTTTCATATACATCATTACAGTTTAACATTGAAGACTTTACCAAAAGATGGTACCAATACTGTTTTGTATATTAACTTCATATCTCATTTATTTGTTAATCTAATATTATTATCCATATCAATCATTGATCCGAACATATGAAAAAAAAATATTATACAGTCAAGCTAAGAGTGGGTGACAATCGCATGAATCAATCCTTTGTCTTAAGAAATTCTGAAAAAAATAATAATTAGTACCTTGTTAATGAACCTCTGTAATTGAATCGTAGATATCTGCAAATCATGTGTCCAAAAAATATTCTGAAAAGGAAGACGCCAAATGATGGATTCAAATATCTCGAGAAACCATTTTTTTTTCTTGATAGATCCTCGTTTCAAGAATGAAATACAATATCCGATTTCGCATTTGAATTTTGAAAGCGCCATTATCCTGCTGATAATCTTCTCTGATTTGTAACGATCAAGCCTTATCCATGAGATTTCTGTTTTGGGAAGATGACGTAATAATGGGCCTCTTCTCATTCTGTTAGAGAATACGAGTATCATTGGCCAGTACATTTGCAAATATCAATCATAGATCCAGTAATTCCCTAATTGTTTGCAAAGCAAAGTAAAATTGTAATTTCAGCAAAAATGTAGTGTATATATATGTTATTTTCTCTATTTTTTCGGCTCATAACTAGATTCTTCTTGGGCTAAGTTCGAGATTGGTCAGCTCATTAATTTTTGACAATATTAGGTCATGTACCTCTTGCCATTTGAAATTTTGAAATATGCATGTAGATATTAAATTTTTCTATATTTACACTTAAATTTATATAAATACATTTTATTGCAATATTTTAAATAATAATTAATTTTCTTAAATCTATCTATTATAACCAAAATTTCTCATATCAAAGGATTTATTCGCATATGGAAATCTTCATAGAGAACTATGCACATTATCATCATTATCTATCAATTTGAAACCCTAGCATTCTTTAATTACCATTCCATTAAAAAAAATTAAGGTCATTTTCATCTGCGTTCTTGCAATTTGCAACTTTGAATATAATCTAAAAAACACTATCAGGGAACATGAAGAAACGGTTTGGTAAGAAAGCCAGAGCAAAGTCGATGAAGAAGAAATACAGTATTCCCGTTCTTGAACAAATCAAGGTAAGTTCTTGTTTGCCATTTATCTTTTTTATTCTTAGACATGATTTTGTTTTGTTATCATATTTCTAAAATTCCATTATTCACTGTAGCATATTTTGTTATTGTGAAAAATATCTTTCATTAATTGATGTTAGGACAGATTGCGAAACCGTCGTATGTTAACTAAAATTATTACATTAGTTTCGACGCATGTAAACAATAACTGTTACGTATACTACCTTCAATTACCTCACGGTGTTAACATATGCATACTTATTACTACAGAATGTTAATGTATATTTTCCAATGTATGATAACTTTTTAGTGTTTGTTAACAAGTTGTGTTACATTATCAACTCATGTTGGTTACCACGTTTTGATATAAAATCTGATATAATTGTGCCCATTTGAGATTATTTGATATTAACACATACATTCACGCAAACTTGTGTACTCAACTTTTTTTGTTGCGGTCTATTGAACTCCATTGTAAAGTCTCTAATTCAAATGATATCCGTTATTTTGCAGCAGTGATTGTGGCATCTTCATCATCAAATATGAGGCGGAAAAGCCTTCAAACGTGCCATCGATGAATATTACAGATGACTCTGACTTCCTGAGGAAACGATAGACAGAGAATTAACATTGATGAACTCTGTATTTGAAATTTAAAAAAGAGAAATTTATGGGATAAAATCTTTATCCGATAATGATATAATTCTATTATTAATTAAGATAACAATGCAGAATAAGAGGACTCTTTGCATCCCATCAATATTCAATTTATGTTATCATTTAATGGTATATGTGAAAAAATTATTAGTAACTAATAAATTTCAAATTTCTATTTCAAAGTAGGTTATATGTATAATTTCCCCTTAATTTTTTTCACAAATAACTATAAAAAATAAAAGAATTTTAAAAATACTGTTATACTTTTTTTTATTATAAAAATACTGCTTTTTTTTTGTTACAATTGTTACAAAAAAATATGTGTTACGTTTGTTATATTTGTCACATTGTTACAAAAAAGTGTATTACATTTGTTATACACATTTTGCCGCCAGTGTTCACCATCATCACCGCCGTTGCCATCTCTGCCACCACTTTTTGTAACACTCTTTGTTATATTTGTTACATCTGTAACACGCATTGTTATATTTGTCCCCCCACTGTTGTCGTGGTCGTCCCCGCTGCCACAACTTATAACAAAGTGTGTTACATTTGTAACACGCATTGTTACACCGTCGTCGTCAACACTTGTAATAAATTGGGTTATAGTTGTAACACATACTGTTATGTCTATCACTGCTGCCGCCACCACCACCACCACCACCACCCACCACCACACCCACACCCACACCCACACCCACACCCACACCCACAAATCAATGCAAAATTAGTCACCACCCGACACAAAACTACCACCATTACACCATAGCAACACAACACCTCACACTATACCATCACCATCTAACCTGCAAGATTTGCACAGCCACTGGTGCCGCCACCACTGGCAACCATCATCACCGCCATCTCGCTACAACTAACACAAACAACATCTTCACACAATCTCACCACCATAAAAGAAAACACAAAAATCAATATCACCACCATCAACAACAGCCCCATTTCACCACCACAATCACCATAGATGTAGCCATTAGAACAATAAGATAGGTGCATAAAAATAAACATATCTACAATTTGTCTTTATTTTCTTAATCAAATTCTTGAAAATACCATTAGAAAATTGAAAATAAAAGTAAGATGAAATTTTAGATTTAAAATTTTCAGAGATCACAATGGTGGGCCTTTGGAAATTGGAAAATATGATGGTGGTAGATTTTAGATTTATGTATATTTAATACCTCCACAATAAACTATTTTCAGATTTGGGGATGATTTCGAGCCATTCATTGATGGAGGTGTCTATAGTGGTGGTGGTGGTGGATGAATAGGTTTTGGATTTGGTATCGGTGGAAATGATGGTGGATTCTTCGATTGGTGTCGATGGTGGTGTGTAGTGGTGATCGATAGTGGCTGCGATGAACAATATTGGAGGAGATGGGGGTTTGGCTGAAATTTTCAAAATAAATATTTACAAATCAAAATCAGTATTTTGAGAATAAAAAGGATGCAACATATTTTTGTAATTTATTGATAAAAAGGAGTAATTGGTGAAATTTCCCCTCTTGAATTTTTCTTGTGTTAATTAGGCCTTGTACCTTATTTTATTTGAGAAATAGGAATTTACTGGGGTCATAATATTTATTTAATAAATAATAATTAAATTATAGTTTTACTGTAATTATACTAATTATATTTTCAATTTTATTATCTAATCAGACATTCTTGTAACGGAAAACTCCTTCAATTGAAGAACAAAATTTAATTTAATTTTGAATGGATAAAAATTTTGCAATCAAATCTCCAAACAAACCATTTATTTTCTTGATTCTAAATTTTTTTCTCTCTCGATCGAAGAAAATTCTTCCCAAACATTGAAATTGTTCTTCCATATTTGATTACAATTACAAAACCGATTATAATTTCATTGAGATTTCAAACTCTATACAGTAAGTCAGTTTGATGGCTTAATTTTTTATTTACTAGAAAATATGGTATATTGGTTCACCTATTTCACCCATTTTTTCATTTTTTGACGATTTCTTGGTTGAATTCGATGTTTCTCATAATATTGTAGATGGTTACTACCCGCAGCGGCAGCAAATCTAGATATAAAAGTAGAATCAAGCACTCCTTTTTCGTGGTAAGAAGAATCAACGTGGTAACAATATAATAATAGACCGTTATAAAAGAAACATACTATTTTAGTGCTTGAAGAAACCAAAGAGCATTTTTTTATATTTTTCTCCCTTGCACTGCCAACAGTTCTTTTGTTTTTAGATGTCTTGTATTTTCTTTGTTTATGATTTTTGATTCACCTTTTTATGTTCAATATATTTTCACCCCCATAAAATTTTCATCTCGTCCGTCTTTAATCCTTTTTTTAATTCATGGCACTTTGGCATATATTTCTTTTTCTATGTTAACATGATTGTTAATTTATCGTATTACGATTTACATGTTGTTATTCCACATCGTTAATTTACAATATTATTATTAATTGCTACCATTTTGCACTAATATGCACTGTGTAATATTATTGTAATTGAAAAGTCCAACTTCTACTGGATGATTTAATCTGATAAGAAATTTGTATAATGCGACAATTTGTAAGTTATGTATATTACTCTTTGAAATCTACCGTTTGATTGACATGGGATTGTTATAACTTAATTAAACGTTGTTTGTTTTATTTGAGATTAGGAGGGAATTCTTAGACCATTTTCACATGGTAATCCAATGCATTCTATATTTTATTTTTGTAGGAATGTTTATTTTATACATCTAAACTTGATAAATATTCAAATAATTAATCACCAAGAAATATAAGCAAAGGAAAGGTGTACTAGTGTTACTTTGATATAATGATGATGTAGAGACTTTACATTTTGAATTTTAAATTTGAGATGATATTATATTCTTTAAATTGAAATTGATTAAATGATAACTTGAATTAGGCATGGCAATGGGTCGAGCCGAGCCGGCTAGGCCCATAAAATCCGAGCTCGGCTCGCCCAAAGGGACGAACTGAGCTCGGTTCGTTTGGGGACGAGCCAAGCCCGAGCTCGACTCGTCTCCAAAATACGTGATTGGTTCGGCCTACGAGCTCGTGGGCCAAACGGGCAGAGCCGAGCCGCCCCAGCGTGCTCGGCTCGGCCCTCAAATTTTTTTTTTGTTTTTTTTTTAAAATTTTGAAAATGAGAAAGAAATAAAATATCGGGTATCTTTTATGTTGAAAATTAAATATTGAAAACTCTCATCCTTAGAATAAGAGTATTTATAGAAAAATAATGAAATTAAAAAAAAAAAATAGTCATTAAAAGGAAAGAGAGGATGGGGTTTCTCTCGCTTTTGGCATAGCGGGCCCCAGGTGGGAGGCTCACTTAATGCACGAGCCACGAGCCGAGCCGGCTCGTGGCTCGTGGCTTTTGGGCTCGGAGCCCAAACGATCCGAGCTCGTGGGCTCGTTCCAACGAGCTTTTTGGCCGAGTCGAGTTAGCTCGGCCCTCTCTTTTTTTTTGAACTCGGCCCTAGCTCGTGCTCGTCTCTCGACGAGCACGAGCACGAGTCCGAGTTGGGCTGAGCTTTTACGAGCCGAGCCGACGAGCTTTTTTTCCACCCCTAACTTGAATGGTAACAATACATGATTTATGGGTTGTTTGATAGTCCAGTATAATTCATATAATATTGTTCTTATTTGGTATTCCTTTAATTTATTGTTTTAGTCCAGTGAGATCTCAATTTCTATATATAACAGTGTATTTGTCTAATTATCTCTTTTTTATATTAAATTTTCAAAAAAATTTAAATACTAAAAGTAACATAAACATTCTTCTAAAATAATTTGAGTTGTTTATTTAGTTTCATTTAGTCCTACAAGGACAAAAAAATTCATTCAATTCAATTCGATTCACTCAGCAAAGATCACATCGAAAACTTATCCATCATCAACCTTTTCTCATTTAAGCCTCGTCTTTTTAAGGTTATAATATCATAAAGTTCTGCTAAATGGATGGATTTTATCAACCTCTATCAACGATAAATAATAGATCAAATAATAGAGTTAGAAAAAATTGTATACTATTATATAGCTTTGATTGATATATTGAATGGTGTAATCTATACTAATCTAAAAAGGGCTTAAATGGAGATATATTTTTGGACAAATATGTCCTCATTAATATTTTATATTTTCTAAATTGTCCTTAAATTAATATTGTAATTGAACTCCTAATTTAACATTAATAACTACATATAGTCATTAGAAGTTGAAAAGGCTAAATCTCCATTTATTATATTTAATTATTGGATTTTGAAAATATTTTATTTGAATTGTGAGAACGGATTTGATCAGTTACAAGATTAATAGTAATTGACATTCCACCAACAATTTATTCAGCTTATTTAAGGTCTAATTTGAAGTTTAAGGTTGTTTTATTTGAATGTAATTATGTAGTTTGTAATGTCCATAAAGATTTCATTTAAAGATTTGTATTTGTGATTGTGGTTTTTGTTAGTTAATGTGAATAATCTTCTCTCAATGCTCTTCTTTTTTAATAATAATAATAATTTGTATTGGACTATAAAGGTTACGGTGTATTTTTTAATTATTGTTCATGCTCATGCGTATTTGTATATTGTTTACATATCTAATTGACTTGCGGCTTCAGATTTTCTAGACGAAAAATAGTTTGTGGGTTAACTTCAATAATGGTTTCAATTCAGTATTGATACGTATCTTATTTCTATTATTCTTTTTTATGCTTTTGAATTACTTAAACTAATTTTTCTTAACTATTTATGCTCTAACGTGAATAAGACGCTTAAATCGCTAGAATATTTAGTTTTGTTAATATTACTTTATTTCTCCATTAAAATTTGGATAAGTTCACGTGAAGACATCTGGGTACTGAATTGTGCAAATGAGAATGTTTAATTTTGCCAATTTTTAATGTAAATGTTATTTTATTTTCTTTCATATACTGATTAATAAATCTACCTAACTTGAGGTGCTACGAGCCCAAAATGCATGTGATATTTTGGGTTAGTTGGAGAGCTACATTAAATTACAAAGATTTTTTATAAGTCATTTGCCAACTTATAAAGCAAGAAAATTCAATAGGTTTAAGTGCTCAATATATTTAAGAACTTATGTACACTATTTTTTTTTTCTTTAATTGATATTATTTGACTATATTACAGACCTTAAAAAATAGATGTTCAATACTGACCACACAATTATAGAAAGTTTTTTGTTTGAATACAACAACAAATATTATATTTCACTGTATTTTCTAATGTCAGATTTTTATATTTTAATGCAGTATTAAATTAAGTTATAATTATTTAAATATTTAAAATAACATATATCTCATAATATTATTATTAAATTACATGCAACACACGTTTTACATACTAGTTAATCCAAATGGGTGGTTAATTTTCCCATCTTAAAAAAGGACAATGTTAATCATCACCTTTAGCTAGAAATTCAAAATTGCTAGGCAAATAAGATATGTTTTATGTAGGTATAAAGCTAGTTCGATTGTTAAAGAGATACGATTTTCATAGAACAAGTTAAAAAAAGGATCGAAATAATAGCTTACTATTGTTATTGATGATTTAATTGTTTTGAATATTTTAGACTCTGCAATTTAATGAAAAACGATTTATTTATAGGGATTTTTTTTTTATAAATAAGCTAATTTTTAAAAATAATTCTAAATCTAAAAATTTGATAAATTTATTTTTAAAATACTACATTCTTAAAATTATATTAATTAATAAAATAATAAATTAAAATCAAATATATTGAATTCTAAAGAATTTGACCTTTGCTTCTTAAGTCATTAATTATTTGTAAGATAAGTCTTTCATCTTTATAATATCTCCACTTTAGTCCCTATACTTCTTCTTTCATTTCAATTTCGTCCTCTTTTATTTGTAATCCAAATCCTTCAACTTTTAAATTTTTACAAATTGATCCTCATATTTATACTTTTATATCAATTTAGTCCTTTATAGTATCACTATTTGATATATATGTTACAAATGATATTGTGTATCAATGTTTGATACAAATATTATAAATAATATTTTGTAACAATCTGTATTACAAATTGAGATGTAAAACATCAGTGATACAAAATATCAATTCATATAACATGTGCTGTATAAAATAACATAATATAATCTGTAACATATTAAGTGATACAAAATATCATTTGTAACATTTGTATCAGATCGCGATACTAAACAAAAACTGTTACAACTGCAAAACTAACTCTAAACTTCAACAAGTTCGTATTAATATACACATTGGACTCTAAAAATCTATTGATATTGTGTAACAGTAGTATGATATAGTTATGTAACACAATGCCAAATTTAACAAATAAAACTCATGATTTCATCATTTGTAACATACGTAACATCAGTGATACATAATACCAATTCATGTAACATGTGATGTGTAAAATAAAATAATATAATCTGTAACATATTCAGTAACATATTCAGTTATACAAAATATCATTTGTAACATCTGTATCAAATAGTGATACAAATGACTAAATTGACATAAAAGTATAAATATGGGGACCAACTTGTAAAAATTTAAAAGTTGAAGGACTTGAGTTGTAAATAAAAAATGACGAAATTGAAATGAAAGAGAAAGTGTGGGGACTAAAGTAGATATATTATAAAGATGAATGACTTATTGTACAAATAATCAATAACTCAATCAACAAATTTGAGAATTCATGTGGTCGTCCATTTGATTTTAATTTATTATTTTATTAATTAATATAATATTAATTATGTAGTATTTTTGAAAAAAATAAAATAAGTTGTTAAATTTGAAATTATTTTAATATTGGTAAATTCACTTATTCACTTATTTATATAGTCGACTTCAAATATTTTCTTTACGGGCTAGGAGTTGGATGGCTAAATGCTTAGCCCAAGCCCTTTCCCTTCGTCTAATGATTAGTCCAGTCCAATTTGCAATTTAATCAAAGCCCATGGACAGCTGTTATGAATATCATGGTTATGTTGTGACTAGAATAAATGGAAATTTTAAGGTAAACAGTCCTTAACTTTTGTCTTAAGTGCAAAAATGGTTTATAAGGTTTTTTTTTTTTTTTTTTTTTTTTTAACACGAACGTCTCTAATCTATGTGTTTAGATGTGTAATTGATCTTCTTTGATGAAAAAGTCCAACATACTCTTAGTTTTAAGTTAGTGTACTAAATATATTATTATATCGTGTCAATAAAATTTTTCATAAGAGAAAAAAATTTAAATTATGTGCTTTTAAGTATACTAGTTAAAAATACGTGTGTTGCACGTGATTTTGTAATAATATTGTAAAAAAATTTTAAATCATCGATTAATATAACATTTACAAAAAACTCATTTTCAAACATAAGTCAATTCATGACTATGACCAAACAGTCAAATTTCATTGTAAAACAGGTGGTTTATAAAAAAAAAAAATGGACTATGTGAATGTTAAGTTTGAAGGATTACTGATAGTCTTTTAATTATATTTTGAAACATATATATAATGGTATGTCAAGAAAAGACAACTTCTTTTATGAAAATTAGTATCAAATTCTAAAATACACGAAAAATAGTAGGCATAGCACAATTTTTCATTGATTTTCTGTATTTAAATTATTATAAAAAGTACATGAAAACAAAAGTTTAGTCGTTTTTAAACAATTATTTCTCTTCAGAAAAAAGAATCACAAAATTCTTTGATATAAAATAAAAAAGAATTTTCTCTTGCAATATCCTCACTAAAACACTAATCAAAACATTCAGTTTCAATCCACTCATAAACTTAAATTTTTTTTTTTCTCCACATGCATTCTGTCGCACAATTCCATTTCAAATATTAATAAATTTCAAGAAGATTCAAAACAACTAGATACTTAGATAATCTCCTTCTTAATAAAATTCATGATTTTAACTCATCACATAAAACCAACTTATTATGCGAGATTTACATTAACACTCTTGTTTAGTTGCAGAGAGAGTTAGAGTAACATCAATCCTCTTTGTTATAACTCAAACAAATATTATAGAAATCAAAATTTAAATAAATATTAGTATATTACCATCATATACTCACAATTAGTGAATCTTTCATGGTATCAAACTAATTAAAGATTAAAAACATTCCGTATGAGGGAAAAAAATTTCCCGGCAATTAGAAACAAAGAAAAACAATAGATGAAGAAATCATGAATCAATAATAAGAATGCCGAATTCTTCTTGTTTTATTATGTTGATGAATGAATTTGCTTAAATTTTCATGCATAATAAGATTGACTATTAGAGTGTTTACAATTAAAGATAATAATTTCAATGTATTAAAAACTTTATTAGCATTGTATTTTTATTTCTTTCCTTTAATTACAACATATAATAGAATTTAAATGGGCAATCCACATTCAATGATCCGAAATGCTATATTTATTTGGTATTAAATAAATTTAATTAAAGCCAAAATAAATAATACTAATTGAAAGATGATTTTAGAAATTATAAGTTATTTGCGGAGACAATATCGTCCATAAATATTTCTCTCATATTGGGATTTTTATACGTAGTATAGATGTATGTGATATGGAAACAATGAATAAAAATTAAGATAAATAAATAATAAAATGACGTATACAATTTTATGACATTGAATCATTCTTATTGAATTTTATCTAACATAAGAATACCAATAGAAATTAATTTACGAATTATGTGCTCTTTATCTTCAAATGATAATAAAACACTAAATTAAAATATGAAGAATACAGTTAGAGCTCTAATATTTATAGTTAATAAATAAATATCTTAATTAAATAAAAGTATTTGATGATCAAATTTGTGACAATGTTATTTTTTCCATTTTGTTATAACCAAAAAAAAAAAAGTTCAAATTTTAAATGATGTAATTATAAACTTAAATTTTAGTTATTTCATAATAGTTCGTAAAATATACAAAATAATTTATGTATATTATCAATTTGGTCAATAAAGTCTTAATTCAAAACAAACAAAAAAGAACTTGTAAGTTTCCTTTAATTTTTTATAAAACATAAATGTACCACATCCATTTGCACATTTTACAAAGGTTAAGAACCTAATTACAATTTTTCTAATGAAAATTAAAGACATATTGGTCTTTTTCACAAATAAGAACCAATTCTACCAAAACATATAGATTAGGAACGTTCATACAAAAAACATAAACATTAGAGATCATTTATGCAATTAAGGCAAAGGTTAGAACCATAGCATGTTCTCCATTAAAGATCTTGGCATCTTAATGTACTTTCTTGGGGGTAAAGTTGTCACTTTATGTTTGTCAGTGTTTATAAGTACTTATAAGTTAGTCAAATATTTTATTTATCAACATATTTCGTAGAGCCATAATTTTTATCAACTTTTTATCCTCACATTTCGTATAATCGACCCACTGCTTATAATCTACAAAAATCTTTACTAATCATACTCTCCAATCTTAAGGGGTTCTAATTTGCCAACATAATACATTCGTGAATTGTTAACTCGAATCGAAATGCTTGGTGCCAAAGAATGCTCCACTCAATTAAACTAGCCTCGAACTCCTCTATCGCTCTGGCCATATGAATTCCTTTAAGATGCTATTGAGCATCAACAAGACATTGACAATTTGCAATATATATGCCTCTGCCACTCATTTAGACATTGCCTTTGTCGTTAAAAAACCATCACAATTCATGCACCGACATACCACACATCTCATCGGTCTACTACCAAAAGGTGGTTGTCGTTTCTCAAACGATCATAACTCGCTGCTACTTTTGCATGCCTACTCGATTGCAAATTGTGTTATTAAGCTCTGCACAAGCAAATCAAAATTTCCTTTAGATTGATGTCATACGTGGAAATGTCATCTTGTGGGCATGTGAAGGAAAGTCCAGCTAGCTGCCTCAAATCCTCTCATTCATAAGACAAATATTATTCAATAGCTCAAATCTGTTAAGGACACATTTGCTTGAAGCATCGTATGGCTCTTAATTCCTCGAAATTACACTCGTCAGCAAATAGTTAAGTCAGTCCCAACCAAACTAGACGCTAAGGCAAGAAAGTAGTAGAGTAACTTTGAGAAAGGAAACGAATTTCCCCTCAAATTTTTATTCTTTTATTGTTTTTTATTGTTTTATTTTAGAATTGACAAATTTGCCCCTGCTATAAAAGAAAGGTGCAACCCACACGCCCAACTAACGACAAATTTGGATGGAATCCGTCCATTGGGACCAGTTTCGCACTCAATGGCATAGGTTAGGAACTTTCTAGTCAAAAATAAAAAGTTAGGGACTAAAAACGCACTAAGAACATACGTTAGACATCATTTGCGCCAAAATCCCTTTTTTAATGATTTGGTGATGCAGTACAAGACTTAAAGTCACACGGGCTTAAGTTGATCTTGTATTTTATTTATTTAATTAGCACTTAATTTATATTTGATAGAAATGTTTTATTTAATTAGGGCTTAGTTTATTATTTATTAGGAGTCTAGGGATCAAGTGTGCAATTATGATTAAATTAGGCAACTAGGTATTGTGATAAACTATTATGCAGCAGTAAAAGTTTTGTTGGCTTTTGAATGAATTAATAAAAAATTACAATGGTGAGAATTCTTCTTCAATTTAATCGCAAAAATTAACGATTTGTTGATAAATAATTAATTCTCAATATTTGTATGTGAATCAACATGTTTTAATTAAGAATGGCAAAAAATATGTCGCTCCACTCCGCTTAATTGAGTAATAGGAACGGGTCCCGGGTAGAATTTCTATTTCTTTGTTTTTTAATTATTATTTTTAGTTAAAAAAATTTATCCAGTGCGAATTTGCGAGTTGTAGGGCAGAGCGGAACAAAATTTTTGCTTGGAGGAGCAAGACGAACCCAGCCCATTGCCTTTCAATTCTCGATAATTTACACAAATCAACATATTTTAAATATCGATTGCGATACATCATACTAACAGAAAGACATATTATTTTCATAATACAAAATATATTTCCCTGCATAATTTAACCTGCATCATCACTTTGTCTGGTGATGTGTCGACCATCGATTGGTTAGTGTGGTGAAAGTATAAATTTAATAATATAGGATAAAAATAATTTTGTCCAACTCCAAGATTAGCCCTTGGTTAAAACCTATAGGTACCATGAACAAAAGTTTCCTCAAAATTAGCAAAAACAATATTAAAATATTAAAATATATCATATTATTAATTTCCTAATTAGTGCTTTTGAGTTGTATGTGTTTGTCTGTAAAAGTTTTTTGTCAAAATTCTCTCCATAATTTTTGGCAGAATTTTTCGTTAGTGGAGTGGTTGTGGATTCATGTTGTCATCTTTAATTTCCCAGAATCCCAGTTTCCTCCTACATGTCTTGTCTTTGCTCAATCATTGTTTTGTTTTTTGTTTTCAATTACTTCGAGTAAATTCATATAAATGATTTATATTGTTAAATATATTTAATAATTTGTAATATGTTCTCTAATTTATTGTGATTATTTCCAAAATAATTTGGTTATGTAAATGTTATGTCATTTAATTTCTTTTATAGATGTAAATAAAGTCTTTTACACAATAATTTATGTTACAACCTCTTGAGTAGAACTGACCTTCAAAAGCTAGCTATTAAGGGGAGGGTGCCCAAGAAGTTATAAATCACACATCTAAAGTCCATACTGTCGATGTAGGACAAGTCTCATAACTTACAATGAAAACCATGACAAACCACCACGCTCTGCGATCCTGACGCCCACGTCGGACTGACTTTGCACTAGCCCATGACTAGTCCCAGACGAACAATGCTATGTCAACGTCACCATCCGCGCCGTTCGATTGCAACCGGGTGGCGTGGTGCCTACTTTGATACCATTATTACAACCTCTTTGGTAGAACTCACCCTCAAAATCTAGCTATTAAGGGGAGGGCCGGTACCCAAGAGATTATAAATCACACATCTAAAGCTCATACTTTCGATGTGAGACAAGTCTCATAACTTACAATAGGAACCATGACAAACCATGTCATGGAACTTGGAAGAGTCAGCCCACAAAAGCTAACCAATGTCATTGGAGAACACAAGCCCATACAAACCATACAAATGAAGCCCATACTTCCGATGTGGGATTAGATTCCCATAAATCCCACTAAAAATCATGACAAATCACTACGCTTCCGACTCGGCGTCCACGTTGAGCAGGTGCCCATACACCCTAAGTGGTCACCGAGACCTGAAGACATGGTGCCTGCTCTGATACCAATGTCATGGAACTTGGAAGAGCTAACCCATAAAAGCTAGACAATGTGATTGGACCCAATTCCATATAAACTACACAAATAAAGCCTATACTTCCGATGTGGGATTCAAATTCCTTTAAATTCCACTAGAAATCATGACAATTTAGTAGTCTAACATTATGAAAACAAAGAGAAATCACTAGCTAGTCAAAATATTTCGAGTGATGGATCCTAATTAGATTTATCTTAGAACAAGAGAAAGTCTTTATTAATCTCTACATATAAGCTTGCTCAACTAATTCTCTTGATAAGGGCAAGTTTCAATCGATGCTAGCTCAACACCCTTAGCTGCCAAAGAGAGACAATATATGTTATTTTCTTTCAAAAGTGAGGACGATTGATATGGACCAGCAAGATTATGCTCGCAACTGTCCTACACACCCGTAATTAGTCTAGTTTTCTTGTCATGACTCCTAAATCGTGATCTGGGTAGCTAGATGTTGACAAAGAGACCTAAGGGCGAATCTAGATAGGGGCTAAAAAAATTTAGACCGAAATAATATACGAAAAAATAAAAATTTTATATAAAAGAAATTTTCTATACTTAAAAAAAAGTTTTTGGACTAAGAGGGAGTCTAACAAAAGAAAGTCCCTTCAAGAAGGAGTTTCGCCCGTTCCCAAGAGTGACACATTCTTTAGAGGCCTTTCATATACGGACTTTTGGGTAGGGTCCTACACGGTTCTTTGGTATGGGAAATATATAAATTTACGAAAATGAGTGTGTATAGAGAGAGAAACAAGAGGAAGAAATTATATATTACATAGTATCATTAATGAATAGTTTATACTAAAAATTCCTAGTAGTATAATGAAAAGTTACCTACAAATGGAAAATATACCTAATAACTATGAAAAGAAATAAAATCAAAATCAATTTAATAATTTTCTACTCCCTAAATACGTGTTTATTTATGGTAGAACTCCAATACCAATTTGATCACACAATACGACAAATATCTCTTATTTTCAGGAACCTAACTAGCTATGTCTCATATTTTCAAGAACCTAACTAGCTATCTCCTATAGGTTTACCTAGTCGAGAGTCGATCAAGAACGAAGAAATTTTGGAAAAAGAAATTTGTAAAGGCAGCTCATTCAAGAAGAGCCCATTTAGTTTAGGGTTTAAGCTCTTAACACTAGGAGAAGAGAAATATAGTTTATGGGTGAAGAAGGCTATGGGAGACATGGGAACAGAGCCCACGTTCTCTCTCTCTCCATCTATATATATATACATATAACCCTCTTCACAAAATGTTGTGCATGTACCCTAGGAATTAATATATTTCCTTCTCTGTGTTGTGATACTCCATAAATACACTAACCTCCGTACCCTAAACCCTCTCTCTCTATCTCTGTGCGGAGTTACATTAGTACTGTCTTCATAACTAAGAAACTACGTATGATCATGGTATGAAGTCTTCTCCTACACATCTTGAATTCCAATTGTTCGATTTCATTTTACGTTGTTTTCTTTGTTTTTGTTCTCTTATGATCTGAATTCACCTAGGGTTATCAGAAGCCGGCATGGTTGGAAGCTCTCTACGGGAAGAAATTTTTCGTGTCGTGCCCAAATCATGAAACCTCGAAGAAGAACGAGAAAAATATTTGTTGTTTGGATTGTTGTTTAAGTATTTGTCCCCATTGTGTTCTTTCTCATCGATCTCACAGACTTCTTCAAATTCGACGTTATGTATATCATGAAGTTGTTCGATTGGAAGACCTCGAGAAGCTTATAGACTGCTCAAACATTCAGGTCATTTCACCAAAATTCTACTTTTAATTAATTCTTTTGAGCATGTTTTGCTTAGCTTAAATTCTGAAAGCATTCGTACTGCCAGAAAAGCCAAGAAAGAAGCGAATTTTCGCTTCATTTTTGGCTTTTAAGTTAAGTCAAACATGCTCTTAGTTAGCTTAGTGAGCTCGAATTAATTATAATTCGACACGCCTGCAGGCCTACACGATCAATGCTGCAAAAGTAGTGTTCATAAAAAAGAGACCTCAAAACAAGCAGTTTAAGGGTTCTGGAAATTATTGCACGTCCTGTGATAGGAGCCTTCAAGAACCATTCTCCCATTGCTCTTTAGGCTGCAAGGTATGTAATTATCTTGTTAATTAATCCTTTTATATTTTTATTGGCTGGATGAGTTTATCGTCCAAATCATCAGTCCGGTATAACTAGATGTAGCCTTTCAGTCGAGCAAGATGTATACATAATAAAATATGCATAATTCGGATTGGGATTCTCAGTTTTGTAACCTTTAGTAGCCTAGATGGAAAACACTCTGGGTCTCAAAGTTTAAATTGTTAAAGAGTGTCACCAACACATTCCCGTGTTAATGTGTGGCATGCTTGCTTCATTTTTCCATGAAATTGTAACACATGAAAATTTTGCGCAAATAGAGGACACTAAGACTTGAATTGAGGGTTATATTTGACCATTTTGATGTCACAGTACGATGAACAATACCATCTAAAAGTTTAACTAAAATTACATTAAATTCATGTGATACCAGGTTGATTTTGTGTTTAAACACTACAAGGACCTGTCTCCATTCTTAAGAGTATGCAAAACTCTACAACTTAGTCCAGATTTCCTCATCCCTCAAGACATTGGAGATGATGAGACACAGCATTCGACAATTGTGGACAGCGATGGGCCATCGGGCTCCTCGTCGGGGTCCGAAAATATGAGCTTTATTTGCACTGATTTTGTTCGAAAAAAGAGAAGTGGATTGTTTGTTTGTGGAAGATTATTAGCAAATAAGATTACAGAAGAGGACAATATGGCAACTAGCATGAGTAGTAGAAGAAAAGGTACTCCTCATAGATCACCTTTGTGTTAGAATAAAATTTGAACAATTTTTTATTTTATTTTATTTTGAATTATTAACAAATTAATTGAGCTTATTGAGGCTTTTTGTTGGATTAATTAATTATGAATTAATCACTTGGTCGAGGTGTTCTGTCTTAATGGCATCACGTGTTTCCAAATTCCCAGGTTACAGGTTTGTACATTTTTATGTTTTTTTAAGAATTATAATGTTATTTATTATGGAATGAAGAGATTATTTGGAAGGAACTACTTGATTTTAATGCAAACAATGTACTGAATTGACAAATTCTAGAATATGTCTCTTTTTATTTAATAGTGTGTTCAATGTACCAAAATGTTGAATCATTTCATTAAGAAAATTAATATGTTAAAGAGGTGACACGTATATTTTTACTTTTTAAATTTAATTTCAACACGATCCTTTATATATATATATATATATATATATATATATATATATATATATATATCAATATCCTAAAAAGCGTAAAAGCGAGCTAGGCGTATAGGTCAAATTTCAAAATTTTCGAGCTTGAGGCGAATCCTGGCGAGAATCGAGATAAGGACAGATCGAGGCGAGTATATATATATATTATACGTACATAATTTTGATATACAAGTGGTTATGAGGATTGAACCCACTACTTTTATCTGTTGTGATATCAAGTTGAATCGCGTTCTCTAATATTTAATTTATTAAAGAGTGTAGATTTATTTATTTAAACATAGATTTCAACACAAACATGTCCATAATATATGTTTTAAGTACTACTAGAAATCTTTGACTTTGACTGGGGAGAAAGTAGGTGAAGGGTTTGAAGGTGTGTAGTGTTGACCAGTCAAAAGAAAAACATCCGTTGGATGGAGTGATTGCTAGGAGAAGTAATTTGCACAGGCTTGTTGTATGTATTATATGATGTAGAAGCTAGGTGCGGAGATGTGGAGGTGGGATTGGACTATAGTTCGAACTGCTTTCAAAGATTTAATTATTGAAAAGTAATATTTCTTTTTAATTAGCAGCTTCGATTTTGAATTACAATTTTTTTTTTTTAAAGTAACAGTCATCTCTCTATCAAATTCTAGCTCCGCCCTCACTAGAAGCGTAAAACAAATGAAGAATGCACTAAAATCTATTGATTCACGTAGAAAATTAGGAATTGATAATCAAGGCTTGTAGATTCGTGCACGAATACTGAAAATTGATTTGATCAACAATTCATTTATTTGAAGCAATGAATACCAAAATTGGATCGAGAATTTGGAGGAAAAATTTAGGGGCTGTTCTCTTTGTTTTTCAATTTTCAGTTTTAAGTTTTCAAATTCATTTTCAGTTTTGTATCTTGAGTGTCTGTTTTGAGATTGATGAAAATACGTTGGAAAACTGTTTCTCAAAACAGAAAAGTAGAAAACGCGTTTACTTTGAAATTTTGAGAAATTTTTTTTGTGATATTTTATTCAAAAATTTTGATTATTTAATAAATTTTAATAGTTTAATGCTAATATAGTATTAAATAACATATAAATTTTGAAGTTGGTGAATCTTGAAATATTTTTTTCCAGTTACAGAAAACAAAACCTAAATTAAATTTGACAAAATTTAAAAAATATAGAAGTAAATATTAAAGAGAACTCAATTAGAATAAGAACATGGTAATTGTTGAATTAGAAAAAGAAGATGAGGGAAGTTGCAATTTAATATGATTTCCAGTGGCTAATGGTAGAACTAAATTTTATGAACTGCCGTGAGATGCAAAAGTTTTAAACCTTCCCTTGTGACAAGGGTAAGTAGTTCAGACTCGTCCCTTTCTCTCATTTAGGCCGTCTGGGTCTGGCCTTGCATTGCCAAACACAAAATACTCGAGATGGGACAGAAAAGAAAATACAGACATCTGTATCTATCAAATCTAGGAGAAAAAGGTCAGAAAATAATACGTGAAATCTGTGCCTTCTGGGAAAACAGCAAGCCAAAGAGGATCTTGTGGATCATTGAAGTTTAAAAGCATCTGGCGCATAGTTGATTCATCAACCTCCCATTTCCTCTCTACAGGAATGAACTCCATTATATGAAAAACCCAACCAAATACAGGTAATTTCATCAAACTGCTCTTAAGAACATTCTTTATGTAACCCTCACACCCCTTCCTCATCTCAAGATTCCACAAGTACATGTCATCCAGTCTACCTCAGTTCTATGGTTTGCAATAAGCAAAACACGTTCTTTAGCCGGAACACTGTCTCCCGAGAAGATCACTTTAGTCTTGTTAATTATCTTGAATAGGAAAGGCCATAAGCCTATCCAACTTCCAAAAAAGAATGCTGTTGCAGTCCTGCTGTAATGTACGCTGAAAAATCTCAAGACAACAGCTGTCCAAAAGCCACAATATACTAACAATACAAATGCCGTTCAAGACTAAGACAACTAGAGAAAGAACACCCCTCAATACTCATGGCGGAGTTAGAGGACGTTGTCTTGGTTTATTTGTTGAATCAGTTGTATGTCCAAATAGTATAATTTTGTTGTGATAAAATGACAATTTATATTAAATAAAACTTTGATTTGTATTCATTTATTATTATTGCATTTGTTTAATATTGAGTATGTAAATAAAGTGTCAATGATCACTTGTAATAATATAAGTTGGATGTTTGCGTTGAGAAGCAAAGTGTAACACAACTTATATTTTGATCATGAATAAAAATTTTCACAACTAATATATGAGGGTTGGTGCCTTATACCGGAATGTTGTAATGTTGATTATTTAATTATTCGAGTATGCGATTTGTCCTTATCGTATAAATGAGTTAATAGTGACACTAGTACACTTGGAATGTATTGAACGGACCAAGTGTCGAATTTAATTATATAGCATGATCGTACGAATAATTAAATTACACTTGATCACCGGATATTTCATCTAAATTCCTTGACAGGGTTGTATATATTTTTCGTTAATTTGATGGTTCTTTGATTCACCAATGGGTGGGATCAATTTAATTAATCAAATATCTTAGTAAGTTAGGAGCTTGAGAATGAGCAAAGTAGAGAACACGAATTCGTGTCGGGAACTGTCGCCCTGAAAAATGGGTCGAGTGACAACTTAAGTATTTTCTGTTGAACTGTTATAAATCTAAGCTCAGTGTTTAGCAACGGCTAAACTTCGATATCTGTGAATTAGTTAACATGACCGTTGAAGAAAATATAATTTAAAGTTAGTGAGAATAATTAGAAGGGCAAAATAGTCATTTATGCTCATACCCAATTATCGAATCTCGGACAGGGATGAAATATATATATATATATATATATATATATATATATAGTAGGTCAGAGAAAAATATTATAGCTTCTGTAATCTTATATATTCCGAGAGTGCAGGGTCTTGCCTTTAGTGGAATAAGCAAAAGACTAATAATTAGATCGATAGGTTTATGGTTGACTAGACAGAATCTAATTATTGGAGCTTGGAAAATATATGTCCAAACAGGTTCCTGTGGTAGCTTTATAAAAATTTGGGCTTAATCACAGTTACTATGAAAATTTTGGATTTGATTGTAATTGTGATATAAATTCAAGGATTACATGTGAAATTAAATCAATCTTAAGCTAATTGGACTTGGATGCTAACAGGACTCTTGTCATTGTTTGCAATCAGGACACTTGTCGTATTTATATCACATTGCATGTGATGTAAATCAATTCGAACAATTATAACGATTAAGAAAAGATAAGAGAGGAAAATTGTTAAGTCTTGTTTGACTTGGATTTTATCTTCTTAGTTTTCTAAATCAGATCAGTCCAGAAATTAGTTTTTGATTAAATTAAAAGGTGCCCACACGCCAGTATAATCTATACTTGGAGAATACCATAAAAGACTTGAACGTTGGGAGCACAAAGTTCGTGAATCAAAGCAGCAAGTTTGTGAATCAGATCAAGATCTAATATCGTATATCAATTCATGTATAATACTAATCTATTAGTATTTAATTATAATAAACACGTGAACGCTTAGTAAAAATCCTGATTTTATTCAATTAAAGAATTTTTTTTTCTGACTAATTCTCGTGCCAGTTTCTAACATCGACTATGTGAGATTCCATGAGCTATCAAAACTGACATGGAATTTGCCAGAATGAAAACCATAGAACTCCGTTCAGTAAGTTCAACAACAAGTACATCATCTGTGCATTAACTAGTTTTCGTAAAATCAAGAAAAGTACAAAACATGAGCAAACAATTAGGATAAATTGAACAAGATTTAAATCACAAAGCAGCTTAAAAAAGTAAATAAATAAACCCAAATCGGTGTATACCAAGTACATGAACTTGTTTTCCTATTACGATCTAGCTTTCCAGACTTGAACCCATGAATCTCAAAATCAAAGCAGCGAAACAAAAGATAAGAGACAAGGAAGGAAAATGAAGAGAGTAGAGACAAGAGACAAGCTTACCTACGATTGGACGGGCAAGCGGGCTGCTGCTGGAGGGGAAAAGAAACGGTGCAGGAAAAAAAATGTTGCTGGAGACAAAACAAAAAAGAAAATAGTGGATTATGATTCGAAATGAAGACCAAGTTGAAAATGGAAGTGTTTTCCACATTTTGGCCATTTTAGAACTGAGACTTGTTTAGTAAAAAAAAAAAATTGAGGAAAACGCCTAAAACATTATTTTGCGTTTCCTTTGTAAAATTTTTAATGTTTTCAAAATTGCATTTTTGAAAATAGGTAAGTAAACTCATTTTTTCACTATTTTGAAAAACTAAAAATTCAAAACGGATTGAAAATGGTGTTACCATATTGTTAATTCATACATCAATTGAAAACATTAAACAACATATTATAGAAAAACAGTAACCAAATAACTAGTACAATTTCAGAATATAAAATTGAAGAAGAAAACAAATCGAGACATGTATAAGTACAGTTTCTTTAAAACAAATTTGTCTCCTATCGTACGTTATGAACGTCTGTTTCCTAGGATATAACGGTAGAACTGGTTGTACCAGCGAACCGATCTACTGTCCAAACAATATCACCGAAAGATAAAAGAAAACTTGGAGGAAGACAAGATGAATTTTTTATGTGTTGAAATGAGAAACTTTGGACTTGTTTATATAGGCACTAGAATGACCTTTCAAATCCAAATCCACCATTAACATGAGAGTTACAAGAGTTACAAGAGTTGAATGGTTGAGAAGATGGAAGGTCTCAAACAAATGAAGAGCTTTGATTTTCCTTAATTTTCCATTCACTTATTTTCTAACAATCCCCCACATGAATGAAAAATTGAAAGAGACACGAAAGACTCAGTGATAAAGTTCAACGTCCGAATCCTGCATAGGATAGGTAGGTGTTACCCTTTGAACATTCCCTTATGAAAATATATTTACTTTACTAACTGACCAGTAGACGCTATGCTCTTGAACTGTTATGCCTTTTGTGTAAACGATGATATACTTCACACAAAATTCTTCCTGACATAGTTTAGTTCTCATTGTTATGTTCATTTATGGCCATGAACATATATATGGTTCTGCGATAGTTTTTAAGAATTGAACCTTACACAATTCTCTTAGAAGCGGTCCCACTTCTCTCTCACATAGGTGATTTCTTAATTAAGAGTAGCTCGCTCTACTCAAGCGTAATAATCATTAAAAGCCTATTGCTTATTCTTTCCTCTACGGGTATCACTGTTTCATCATAGGAATTGGTAGCAGAGAACCCACACAGTGATCTAATTAAGTATTTACAATTAGGTTGTCCCTTTAAACTTAGATCTTGGGGTCTCCAGTCAACTAGGTTGGGTTTCCATTGTATTAACTTATTCTTCCAAAGGCTTAAGTCTCATTCTTGTCGACGACTTTTCAACTAACTCTCTATTCAAACCTTTAGTTAGTGGATCCGCAATATTATCCTTTGACTTCACATAGTCAATAGAAATAACTCTATTTGAGAGTAGTTGTCTTATGGTATTATGTCTACGACGTATGTGTTTAGACTTACCATTATACATATTATTCTGTGCCCTACCAATTGCAGATTGACTATCACAACGTATGCAAATTGCTGGCACAGGCTTTGACCATATAGGAATATCCTCTAGGAAGTGACGTAACCACTCAGCCTCCTCACCACACTTATCCAATGCTATAAACTCAGATTTCATAGTGGATCTGGCTATAACCGTCTGTTTAGAAGATTTCCATGATATAGCTGCACCTCCGAGTGTGAACACAAATCCACTTGTAGACTTTGAGTCTTTTATATCAGATATCCAATTAGCGTCACTGTATCTTTCAATAACTGCTGGATATCTAGTATAATACAGTCTATAATTACGAGTATATCTCAAATACCTTAGTATTCTTATTATTCATTTCTAGTGGTCAATTCCTGGATTACTCGTGTATCTACTCAGTTTGCTAACTGTGTAGGCTATGTCTGGTCTTGTACAACTCATCAAGTACATAAAACTTCTGATAATTCTAGAGTATTCTACTTAAGAGATACTCTCGCCTCTGTTCTTTGATAGATGCTGACTGGTATCTATTGGTGTTCTAGCCATGCCAGAATCATCCTTGTTAAATTTATCAAGAATTTTATCCACATAGTGTGATTGACTTAGGATAACTCCCTCAGATGTTCTTGAAATTTCAATTCCAAGTATCACATCTGCTAAGCCCATATCCTTCATGTCAAATCTTGAATTTAACATACCTTTAGTAGATTTAATCATCTTATTGTTGCTTCCAACAATAAGCATGTCATCAATGTAAAGACATAAAATGACATGGCCATTTTCAGTGTCTTTGATATAAACGTATTTATCGCACTTGTTGATTTTAAATCCACATTCAATCATGACATGATCAAACTTTTCATGCCATTGTTTTGGAGCTTGTTTCAAGCTATACAATGACTTCACCAATTTACAGACTTTGTTTTCTTGCCCTGGAGCAAAAAAACCTTCAGGTTGTTCCATGTAGATTTCTTCATCTAAATCTCTATTTGGAAAGGCAGTTTTCACATCCATTTGATGTACTTCGAGATTCTGCAAAGTTGCAATTGCAAGTATCATCCTAATAGATATTATTTTTGTTACTGGAGAATATATATCAAAGTAATCAAGACCTTCTCGTTGTCTGTATCTTTTTATAACAAGCCTTGCTTTATACTTTTCGATTGTTCCATCCGCTTTCATTTTTTTCTTAAAAATCTATTTGTAGTCTAGTGGTTTGCATCCCGGAGGAAGATTTACTAGCTCCCATGTGTGATTTTGCAGAATAGAATCTATCTCACTTTTAATTACTTTTTTCCATTGAGGTCCTTTTGAAGAGTTTATAGCTTCTTTGAAACTTTGAGGTTCAATTTCTAGCATATAAGTCACAAAATCAGGACCATAAGATTTTTCTGTCCTTTCTCGTTTGCTATGTTTTGGTTCAATATCAACTTTCTTTTCTACTTCTTGGTCCTGACTATTCTCAATCATAGTCTCATATGTCCGTTTAGAAGAGCTCGCTTCTTCTTTGGACTTGTATGGAAATACATGTTCAAAAAATGATGCATTTCTCAATTCCATTATCATGTTTTTGTATATATCGAAAATTTTGAATCAAACACAAGAAATCGATAAGCACTATCATTATGTGCATATCCGATAAATATGCAATCAACAGTTTTTGGTCATATTTTCACCTTCTTTGGTGTAGGTACCGCCACTTTGGCAAGACATCTCCACACTCGTAAGTATTTGTAAGAAGGCTTTCTTCCTTTCAATAACTTGTAGGGGCTCTTATCTTCTTTCTTCCGGGACACCTTATTTAAAAGGTAATTAGCTGATAACACAGCTTCTCCCCATATGTTTTGAGGTAATCCAGAACTTAACAACATTGCATTCATCATTTCTTTCAATGTTCTATTTTTCCGTTTAGCAACACCATTTTGTTGAGGTGAATAAGTTTCATGTTTAATTCCGTGTTGTGCACAGAATTCAACAAATGGTGATTCATATTCACCACATCTATCACTTCTCAACACTTTGATCTTCTTTTTGAGTTGATTTTCAATTTCATTCTCATAAAAAACAAATTTCTCTATAGCTTCGTCGTTACTTCTAAGCAAATACACAAAACAATTTTTTGTGCTATCGTCAATAAAAGTAATAAAATATTTGTTGCCTTCCCTTGGTTGTAAAAATTTTAAATCACATGCATCGGTGTGAATTAAATCAAGTGGTTCAGTTTTTCTTTCAACAAATTGAAATGATGACCTTGTCAATTTTGCCTCAACACAAGTTTCACACTTATGTTTATTATCAATTTGAAATGTAGGTATGCAATTCATGTTAATTAGTCTACGCAAAGTGTCGTAATTAACATGTTCTAGTCTACCATGCCACAAATTGGAAGACTCAAGTAAGTAAACAGAAGAGTTTTTTATTTTATTCATTTTTGGCTTAATAGCCATAACATTGAGCTTAAAGTACTAATCACTTACATAACCCTTTCCTACAAACATTCCAGACTTAGACAAAATAACTTTATCTGACTCAAACACCATATAAAATCCATGCTTGTTCAACAACGAGCCGGACACCAAATTCTTGCGAATATCTGGCACATAGAGCGTGTTGTTTAGAGTCGACTCTTTCTCGAGATGTCATCTTTAGAACCACATTTCCATAGCCTTTGATTTCGAGAGGTTGCTTTGAATTTCTCATATCTGACTTTTCTCCATCTCGCTTCTTCAAAATCGCTAAAACATCTCCTTGTCGAGCAAACATGTCGTAGCACCAGTGTCAATCCACCATTCTCTTGGATTTGATCCCACCGTTCACTTCGAGATGACGATGAGAGGTTCATTTCGAAACATCATGTGTGATATCATCAACCATATTGGCTTCTTTCTTGTTGTTCTTCTTTGGCAACATGCACTCCAACGATCTGTGACCTACTCTGTCACAGTTGTAGCATTTTCCAAACAAATTCTTCTTGGAAAATCCTCCTTTTGGACCAATTTTCGTCCCTTTCCCAGATAGCCCAAACTTACTCTTGTTTGTCTTAGAGCTTTGACCATGCTCCAAACATTTGCTTTGACAATTTGAGGATTAAATCCCTTCTTTTCAGAACTTTTGTTGTCTTCTTCAATTCGAAGTCTGACAATTAGTTCTTCAATGTTCATTTCCTTTCACTTGTGCTTCAGGTAATTCTTGAAATCTTTCCAAGCCGGAGTCAGCTTTTCAATCATTGCTGCTACTTTGAAAGTTTCACTTAAAACCATCCCCTCAGCATAAATCTCGTGCAAGATTACTTGAAGTTCTTGTACTTGACTGATTACAGTTTTTGAGTCCACCATTTTATAATTCAGGAAGCGGCCAACAATAAATTTCTTAGCCCCTGCATCCTCGGTTTTATATTTTCGGTCTAAAGACTCCCATAATTCCTTTGCCGTTTTCATTGAACTATACACATTGTATAGTGAATCTGCCAAACTATTTATGACATAATTATGGTATAGGAAATCAGAATGTTTCCAAGCTTCAACAGCGCTGACATCATGTATGTCTCCCTTACCCTGTTTGAGTTTCGGAGCATCTTCAGTCAAGAATCTCGCAAGATTCAAGGTGGTCAGATAAAATAGCATTTTTGCTGCCACCTTTTGAAATTCAATCCATTGAACTTCTCAGGTTTTTCTCTATGATTAACTGGAACAGTTACATGACCAGTTGGAGCCACAGTTTGGGTCACAGCAAAACTTGGCACTTGTGCCACAGTCTGGTTTTCAGTAGTCACAACTTCAGTAATTAGATTAGTTGCCATTTTCTGAAACAAGAAGAAAAATTAGTTCCACTTTTAAATAAAATTAACCATTTCTTTTCGTTTTGTTGATTTGAATAACATGCAACTAAAAGGCTTCTAGGTGAGGAGGAGGGTCACAAGTGGATCGTTTAAATCCCAAGATCTCCTTAGACAGTTTAAGTCCTTTTGACAAAGCCTTCCAGTTTTGTGAATACACAAATCAAGAAAACTCCAACCAAAGTAAAAATGAAAGCATCTAAAAGAACAAAATTTTCCTAGTTCAAAAGATTGTTATAAACTAATTTCATACGAATGTATTTTATTGTTTTCCATGTAATATAAGTTTATCAAGAATATCTGTTTTAAGATTGTTACCAGATTGTTAATCCATACATCAATTGAAAACGTTAAACAACATATTATAGAAAAACAGTAACCAAATAACTAGTACAATTTCAGAATATAAAATTGAAGAATAAAACAAATCGAAGCTCATGACAAGATGCAGCTTTCTTTAAAACAGATTAAATCCCTCATCAGAGGTTATGAACGTCTGTTTCCCAGGATACAAACCAATCTACTATCCAAACAATATCACCGAAAGAGAAAAGAAAACTTGAGGAAGACAAGATGAATTTTTTATGTGTTAAAATGAGGAACTTTGGACTTGTTTATATAGGAACTAGAATGACCTTCCAATTCCAAATCCACCATTAACATGAAAGTTACAAAAATTACAAGAGATGAATGGTTAAGAAGATGAAATGTCTCAAATAAATAAAGAGCTTTAATTTTTCTTAATTTTCCATTCACTTATTTTCCAACAAATAGCATAGAGAACACTCCTTAACAGTCCTATAATTTTATTCAAAATAAAAAACATAACCCCAAACTGAGTTCGGCGGCTGGTTATGAGACCTAAACATAATCTAATTAAAAAATTGTTTACTTAGTCCCTAAATTACTCACAAAATATAAATCCAACCCCAACTTAAATAAAGCATCACTTATTCCCTAATTAAATAAAACAACATATATAATTAATGAAATAAAATCATAAAACTCTCTCATGCCCCTAGCCTTCTTGAATCTTGGACTGCATTACTTTCCATGATGAGATTATCTTTTAAGCATTATAAAAAGCTAAAATTAGTGTATGGAACCAACCCCGTTTCCTAAAGCTCAAAAAACCAGTGATCAGTCTTACACTTTTGCGTTGATAAGAATGAAATGAATCCCCGGATCAAGAGAAAATCTCCCCCTCCCTTTTACTGAATCGGTTAATTCGGTAATCTAATGGAGGGAGAATGGTCGTCCATGGGTCATTCGTTGGATCGAGATTGTAATCAACGGCATTGCACAAACTACATCATAGATAGAGAATCGACTACATCAACATTTGATAGCGTTCATCAAGTGAACCCGAATATATACCGAGCAATTGCTTGGAATTAGTTTTTATTGCGTGAAATGTTTTGCTCTAAACTCTTGTCAAACATAACTTACCCTTGTGCCATCCGAATATTTGCTCAAATTCACATAAAATAAAATAAAAAAGATATTTCCATTGACTTCCATTGTGTGCTTGTGACCTAATTAATTTCCACTCAAACAAATTCCCAAGCCTCATTAGTTGAAACTATTTGACTTCTTTTGACTACTTTTGAGCTGGAAATTTTAGTGCACACGAAATTGAGCATAGGCGTGTGCAAGAAGTGTTGTTGACCACAAGAGGGCCGTGTAGGGCATCACCTTGCCATGAGTTTTGCTCATGGATGGTCCCTTTTCTCCATTCAGCAATAAATGTATGGAGATTAAACACACCATGTCAAGTTTTCTTCTTTTTGTACCCAACATATCAGATCATGACCATAAAAGTGATTCTCAAAAGCAAATATACTTGCCAATGAAAGCTCTGGCAAATGCTCAATGTCATTAGTTTTTTCAAGCTATAAATGGGGGAAGAGTGTTGCTCTAACCCTAACATACTTGAGTATCACCTCGTTCTTTTGATCGAGATATATTACGAGTGCACGTAATTTTTTTTTGGGTTTTCTAAAAATGGTGATTTTTTGTGCTGAGAAGCTGATTTCTTGCCCCAAGTTTATTGGCAATGAAGCTGAGGCTGCAATTTGTCTCCACATACGTGCGAGAAATGAAGGTGACGATGATGACGACGACGACGATGACTCAAGTGTGGCGCCAGCAGCATGAATATATATGTAATTTAGTTAAGAAATAATATAAATGTCATCTAATATGTAGAGAGAAAGACTATTAGTTTTGCAATTTCTCCATGCATATGTACTACATGATGATATCAGTAAAATATCGACTTAAGTACAACGTTCTTGACTACTTGTTCTACTAATTATTTTGTACTACAACTCTTCGTTGTACTAAGCTCTCCAAACGTGTTTTTTCAACCTGTCTTAATTACTTACCCAGAGCCTGATGTGCTTTTTCAACATGTCTTAATTACTTATCCGGAGCAGATGTGCTTTTTCAACATGTCCTATCCATAGTGAGTAGGAGATATAATGCACACCGGTGAGGTATCTAAATATGATTGGTAGAAATTATGAGTGTGGGATAATGAACTACCAACCATGTGATGCCACTTCAACGTGGACATTATAAGTGGGTAGGATAAGTGGATAGGAGATCAATCCCCTTAGTTACCCCTCGACAAGTTTATAGCTCATCAAATCATTGCATGTTGGACGCAATTTTTCGAGGAAAACTATTAATGGATGGCATTTTGTTACATATAAGTATTCATTACTGAATCTATAGCATCTGCATTTTTGTTTAGAGACTCTTAAGACATTTCCATTACTTTCTTAGAAAGACAATACGATGATACTACTAGCTAACATATCAGACGTATTCCAACCTGGTGGAGTCCTTTTTTAGGAATGGCTGGAACAAAAAGAAAATATTTAATACGTACCAGTCTCTGATTTGGTGCGCGTGCATGATCAATTTAATGGAGTGAGCTTGCTGCCACCTGGATGATTGTTTGGAGCATGGTACCACAAATAATAACCATAATGCTAAATCTCTTGGTACTTAATTGTTTGGTAATGATTTTTAAGTAGTGGGCTAAATTGCTTATAAGCACTCCTAAATATGTTATTAGAGCAGTGGAGGAAGAGTTTAGGGCACGTAAATTCGTTACGTGGAACTAATGAAGTAGTTCGAGGAGCAGACCAAATTAATTAATAGAGTGGCCGCTTAGGTAATAGTGACCATGGTTCTGAAATAATGGACCAACAATTAATTAATGTTTCTACATTTGTTGAGCTCTCAGTTACTCGGACTAGTCAAATTTATATTTGTTTCTTTCATAGACTAAAAATCAGGTCATACCCCATTGTTTTTGTAACAAAAGTTGGAAATGTTGGATTTTTCTTTATTTTATTAAGTTTTTGTGAGTATTGGAGGGGTGGTTCTCGATTATTTTGAGATATTGTGTTTGGGTGTTTTGTATTTTATTTTAGGTTAGTTTGATTCATATTTTTAGAGAGATATTGTCAAAATTTTGTCAAATAATTCATAAGTAGCTAGTATCAAATCTATGTTAGCTTTGATGGTGAGTGTGCTACCTAGCTAGCTGGCATCATCATCATCGCACATCAAATTGTTCCTACTAGAATTACATGGATCAGATTGGGTCATTCCCTGAAAAAAAAAAAAAAAAAAAAAAAAAAATAGTTGCTTATGATGCAGAGCTATGGACTCTAAAAAGTCACAGCACATCTTAATAATTTTGAATTTGAATTTTCTCATGGAAAAAGTAGCTAACATGATTGGTAAGTTAAAGATCTATTTGTTTTGAATACTTTAATAGATTCTAAAAATAACTAAGTTTTATTGCAAACAAGATTAAATTTGTTATCACTTTGTAATATGTTTTACTTAATCCTGAACCCCATGCTCCACCCCACAAATGTGCGTCTTGCAGTCAATCTCCCTTTTTACTTTACACTCGAAGAGCTAATCTATATCCAATCTAAAGACACTTTTACACGTGTGTTTTACTTTTCTAATATGTATTCTTTTTATCTATTTAATCTATATTCCCCTCGACAACAAGTTTTCTTTGGTATGTAAGTTGTTTTTGGCTTTCTTGAGAAAACTCATTTTATTCTATTTGCAATTGGATTAGGATGAATGATATGGTGGTCAAGATTGTTTAATTTAAATCAAATATATATATTTGTATATTTCTATTTGAAATTTCCTACTAATTAATCACTTGATCATTTGTGGTTTGTAGATTTTTTTTTTTTTTTTTTAAATCTTTGCACTAGTTAGAGATTTTATGATTTTGTGGTGAGAGCATAATAATCATGCAAATATTCTACTTAGTTATTATATTTTGTATATAAGTACATATAGTTAGAGGTGTCAAGACGGACGGGCAGGCTCGCATCGGCTCAAAATCGTGGGGGCGGTTCACGGGTACTTGAAATGATAAAAAAAAAAAATTAAATAAACCACAAATGGTATAGAGCCGTTGGGCTCTTTGCCATAAAGTAATTATGTGACAGTCGCATAATGGAGTAGCAGCATGTTGCTTCTGCTGCCAGAAAGTGATAAAATAAAAATAAAGAAATGAATAAAAAAAATTGTGTAAGTGTGTTATCAAATCACACTTACACAAATATGAATTTATTATTGTTATTTATTTTTTAATTAGTAATTTAACACATTTTTTTACTATAAATGCAAACAATTTTTTTGAATTACAATAAGTTATTAATTTTTTTTATTAGTTTCAAAAAAAAATTAATTTTTTATTCATACTGGGTCGAACTGTGGCTCATATGGGCTCGACCCGGCTGGGCCGATGGGTGGGCCGGGCTCGTGTTCAATTTTCATGGGCTAAGTTGACCCGACCCACAACCCACCATGATGCAGACTTTTTCTAATGCGAGTCGTCACTAGGCATCATCGGAGGCAGGCCGACCCGACTTGTCTTACCTAGATTGACATCTTTATATATGGTGCTAAGATTGATTAATATTTAATAATCATGACAAGAGAGGAAATTTATTGTTTTTAATAAACTCACAAACAATATTTCTTGCTCTAACTGAAATTTCATAGACATTATAAAAAAAGTTGTCAATTGTCTTGATCGATAAATTATATATGTTCAACATCCAACGTTAATTATAAGCATTCAATTAATCAATGGTCAACCTTCGTTTGAGTGTTCTTAACTTAATATAATATTGAGTTTCAGTTTTCTACCTTAATTAAAATATCAATTTTATTAAAATAAATAAATAAATAATTTATACATTAATTTTTTTATTTTTATATTTAAATCAATTAAAATGTTATTCTTAACCATTTCGAGGCGAAGCATGCATGCACAAAAGTCTATAGTGCCACACAAGTTAAATTAGCCTTTGTTTGGTCCAAAATTAAAAATCTATTAAAAAGATATGGTTAAAATCAACAAATAAATTTAATCATACATTTTATAAAACCCATAATTTTTATTAATTTTTTAACTATAAGTTTTATTAAACTTTTTATTAAAATTTGCTAAAAAAAAAATTCACAAACAAACTTTTAATATTTGTTAACACTCATTATTGCATGAGGGGAATTGACCCTATAATTTGAATTGGTCAAGTTTGTCAAACAGTTGACTGGCTTGTTCAAATATTAGTTTCCAGTACTCGATGTACAACATTCCAAAAAAATAACTTTCTTTTCAATCAAGTTATAAGTTTGGGTGATCAAAATTGACTATTATATAACTGCAGTATCAATACTCTTATTAGTCTTTGACCTTTTCATGACACACGATTATCTGCTATCTGAGTACAATTGAGTGATTGACCTCAAGGACGGCAAGCCACTCTAGGTCGAGCGGCCTCAAAGGGCCCCAAGTCCCCTCGACCTTGAGTGGCCTCAAAGGTTACTTGCTCTACACTTGGCTACATATAGTAATGGCTTTTGATAAGTGCGTTTTGTGCAATTATTCGGATCCTTAAACTAAGCTTTTAATTCGTTATTTTAGTAATTTTCTACTTAATTCGCATTATTCTTTTTACATTTCGCTTTTGGACCCGCTGTGAGAAATTGGAGAAGAATGGATGAAAAGAGGTATAAATTGAAAGTTGAAGGACCAAATTGAAGATTATCAAAAGATGAAGGACCAAGTTGCACATCATTGAAAGATGAAGGACCAAGTTGCACATCATTGAAAGATGAAGGACCACAATGCACATTATTGAAAGTGAGGGACCAAATTGGAGACTATCAAAAGTGGAAGGACCAAATTACAAATTATGAAAGTTGGAGGATCAAAACGTAATAATTGAAAGTTATGAAGTGGGAAGCGCCTTGCCTTATATCGGGCGAGCGCCCAACCGGGTGAACCACAACCGAGGGGACTAAAACACGCACTGGCGATCGCTGGAATGGCACAGGCGATCGCCCGAGCCAACTTTTGACAATGGGAGATTTTTTTCCTTTTTTGAATTCTAGTCTAGTTAGGTAAGTTTTTGCCCACGATTTCTGGATATTTTTGGCATATTCTAGGGCACCATTAAAGTAGTATATATATGAGTTATTAACTCATATTAGGTTGTTGAGTTTTTAGGGCGAAAAACATAGAACAAGGCATTAAACGGAGATCAAGATCGCTTCTTTGAAGAATTGAACGAAGATCAATGACGAGCAATTATTCTTCCAAGTCTTCTTCTTATCCGGGTGATGAATTCCATGTGTTCTTCCCTTCTTATTTTCTTATTATTAGTATGCTAGGCTAGTTTAAATAGTGCTAGAATTACGATGAAGCTTGTAGTTTGAATTCTTTCATATTGAGACTTGGTTTTTTGACACTTTACTTCAATATAATTTTGAATAATTAATTTTGATTTGTTTGCATCTACAATTATATACGTAGTAATTGTATGATTGTTGTGGTGTGTTTTACTATCGAAAGATCGAAAGCATGCTAGACGCTATTTTAATTATCTTAAAGTCCGATAGGGGATAGAAATATACCGCTATGCTTTAGGTGATCTTTAATTATCCATGGAAATTTAATGCTTTCATTTGTATTCGCATTCGTCATAGAAATATAGTCGAGTCATGCATATGAATAGGTTTAATAGTATTCGAGAGAAACTGTTGAACAATCTAGGGATATTGATCTTCATAACTGAATTAATTTGTCAAGACCAAGAATCAAGATAGACGAAATAACAACTACAAGTGGATTCGGAATTCTAGTACTTTTCCCTTTTAAAAGTCAAATTCATCTTTAGTTAATCCTAATTTTTCATTTATTTAAGAAATAGTTGGTTAATTGTTTTGTTTATTTTTCTCCTTCAATTAGTTATAAAACACAAAATCTTTCAAAGTTCTTTAGATTCGGTTAAGGTTAGCGTGATTAAATTGAATTATCTAAATCCTCGTGGGATCGATACTTGGACTCAAAATCCATTTTACTACTTGAGCGATCCGTGCACTTGCGAAATTTTTAAAGACACAAAATCGCTATCAAGTTTTTGGCGCCGTGAATTCTTAGATTTAGTTTTAATTACGCTCAATTACTTTAACACTAATTCGAACTTTTTTTTTTTTTATTTGCGTTAATTACTTATTTCTTTAAGATTTACAATGTTTGCTTTGCTTCCTTTCGACTCCATTGCATGCGAAGTGAGAGACACGAGTCTCTAATTCCAGCTTGATCCAGAGATCGAACGCACTTTTCATCGCAGCGAGAGAAGCAAGAAAGACACAACAAAAAGAACAAAACAGCCGGACATAATGCGTAACAACGAGATCGCTCGGGCGAGACAAGAGATAGATGAAGACAATATGCTAGTTGGAGATTTTTGACTCCACGGATCATACAGAGCCAATCCAAAGATTGTCTACCCACCTTTTAGGCAATGAACTTTCACCAAGACTAATGTCATTCATCTATTCCAGAATGGACACCAATTCTATGGCAGGACCGATGAGAATCCACATACACACGTTTCAAGATTCTTGGAAATGTGTCAACACTTCAAGTATCAAGGAATCTCAGACGACGCCATCCAACTACGTTTGTTCCCACATACTCTTCGGGACAAGGCTCTTGAGTGGTTGGACTCACTACCAATTGACAGCATAACCACCTGGAATGATCTAGCCCAAAAGTTCTGCACGAAATTTTTCCCACCAGCAAAGATCTCGAAGTTGAAGCATGATATCTCCATATTTCAACAGTCAGAAACAGAATCCTTTGATGAGGCGTGGACCAGATTCAAGAATATGTTAAGGAAGTGCCCTCATCACGGTGTTGGCAGGGGGCAACAAATTCAATATTTCTATGCTGGGCTACTACCTTCATTTAAAAGCATGATTGACTCTTCATCCAATGGCTCTCTATCTACCAAAACAGTGGTTGAAGCTCTAGATTTGTTTGAAAGAGTAGCTACCACCACGCCATGTGGCCATCGACAGAGCTATACAAAAGAGAACTGCGGGGTACATGAGGTAGATACTTTCACAAAGATTGTCTGCACGAGATAAAGTCGTTGGCACACAAAGTGAAAAGTATGTCATATTCAACCAATGCAAAGGCAAACAAAGAAATCAAAGATGTGAAGAATGCGGAGCCGGTCATAGTACATCGAATGTCCTATTCTATCACTACAAACTGAGCAGTCGATTACATTCAAGGTGGTCGGTAGCCAACAAAATAACCCGTACTCAACACATATAATCCGGGTGGCGAAACCATCCAAATTTCTCTTGGAATGACAATCGTAATAATTTCGCACCACGCGTTTGAAGACCGTAAAAGAGTACATCATTAGAAGACTCAATCGCTAAATTTATCGAGAAAACCGATAAATTCATAGAGAGAACCGAATAGTTCATGCACAAGACCGATACTAATATTCAAAATCAAGGCATTAATATTCAAAATCAAGTATTTGCAATAAAGAATCTTGAGACACAAATGGGTCGATGGCAATTGCTTTATCGAGCAGAGCACCGTGTACTTTACCCAAGACAGTGAGGTGAACCCCAAAGAACATGTTAAAGCTATCACTACTAGAAGTGGGGTTCAGTTACCAGAGATCCATGTCAAGAGATCAGTTGCAAATGAAGAAGTGGTACCTTCCACTGATGAGGAACACGTGGTACAGACTGAGCAGACAACAGCTATGAAAGAAAGTTCAGGCACACCACAGGTTAAGGCAACCGTTCCTATCAAGCCATATGATCCTCCAGTCCCATTTCCTCAGAGGCTACAAAAGCACAAATTGGACAAGCAATTCGAAAATTTCTTGAGATCTTCAAGAAACTACATATCAACATCCCTTTTGCAGATGCACTTGCTCAGATGCCCAGTTATGCTAAATTCTTGAAAGACATCCTTTCAAATAAACGCAAGATGGAGGAACATGAGACTGTGATGTTGACAGAAGAGTGTAGCGCCATTCTACAAAATAAACTACCCCCTAAACTCAAAGATCCAGGGAGTTTTACAATACCTTGCACCATTGGTGATTTTTGTTTTGATAAAGCTCTATGTGATTTAGGAGCTAGTATTAACTTGATGCCGCTTTCTATTTTCAGGAAATTAGGTTTGGGGAAGCTAAAGCAACTACTATAACTCTGCTGCAATTGGGTGATTGGTCTATTAAACACCCAAGAGGAGTTGTTGAAGATCTATTGGTAAAGTGGACAAATTCATCTTCCCAGCTGATTTTATCATTCTCGACATGGAGGAAGATAAAGATGTCCCACTTCTTCTTGGTCGACCATTTTTGGCCACTGGAAGAGCTTTGATTGATGTACAAAAAGGCCAATTGATTCTGAGGCTTAGCGAGAAGCAGGTCACATTTGATGTCTTTAAGGTAATTAAGTATCCAACAGAGTCGATAGTCGCTTCAAAGTAGATGTGGTTGATGATGCAGTACATGAAAATTTCCATCTCCAGAATCCATCAGATCCATTGGAGGTCTGCATTGCGCATTCTCAATCCTCTCACGCTGATTCTAGTGAGGTTGAGATGTGCGCAAGATATCTTGAAGCCAATCCTCCATATACACGCCGACCACGCTTTGAGGAGTTGGGAACAGGTTCTATAAAACATCTGCCTTCTGTTCAACAGCCTCCAAAAATAGAGCTCAAACAGTTGCCCTCTCATCTCCGTTATGCCTACAGGGGAGTCCTCTCGTTGCTGTAATCATTGCAAATTCAATTAATAAGCTTGAAGAGGAAAAATTACTCCGAAAGTGCTTCGAGAACACAAGACGACTATTGGGTGGTCTATTGTCGACATCAAGGGTATCACCCTACTACAAGCATGTATAAAATCCTCATGGAGGATGATTTTAAACCAAGTATTGACAATCGAGAAAGGCTGAATCCTAATATGAAAGAAGTGGTCCGAGGAGAAGTCGTGAAGCTAATGGATGTTGGGATAATCTACCCGATCTCGCATTGCTTGGGTCACCCAGTTCAAGTAGTGCGAAAGAAGGGAGGTATCACCGTGGTTCGAATCGAAAAGAATGAGTTGATTCCAACGAGCATATCACAGGATGGAGGGTTTGCATTGACTATCGTAAACTCAATATCGCTACTAGGAAGGATCATTTTCCCTTCCATTTATTGATCGATGTTGGAAAGACCGGCCGGATATTCTCATTCTTCGCTTTTGGATGGATACTCCGGTATAATCAAATTCCAATAGCTCCCGAGGATCAAGAGAAGACCACATTCACTTGTCCCTATGGCACCTTTGCTTACCGTAGGATGCCTTTTGGTCTATGCAATGCTCCTGCCACTTTTCGCGCGTTGCATGATGGCCATCTTTTCGATATGGTGGAGAAATTCATCGAAATATTCATGGATGATTTCTCGGTATTTGCCTCATCCTTCGATGAGTGCTTAGAGCACTTACACCGGTTTTGCAGCAATGTGAAGACACAAACTTGGCTCTCAACCGGGAAAAATGTCACTTCATGGTTCAAGAGGGCATCGTGTTGGGACATCGAATTTCAAATAAGGGGATTGAAGTGGATAAAGCAAAAATTCGTGTCATAGAAAAATTGCCACCACCAACTTCACATGGGGGTGTTAGAAGTTTTCTTGGGCATGCCGGGTTCTATCGTCGTTTTATCAAAGATTTTCAAAAATCACAAAACCTTTGTGTACTCTGCTGGTCAAGGATGTGCCCTACGTCTTCTCTGAAGAGTGTCTATTGGCATTCAACACTCTAAAAGAGAAGCTCATTTCAGCACCTGTGATAGTTGCACCTGATTGGAGTCTCCCGTTTGAACTAATGTGTGATGCAAGTGACTATGCAGTTGGGGTAGTGTTGGGGCAACGAAAAGATAAAGTTTTTCATGTGATACACTATGCCAGCAAAACTTTGAATGAGGCACAACTTAATTATGCCACTACTGAGAAGGAGCTCCTAGCTGTAGTTTATGCCTTTGATAAATTCAGATCATATCTTGTCGGATCGAAGGTGATAGTTCACACTGATCATGCAGCCCTGAAGTACTTATTGGCAAAGAAAGATGCAAAACCGAGGCTAATTAGATGGGTATTACTTCTACAAGAATTCGATCTCGAGATACGAGATAAGAAAGGGAGCGAGAATGTAGTAGCCGATCACCTATCCGCACTTGAAAGGGGAAGAGCGGATCGAGAGCTTGGATATTAATGAGGTGTTTCCGGATGAACAAATTTTTCGCTTGGAGAAAGCACCCCGGTTTGCGAGATATAGTAAATTTCCGGCCAAATCCATCATCCGGCCAGATTATTCAAGTCACCAAAAGAAGAAATTTTCTCCTGACTTGAAGCACTATATTTGGGAGGATCCCATTCTCTATAGACGGGGTCCGGATCAAATTATTCGGCGATGTGTTCCTCAAGAAGAGGTCCTCGAGATACTTGGGCATTGTCACTCTTCACCCTACACTGACACACTTTGGTGCATCTAAAACAAATTTGCTAAAGTTCTACAATCTGGGTTCTCACCGGCCTTCTTTTTTAAAGACGCTTACCTTTTTGTGAAGGAATGTGATCGATGCCACTTCACGGAAATATCTCAAAAGGAATGAAATGCCTCTTAACAATACTTGAGGTCGAGCTTTTGATGTTTGGAGTATTGACTTCATGGGGCCATTCCTTCATCCTTCTCAAATCAATACATATTGGTTCTTTGTGGACTACGTATCTAAATGGGTTGAGGCCGTTGCCTTACCTACTAATGATGCACGGGTTGTGATGGATTTCTTAAAAATACATTTTCACTCGTTATGGCACACCCCGAGCTATTATTAGTGATGGTGGTAAGCATTTTGTAATCGTCAATTTGAGTCCTTGTTGGCTAAATATGGCGTTCGACATCGCATTGCTACTCCTTATCACCCTCAAACCAGTGGGCAAGTGGAAGTCTCCAACCGGGAGTTGAAGCGGATTCTTGAGGTGACGGTGAGTTCATCAAGAAAAGATTGGTCAAAGAAACTCGATGATGCTTTATGGGCTCACCGAATGCGACTTTTCAAAACTCCTATAGGCATGTCTCCCCTCACCGCTAGTTTTGGGAAAGCGTGCCATTTACCGAATTGAATTGGAGCACCGAGCATATTGAGTGTCAAGAAGTTGAACTTTGATCTAAAGGCGGTGGTGAAAAGAGACTCCTTCAATTGAATGAAATGGATGAGTTTCGGTTGGAAGCATATGAGAACGCGAAATTGTATAAGGAGCGGACCAAAAAGTGGCACGATATGCACATTCAAAGAAGAAATTTTGAGGTTGGGCAGCAAGTCTTGTTGTATAATTCTCGCCTCAAGCTTTTTCCTGGCAAGTTGAGATCTCGATGGTCGGGTCCGTATACAATCACACAAGTCTTTCCATATGGGGCGGTAGAAATCAGTCATGAAAGTAAAGGGACGTTTAAAGTCAACGGGCAGCGTTTAAAGGTCTATTGGAATGGTGGATTCTCGAAAGAAAAGTCCACCGTTCAACTTGCACACCCGGAATGATCAACACGAAAAGTCGAGCTCTAGACTATAAGTCGAGCGCTTAATGGGAGGCAACCCATTTTTCTATCCCTTTCTCCTTTTTAGACGTCTTTATTTAAATGCATGCACTTGGAATAGTTTTATTGCTTTACTTTTTGGTTTTGCATTAGTTTTTGCACTTAGTTGAATTTTTAGTTTGCATGTGGTTAGGGATTTTACCTTGTTTAATTTTGGTTTTAGGTTGTCATTTGGACTTAGGATTTTTAGCATAGTTTAGTCTTTATGTTCCTTTAAGCATATGCACAAATTTAAGATTTCATATGATCATATAGGCCTAGATAAATTCGTCAACAAAGATGAAGTGAGTCTTAGCACAGTTTGGTTGTCTAATTCACCATTTCCAGTTTGGCTTGTGTTTGGAATTTCACATGTTCAAGTACATCTAGTTAGTCACATTGAGCTTCATTTGCATGCTCGCATCATTTCCATTTTAGCACGTTTTAAATGTGAACGTGTTAACTTAGTTTATATGCATTGAAAAAAAAAAAAAAAGTTCTGGCTGGTGAATCGGGCGATCGCCCGATCCATTGACTTGGGCGATCGCCCATTGTCTTGAGCTCAGGCGAACGCCCAGACCAACTGGCGATCGCCGGGTTATCATCATGGCGTTAGCCATTAGGTCCGGCTGAGGTTAAATAACCCCACCGCATTCTTACACACCGGGCCACAACGGAAATTTTTGTCCTCTTCACACCAAGCACGACCCAATCTCAATTCTTGGCATGTATATCAATTTTTGATCTTCCCTCTATCACTCCTACATTGGATTTGCCTCTCCTCACGCTACACTAACGTGATTTTCACACTTGGCCGAAAATTCTCCTCCAAGGTATGCCCTTTCTCCCTCTTCTCGGTTTTGCTTCATACTTTGATATTTTTTTTGAATTTTCTCTTGCCATATTGAGGAGAATGGGCTTAGGTAGGTGTTGGGGTGTTTGGATCGTTGATTTTGAATGAAAATTTTGGGTTTGATTCATAACCCCAAGTCTTTGAAACTCTTGCATATATTTGGCGCCTACCACGTGTTTGATGAAATTTCTAAGTGGCATTTCTTGTGCAATTCGGGCTACTCTTTGATTGAGCTTAGTTCATACGCCTTTAAGCATGCTACTTGTGCCTACATTCATTCGAATCACAATCCACACTTGGCCATTACACTTAGCCCCATGTTAGGAAGCCATGGCAAGCCATGGCTAGGCCCATGCCACTTCATCGCCACCATCTTCGTCCTCCTTCCGTCCAACTCATATGATCTCCGTTCGCCTCAATTTTGGGCAAGATACGAGACCAATCTATGTAGTATCTTGTGTCCAAAGTTGGCTCGGGAAACTTCAACATTTCTTCACTTTTCCGTGGTCAAAAGTAGTGCATGGTCTATGTGTTAACTATGAAAATTCACCATTTTATTGGCTTTTGAGATGTTTTGCTTATTCTTGAGTTTATTTTGTGCCTAATTATGTTTCTCTTCTCTTTTTAGGTACCTATGACTCCAAAACAGAAAACAACAACTCAAGATAAGGGTAAGGAGAAGGTCGGTGAAGGTTCTACCGGTCGTAAACGGGCCGGGAACCAACTAGTGATGGTGGCATACCACGGTTCCAAACTCACGATGCTCAAGAGAGATATGAAACAAAATGGAAAGGAAAGAACTATCACCAAGAGAGACGGGTACAACGGGATGATTTTCGTGGACATCTGTTGGAACTTGTGATCCAAAGAAAATGGTTGGGGTATAAAGTGGTCGCAGCTCCTCATCCAAAGATATATAACTTTGGTCGTGGAGTTCTTTGCCAACTTCAACAAGGAAATAGATACTCCGTTTCGTCTCATTGGCATAAGACATGGAGTGCAGGGGCGATGGATCCGTTTCACCTCTGCGATGATTGATCGATACTATGAGCTGTCCCAAATGCGAGGCGGATCCTATGCCTCATCAAGATGACATGCGGCAAATGGCTCGATTCTTGTATGGTAGAGAGAATGCTTGGCGCTGGCCGCCGCACTTCAAGCATGATGAACTAACTTTCTGAGCTGCGGGCTTTACACATTTTTGTCTGCACCAATATCAATCCTACCACTCAGCGCACAAGGTTTATTGGGGAAAGGGCTCACTTTCTTTACCATTTGGCTCGGGCCAGAAAAATAGATTTGGGGACGCACATCTTTGACTTTGTTCGAGAGTTAGCAGCGTCGGTTGACTCCAACTCCCAACGCTCTATTATGTTCCCATGTCTGATTAGTGGGCTCTGTCTGGAGGCTGGAGTCCCCCTGTTGCCATTTGAAGAAGCTGACTCTCCTGAGGCCCCTCTCACCCATAAGACTGTTGACAATTCAGAGGCCAGGATGAGAGCCAGAGAGATCGTGGCGCGCGGCGTGCTCCAGCCAGTACAACCCGACGAAGAAGCTCATGATCCGGGCACCTCCAAAGACCCCAGTAGGCTATAGTCGTTGAGCCCCACTGCATTCGCCCACTCAAATCCAAGTGGCTCGACAGAGATTGGTAGATCGGTGGGCAGCCTGCACGACACTTTGCGCGAGGGTGCAACACACGCAAAGATAACATGCGCAGAGCTGGTTCGAATAAGTGTGCATGTCCGGTGGACCGGAGCACATGACGCGTCGGCATTAGGTCACAAAGAACACGCACTATCAATTACTCCTATGATGATGTCAACCGGAGGATGATACACTTTGAGAGTCGACTCGAGACGATTGACGGGCTGTCTCCCAGTTGCCGATTCCATTGACTCATTGCGCCTCCCGCTCCTGTTGGACCGTCCGATCAAGATCGACCCGCCTCTCCACATTTACCTCTGTGAGTACCCGATCTTTTCCTCCTTTACTTTTGTTCTAATTTGCTTACATTGGGGACAATGTAATATTTTCTTTTAAGGGGTGGGTAAAGTATCGTGCGCTAAGAAACACCACTTTTATATTCCTTCCGAAATTTTCAAAATAGATAAAGGTGTGCGTCGCTCCTTATATAACGACTTCAATCCATCTTAGCAAGGTGAGGCCCTATATATAATAAAGGTTATTACCAACTTATTTAAAGTTTTTAGATTTTTCTCTTTGTTTTCTTTTAAAATGATTTCTCTAGAATCTTCTCTTATGACATACACTCCAAGAAAGATCTAGAATAATCATAGAGCATTTGTTATTAGGACTAGAACTTTCTAGTCTTTTGTTAACCTCCATTAATGATCTCTCTAGAAAAGTTGTAACCAAGTATAAATAAATATTTGTGTATTGTATTTGAGTAGTGAGTAATAAGAGAGGTAAGAGTGAGTGTTGTGTTTCATACTAAAAATATAATACAAATGTTTATATAATAAAATAAGTTTCTTTAGTGTTTCAAATTCAACAAGTGGTATAGAGCAAGTCGATTGAGGGTCACTTGCTTTTAGAGCCGATATCGACCCCGATCGAGATCAACTCCAAACTATGTGCAAATGAAGGCAAGGACTTGGAGAATGCAACCATGTATCAGCAGTTAGTAGGAAGTTTAATCTACTTGACGCTGACACGGCCTGACAACGCATATGCAATGGGGATAGCAAGCCACTTCATGGAAAAGCCAAAGAAGCCACACCTTGAAGTAGTACGGAGGGTCTTAAGGTACATAAAATGAACAATTGACCATGGATTCTTTTATAAGAAAAATAAAAATTGTAAGATTGTTGGCTATTGTGATGCGGACTATGCTGGATGTTGAGATACGAGGAGAATGACAACTAGGTACATGTTCAGTCTTAGGTCAGATGCAGTGTCGTGGTGCAGTAAGAGACAACCAACAGTGTCCTTGTCAACAACAGAGGCTTAATATAGAGCAACAATAATGGCAACTCATGAAAGTACATGGCTAATGCAGTTGATGGCAGATCTACATCAACCCGGAAGCTATGCAACACAACTATATTTTGATAACCAATAAGCTATTCGCATAGCGGAGAATCTAGTGTGTCACGCAAGGACTAAGCCTGTCGAAATACACTATCACTTCGTCAGAGAAAAGTTGCTTAAAGGGGATATCGACTTGAAGCATATCAATATTGAAGAACAAGTGACAGATGTGTTGACAAAAGGACTTAGCACTTCAAAATTTGAAGAGTTTCAGACACGGCTGGGAATGATGAGAAGAAAAGAGTTAAATCAAATAGTCGGTGCTAAATGAGAGAATTGAAGTTTATCACCAACTTATTTGAAGGTTCTAGATTTTTCTCCTTGTTTTCCTTTAAAATGATTTCTTTAGAATCTTTCCTTATGCCATATACACCAAGAAAAATATAAAATAATCACACGGAGCATTTATTATTAGCACTAGAACTTTCTAATTTTTTGTTAACATCCATTAATGGATCTCTCTAGAAAAGTTGTAACGAAGTATAAATAGAGTATTGATGTATTGTATTTGAATAGTGCGAACAAGAGTAGTGAGTGATAAGAGAGGTAAGAGTGAGTGTTGAGTTCCATACCAAAAATATAATATAAGTGTTTATATAATAAAATAAGTTTCTTTTGTGTTCTAAATAATGTGTGAGGTCACATGTATCCTTCTTGATTTCTACTCTCACATTTTCTCTAGAATATTGTTTATCATGTCGGATAGAAAACATGGACGATAGCCCCAACACTTAAAGTGTTGGAATAGCTCAATGTGCCGCAAACGGAGGAGAAAACTAGAAGCAAGCATAACACAGAATTATGTATTGGAAAAAGAATAATCAAGAATTTCAAAATAAGAAAACATACCAATATAAGCATAAAGTTTGATGAGAAATTCCGTATGGAATAAAACACTTGTAATGCCCCGACAATTTATAGTATTTGTAATTTATTTTAAAGTCAAAAAATAAAATTATAATAAGAATTTTACGAGTTAGTTTGGAGAATGCCCTAAATGTCTTTGGCGTTTGTAAATTATTTATAAACCAAAAATAAAAATTTAATTAGAATATTATGAATTATTTAGGACCTAAAATGAATGCAATTGAGTTATAATTTATTGTAGGATCCAATTGAAAAATGAGTGAAAAGGTGGGTTATAGATCGAAAATTGAGGAGGATATATTTAATCTATACTTTTAAAAATTTTAATTGACATATATTTTTAAGTGAATGATTTTTATTGATTTTATTCATTTTTATTGACTTTTATAGATTTTCATTTTGAAATACTTTTCTAGACTTTCACGAACTTTTTGCACTTTTATCGATTTTTATTTTTTTTAATTAAAAATATTGAAAATAAAAATATAATGTCCCACAGTTAAGGATGAAAAAAAGTAAAGAGGGAAAAAATGGTTAGGATAAGATTAAAGAAATAAAGAAAATGCATTGAAGAGAGAAAAAATATTAATTTTTTTTTAAAAAATAATGGTAATTAATCATGACTCTAAGATTCATAGATGAAAAAAGAAGAAAAATAAAAAATAGTTAGATTAATATTGAAGAAAAATAAAAAATAGTTATGCTAATACTAAAAGATGGGGAAAAAATTAAATTGAAGAGAATGAAAATATTAATCTTATTTTTCATTAAAAAAAGTTGTATTTAATCATGGCTCTAGGGTTCGTAGAAAAACAATTAAAGGAAAATATTGAAGGGGAAAAAAAAAATATTGAAGGGGGGAAAAAAGGAAAATCACAAACTTAAATATGTTTTTATTTTTTGAAAATATTTCAAAGACTTTGGGATATATAAGGGACAAATTGTGATATTTTTTTTATTTATACCTTATGCTTAAAAGTTAGTACTTAGATAATTTTATAAAAAATTATTGAAAGTCATTGATATTTTGAATAGTCCTAATTTTCTTGAGATTTTAAAAAGTCGGATGAATATAACATGATTTTTAAATATTTTTTAAAAGTCCATAAAAGTCTATACTGAATATCTAGGATTTTTATAAAGTTTAAAAAGTCTAGATTGAATAAATCTAAATTTTTAACTTTATAAAAATCTTTAAAAGTCTAAATTAAATACACCTCATGAAAATTAAAACATAAAGACTCATTGCTCCTAGTCGAGCAGCCTATTTTGATACAATCGTACAACTTCTGTAGCGGACAATTTTCTGCTACAAAAAATGCATTTTGAAGTTCATCGTAGATCTTTGAAACAATAGCAATGATGTATGCAAACGATCGAAAGTCGAAAAAACACTTTAAAACCACACTGGTGCATAGATGAGATCTAAAAAGTTAACAATATTATAATATTTTCAACTTCTTAGTGAGACACTTGGCACCCACGCAACAACCTAGCTTCGACAAACTATCTTGACATAAGAATAGAATGTTTGTTGTCATGGAAAATGCGAAAGGTACTTGTGAATGAAGTCATTGCCAAGTAATTTATAAAGAAACAATGAAATGATGATAATGATAAGAAGGGTGGTTGGCACGAAATTACTTTCTTATTTTTTGAAGTAATTGTGTAAATCATTTTTACTTATAAAATTTTGACATTTTCACTTTCTTATTTACATTTACTTACGCAAAACACTCTTTATGTCCATTGTCATCTAGAAAACTCCGTTAAGTGGTTTCTTCATTACGACTTGCACCACTTTAGAAAGGTAATTTCGTCTACACTCACACATAAATCTCTGTCATTTATATATACACATATACATTCATTCGTACACACATAGAAAAAAGAGTAAAGAAAGAAGGAGAAGAAGGACATAGAAAATAAAGAAGAAGAAAGAAAGAGAGGTGAGCTCGGGAGTTAAATTTTATGTAATAGCTTTTATTATGAAGACTCTTTAAATTAATAAGGAGTTATTCATATTTGGACTATCAAAGCCTTCAAAAGGCAGAAGATGAATCCGAATTCAGAGAAGAAGATAATGCAATTGTTGACTTCAGAATCTGCACCGTTCACGTGTCAACAGATCTCCAGTCACTCATCTGTCAACCTGCATACTAGGACGATCGTTAGGCACCAAGATCTCTGGAAAAAAATAGTATGGTGATCGTTGGTACTCTGACAATCAAGTCAACTGCCGGTGTATAGAGTGATATACGAAGAACAAGAACAATTGAGTGTGGGAAGGACAAGCCAACAGAGATTTGAACAAGTTTATGGTGAAATTGATGCGTAAAAAAGCGTACCTTAGAATAACTAGAGACGTTGTATTTATAGCATAAGAGTTCTAATTGATTTAAAAAATAATCAATTAGATATCTGATCGGATCCTCCTTCTTTATGGGATAGGGATAATCAGTTGTCAAGACAATCTCCTAGATTACGATCTTTATTTGAATTAATCACGTTGTCTAATCTTTAGGAGATTGGGATTTGGTTTCTTTGTGAGGATCCGTGTCAATCAAACACATTCTTTCCTTAAGCATATCTCTGGTCATTCTGGGACACTGCGTTGCCTGTGGATTATGAGGGATTCGAAGCTTGGCGAGGCCCACTGGATCGGTCATGGTATACGAGGCATGTCATGGGCTTCACTGTATTTCGATTTGTGAGTGCTAACAAACTCACCGGGCCTTAGGAATATTCATGAGGCCTTCGCTTGATGTCTGAAGCCTTTATGAATCTGGAGGGCCTTCGTTGGGCCTCTAAGGCCTTAGCGAGGGCCACTTGGGCCTTTATTGGGCTTTTGCTAACATGGAGGTCTTATCAAATATCTGGTGGTAACAATAATCCCCAAAGTCCAAACCTATTATTTATGGTAGGCATGGGACTTTGAAGTAAGAGAAGAAAGAAGTTTTAACAAAAGCGAATCCCGCGGGTATGGTCTTCACAGATACGCTGTTGTATTACTTATTCAATATAGTCCCCAAGTCCGAAGCCGATTATTTATAACGGTGAGGGCTTTACTTGGTTAGACTCTTGGTGACGTGTCCTTGGATGGTGTGATTTTGTCCAAGCTGTCATTCAAAGTTGTCAATTTGTTGGTCAAGCAATCATGAGTGAGAGAGTGTGTGCATTCAATGCTAATGGCGCGTGATGGGTGAATGGGGGCACGCGTGGGGCGCATCTGGTTGTTTCAATAAATGCTTAGAGTTCCGTTTCCCGCCTTTTGCCCTACTTTGAACACGCATCTTCTGAGCGACGGTCTGGATGCCATGCTTCAAGTTTGGACAGTAAGGATTGAGGTGGGTTAATCTATATAAATCTGCATCCCCTTCATATCTGACTTCTTCTTGCTTCTGCGCGTATTTTAGATTTTTTGGAATACTCCGTCGATAATCAAGAAAATTAAAGACGTGGTCATTAGTTCAATTGCAATCCCAATGTAAGCACCGCAAGAGTTGTTGTGCTTTGTTTCATAGATTGCCTTCGTTTTTATTTCTTGGTTTTTTAGTTTGGTCCCCGTTCTCTGCCATACCTTCTGGTGATCGTAGAGGTACCTTTTTCTAGAATTGAGAGGGGTAACGATGTCATCTGGACATGATGATTCACAGAACCGATCGGACTCCTGGATAAACCCTAGTATCCGAGGTGAGCCAAAATCTTCCTATTCATCTTCTTCATCGGCCAAGGGCATGGGGGAAGTTAATCAGACACCCATTGTCGCTAGCCAATCCACTGCGTCCACAAACGAGAGAGGGGTAAGCCCAACTAGATCGGCAAAGGCAACCGAATGGAAGGGACGGCGTGACCCAGGGTACCAAAAATGAGAGGATCGCTGGATAAAAGGGATGCCCGGGCGCTCGACGAGGAGCTCTAGCGTTCGACCACCGAAGCGTCCATGGCTCGCTCGAAGATCAAGAAAGCGGAGTTAGAAGACATGCGGTTATCCTATGATATTTCCATCTCTGTGAAGCTCAGGTTTTCTGGTCCAGAAGAACGTGCCAACAACCCACCTGAGGGATTTGTTGCGATTTAAGAATCGGTGATGCAGCAAGGTCTTTGCATGCCGATACATCACTTCTTCCGCGAGGTGTTGAGAGATTAGAATCTGACCCCCCTACCAGATAACGCCAAATGGCTGGGGCCAAATGGTGGCCTCGTTCTTATTATGGGGTATTGTCGAGGTTGGTGGAAACCTAACTCTGAGAAAATTTGAATCGATTTACCGACCCTACAGGTCGGCATGTTGGTTTAACATCTTTCTTCGGCCAGCCAAAATGGAGAACGGCCATCGACAGTCCCAACAAAGTGCATAACTAGAAGGAGAGGTTCATCTTCGTCGGAAGGGACTGGAGTTTATGCCGGAGGATCCTCTCCCCAACGTGTCTATTCCCCGTTACTTTGGAGAACTTGGTATATATTGCTATCTTTGTGTGGGTTTTTGATAACTGTTCCTGACCTAATGTTTCGCTTAATTTTGTAGACTGCGGGAAGCCACCCATTCTAAAGAAGGATCAAAGAGAGTTAAGATCGAAGTGGAATAAGGTGCTATTGCTTGATAGTGACTTCAGGAGTCTCAACAATTTGCTCAAATACAAAAACTTACTAATTTGCTATAGACTAACGGGTGAGTCTCGTAAGATGAACTGTACTGGCTTTTCTATGATAAGCTATCCTAATGATTTTATCTCGGTGACTGTGCCAGCAGTTTTTAGGTTTAAGAGTATTCTTTCGCTCGCTTTGCTTGACTCACGAGGAGGGGCTTCTCACCATGCTCTTCCACGCATGATGCCATGTCCGTCGCAAGGAAATCCAGGATGCCACGCCATTAAGGACAATCCACCATCCAGCCTCCGATGTCCAGGTTCCAGGCCAAGCTACCTTCCTCCACCCCCGCGTCATCTTCTCATCCTCCTCTTGACTCTATTTTCCCAAGGGACAAGGAGAAGGAGATCGCCGAGGACACGGGTGAGGCGTTCGGATGAAAGTGGAAGGCTCATGTGGTTGTGGAGGTATTTATGGGAGGTGCCCGCAAGATGAGGTGGACTAAAGAGAATCGCCAGTCCTTGCCGCATCTTGACGGAGGGGCCGGGGATGCCAAGAATTCTGCCTCTTCGACCGGTCAAAGAAGTTGTATCCGTATTTCTCAGCTTCCATGGTGAATTGGAAACCTCCATGATGGAGTTGCTACTCACCCATCCTGCGATAATGGCAGCGAGCGTCTATAAGTACTGGACCCAAAAATAGGAGAAAGCGGCTGAGGAAACCACAATGCGCGAGCGGTTGCAATTGGCTTAGATGAACCTAATACGATGGTTGGTCATGACCAAAGAATTATTCAGCACCCTCGAGTGTTTCGATGGCCAATACAGCGAAGAAGAGGCCAAATCCAGGAAGCTGGTCGAGGATCTGAAGGCTATGGATCTCGAGAATGCGGAATTGGAGTCGGACAAGAGGGCTCTCCAATTTAAGTTGGATTTGGTTGTGACAAAGGAGGCCGACATGAAAGGCAGGTATGAAATCAAACTGAAGGCCGGAAAAGAGAGTTTAAAACAAGTTCGAGATCAAAAGAGGACTATCGCGGCCTCTCAGAAACGTGCCGAGGAGGCTCAAAAGTTGGTCGAGGATCGAACCCTCACAGCTGAGACCGCTGTAGCCATCGCGAATAGTAATTTAGAGGCCGTCGCTGCGAAAAATGATAGGCTGCTGGTCTTGGCTAGGGAAGAGGTGGCGAGGGTTAGGGCCGAGCACGCGAATGCCGAAGCCAGGGTGGTGGAGTCATATCAGGATGCGTATACACTCGAGTACTAGGACCTCGCCCACCGTTTGATGACCAAGATGGAGAGCGGATCGTAGAAACTCACCCGAGTGGGATATCTCCTTTCTCCGATATGCTCCTACTGAGGTCCTTGCGCCCGACGCTTTTTCTGACGAAGGCCACAATGTAGGCGAGGATCAAATCACTCCTCTCTGTTACAAGGGAAGGCCCGCATTGTGTCGACCCTTAAAGAGGTGGTGGGACATCGAGACTTGTAATTTTGTTTTCTTTTTTGTATATGCTCCAACATCATCAATCGAATCTATTTTCTACCATATCATCTTCGTATGAAAACTCATTATATGATTCCAAGATGGTAACTTTATGAATGATTATATCTACTGGGCATGAGAAATTGCTCCTAAAATCGAGGAATCATTCATTCGAACATGAATGGCGCAGACTTCTTTGTTGAATTTGAAGAGTTAGCATCTTTAATGTCCTAGTAAATGGAAAGGCGCCTCAGGTATGTGGCATTCCAAATACCCATTTGATGGCCGTACATTAACTGTCTCATTGCTCTGCATTTTCCATATAGCCAAGTGTTGTATTCCCTATGCAGTTCCTATAAAAACATCAAGGGTCCATCATTTCGTTTCTCACGCATCCATAACTTTGGTAAATCCCACTAATTAATCTTCATGGATGTAACTTCTCCTGGTAGAAAAAACACAGGCACATTTATTAATATTTGTCTATTTGGTTCCAACGCTCGTCTCAAATGTACTACTGAAAGCGCAAATAAAGATCCAGCGATCTAGAGGACAAAAAATTGGAGAATCAACAATTAGAGGACCAAATGCCCAGAGAATCAACGTTCATATGACCAAAAGTGCGAGAGGATTGGGCCTAGTAGCCTTAGCCATAAGATCCCGAACGGTGTTTCCACAATGGACATTGTAGACCAACCCATCGATGATCCTGATTTAGATGACCGGGTTGAAAGTCGTCTGCCAAAGGTGTCAACAATATTTTTTGACAAGTAGGCCTAATTAGTCACCAAATCAACTCGTATTGATTTTGGAAGACTCCCTATCATGGTGAAGTCAAATTTTTGCCAATGACGAAGCTTAGGGTGATGAAGATCAGAGTATCGACTTAGTAGATCATAGATCCCGATATGTGCCAACCCGAAAGCGGCGATAGGGTAGTAGGATGATAGCCATGTTTGTTCATTTTTACCTTGTAATTCAGATTGTGATGGTAAAATAAGAATGTATCCAATTATCCATGTTTGTTGCATAATTGAAGTTAAGATAAGCTATTCGGTGAAGAGATATTTGAATGGATGGTATGTAGTTTCTTGACCAGATAGCTTTTGCAGGCGATTGAGGAACAGCCACTACAGATGCGAGGTTCTGTAGTCAGGCATTCGCCTTCGCGCATTTGCGATGCTCTCGGGTTAACATGCTTTCGCAACCCGGGCGGGGCTCTTATACTTTGTTTAGCATTTCCTCGTGGGATATGCATTGGCGGTGCCATCATGTTGCAATGATGGTGCAACTAACGAGGCACGTGTAATCCACGCAGCCTGTGTATCTTTCTAGATTTATTAAGGTGCATCCCATCCACACACGTGTCTGTTCATCTGATCGTTTGCATTCTCCTTTGCTTATATATGCACTTGTAGTACTTCTTCTCATTTCTCTCACCTTCACTCCCTTATCGCAATATTTGGACTTCAGCCATTGTTGGTCATGATAGGTTTTTATTTTTCCAGCGATGCCAAAGCTCAAGATAAGACGTGGTGGAGTTGTAGATGATATTCTTCCTCCTCTTCCGTTATCACGTATGGCACCCGTTCCGGATATTTCCGTCCCACAGGTACCAGAAGCAATGGTGAGCATTTTCTCCACCATCCTCATTGGCACCAAAAATAACAAAATGGGTTCTTTCTATTCTGTTTCCCTGGGACCTTTGTCTTCGTTGGAAAATTTCAGACGACTAGATAAGAGGAAGGCAGTTGTTGATGGCGAGGGAGAAACGGTCGCGCCAGGAAGGGGCACGGAGGGTGATAGGGATGTGGAGGATTTTCGGAGGGCTAGATGGGGCTGGGAGGCTCCTTCTCGGAGAGCTGAGGGCCGCGTTATCCACGATCGAGGGGCGTCCTGAACATCCACTCCTCCTCCTCGCAAGTCTGAATATATCAATGTTGGTTTCGTCAGAACGAATTGGACCCAGCCGTTTTGAAAAAATTGCCAGCTCTAGCCGCCATAGCAGCGGCTTCAGTTCATAAGTATTGGACTTCTACATTTGCGAAAGCTGCACATAATACAGAATTGATGGAGTTGTTGAAATTGGCAGAAATGTATACCTCCTGAAGTTACGTGCTTAACTATAAGTTGTACAAGGTGCTGGCGATGAAGGTTGATGAACTGCGTTCAACGGTCGAGATAAGGCGAGGATATCGATGCGTTGCGTTTAGAGAATAAAGACCTTCGTGAACAACTTGCCTTTTTCGAAGATCGGGCCATATACGACATAACCAAAGATGGGACGATTCAAAGAGCATGTGCACAGTACACAGAGGACGGCTGAAATCACAGCTGAGGGCTTGTCAAAACATGATCCATGCCAAAGATAAAGAATTGACGATGCTTTAGCGGAGTTGATGAGGGCCAAAGATCTGTTGGCTAACCTTGGGTTCCTTTGTTATGTTGATCCCAAGAATCGACCGGGACTTATGGGTCATGTTTGTTCTTATCAACGTTGTTTTCCTGGTTCTAGAAATGTAAAACCTTTGCGAAGTGGATTTTTATTAAGAACATCTTACTCTGTGACGGTTGCTAATGTTTAGATGAGAGCGTCTTAGCTGTTTATTCAGCGAGTCAAAAGGGACTGTCTGTGAACCATACTCCCTCGCTGCTGAATTTTCTTTATTTGTTTGCGTTTGAATGTTTATCCAGTGAGTTGACATAGTTGGTCACGAACCACACTCCCTTGCTGCCGATTTCTCTTTACTTGTTTGAATACGCGTTAAATATTTATCCAGCGAGTTGATAGAGTTGGCCGCGAACCACACTCATTCGCTACTAATTTATCTTTACTTATTTGAATGCGCGTTGAATGTTTATCTAGTGAGTTGATAGAGTTGGTCGCGAACCACACTCTCTTGTTGTTGATTTCTCTTTACTTGTTTAAATGCGAGTTGAATGTTTATCTAGCGAGTTGACAGAGTTGGCCATGAACCATACTCTTTCACTGTCGATTTCTCTTTACTTGTTTGAATACGCGTTGAATGTTTATCCAACGAGTTGACAGAGTTGACCGTGAACCACACTCTCTCGCTGCCGATTTCTCTTTACTTGTTTGAATGCATGTTGAATGTTTATCCAGCGAGTTGACAGAGTTGTCCGTGAACCACACTCCCTTGCTGCCGATTTATCTTTACTTATTTAAATGAGCGCTAAATATTTATCTAGTAAGTTCACAGTGTTGGCTGCGAACCACACTCCTTTGCTGTCGATTTCTCTTTACTTGTTTGAATACGCGTTGAATGTTTATCTAGCAAGTTGACAGAATTGGCCGCGAACCACACTTCCTCGCTGCCGATTTCTCTTTACTTGGTATAATTGGGCAGAGAATATCTCGGTTTGGAAAATAATAAATTTTATTAAAAGAACGCGACGTCTGAACGATGCCAAAAATAGTGCTGAAAAACTGGGAAATGAAAAAGGAAAACTACTGGTAATATGGACGTAGATGAGCGATGTGCCAGGGATGTCTCATCTCTCTTCCTTCCGAGTCCTCCAACTAGGCCGAATTTTTTGATGATCTTGTAAGGCCCTTCCCAAGTGGGTCTGAGGGTTCCCGCTCCCACCTCCTTATTAGCTTGGAACACTTTTTGTAGGACAAAGTCATTCATGTGAAAATTCCTATTCTTAACCTTGGAGTTGTAGTATCTGGCCATTTTTCTTTGATAGATCGTTAGGCGAAGTTGTGAGTCTCCATGTCTTTCATCCTATAAGTCCAGGTTCACCCTGCGTAAATCCTCATTGGTCATCTCGTCGAAGTGTAAGTGCCTAGGAGAGGGTATCCCTACCTCGACGAGAATCATCGCTTCCACCCCATATGCCATGGCAAAAGGAGTTTCACCAGTCGCTGTTCAAGAAGTGGTTCGATATAACCACAGGGTCTCGGGTAATTCTTCGACCCATCATCCTTTAGCGAATTCTAACTTCCTCTTCAGGGTGTGCTTGATGATCTTGTTGACGGCCTCCACCTGGCCATTAGATTGAGGATAGTATGGGATGGAGAAGTCTCTTCGAATGCCCTGCTCTTCGCAGTTCGATTTGAATTTCTTTCCAGCGAACTGTGTACCATTGTCCGAAACAAGGGAGTGGGGATATCCCAAAACGACAGACGATATTCTTCCAAACAAACTTCCATGTGTTTTCCTCCATGATCTTGGCCAGAGGTTCAGCTTCGCACCACTTGGTGAAATAATCCACCGCTATAATTAAAAATTTAACCCCACCCTCTCGGTTGGGAGGGATCTATGAAATCGATCCCTTATTTGGCAAAAGGCCAAGGACTAGTGACCGGAAGAGGTTCTAAACGGGGAGATGCGGTATAACAGCAAATTTCTGGCACTTGTCACACGTCCTTGCATAAGTATGCGAATCTTTCTTCATGGTTGGCTAATTGTACCTTTGCTTCAACGCCTTTTGTGCGAGGGCCATTCCTTCTGAGTGATTACCGCAAATTTCCTCATGTATTTTTCTTATCACGTAATTTGCCTCCTCTTGAGTGATATAGCGTATGAGGAGTGGCTAAAACCTCTCTTATATAGGATATCATCTTGTAGTATGAATTTTATTGCCCTCCTGCAGAGTTTTCGCGCTTCTTGTAGAATCTAGTTGGTCAAATATGCGATGATTTCTGCAAGAATTTCGTTGCCCTCCTGCCGTAGAATCTGGTTGGTTAAATATGAGATATTTTATTCATCTATTTAGGAGATTTGAAGATCATCATGGTATTCGGTAATAGAATCTCGTCAGTGGACGGTCGGCTGAGCTTTTTGACCTAGGATGGCCTTCATCAAGTCGGAGTCCCTGTTGTTCACTAATTTTGACAGGGCATCGGCGTAACCATAATCAATTCATGGGATCTGGAGGAGTTCGAATATCTCAAAGTGGGATAGGAGGTCTTTGGCCTTTTTCAGGTACGCCACCATGGACTATTCGCGGGCCGTGAAGATCCCGTTGACTTGGCTAACCACCAGCTGCGAATCACTGTGGATCTGGAGTTTTTTGGCCTTCATCTTTTGTGCCAACCTCAAGCCTGATAGGAGTGCCTCATATTGGACAGCGTTGGTCGAGGCTTTGAACTCAGTGAAGCGCGCAGTTGATATTATGGCCATCGGGGCTGACTAGCAAAATATCGGCTCCAGCTCCCGCCTCTTCTGATGACCCATGAACATACAACTTCCATGTTGGGACTTCATGTGGCTTAGCTTCGAGTAGGCCTTCCGGGATATGGGTGAACTCAGCCATGAAGTCTGCCAGAGCCTGTCCCTTTATGGAGGGCCTCGACTTATAGGAAATGTCGAACTGGTTGAGCTCGATCGACCATTTCATCAACCTTTTCAAAGTGTCCGGCTTCTGCAGAATTTGTCTTAGGAAGAAGTTTGTCAGGACATCAATGCTATGCGACTGAAAGTACGGTCGAAGCTTCTGAGATGCGACGATCAAAGATAAGGCGAGTTTCTTCATGTTAGGGTACCTTGTCTCCGCATCTTGCAGGGCCTTGCTCACATAATACACTGGGAGTTGTGTCGGTCCCTCATTTCGAATCAGAACCAAGCTCACCACCTTTTCAGATACCACGAGGTAGATGAGCAAAATTTTCCCGTTCTTTAGTTTGGGCAATAGCGGGGCCTTCCCAATGAGGACCTTGAGTTCTTGGAATGCCTTCTCACATTCCTCAATCAACTTAAATCTTTTCTCTCCTTTGATGGTCTGGAAGAGGGGCTGGCAGCAATCGGTCGTCTTCGATATGAATCGGTTTAGGGCCGCCAATCTTCCTGTCATGCTTTGAACCTCATTAGGAGAAGATGGCGATCACATATCCACAAGTTCTTTGATCTTTTCGGGACTAGCACCTATCCTACGTTGGTTTACTAAATAGCCGAAGAACTTTCTGGACGCGACTCCGAAGGTGCATTTTGAGGAGTTAAGCTTTATACGATATTTGCGGAGTATTTCGAACATCTCTCTCAAGTGCCCGACGTGATCTTCGACATTCATGCTCTTTACGAGCATATCGTCAACATAGACTTCCATGGAATTCCTAATCAGCTCCAAAAACATACGGTTTACTAACCACGATATATGTGGCTCCTGCGTTCTTTAGGTTGAAAGAAATTATCTTATAGCAGTACAGCCATCAATCTGTAACGAATGAGGTGTGTTCTTCGTTTCATCGGGAACATAACGAGATAAGCATCCATAAAGGAGTAGCTTATGGTCGGTGATCGCATCGACCAATTGGTCAATGCGCAGTAGCAGGAAGCTATCCTTGGGACAAGCCTTGTTCATGTCCGAGAAGTCTATACACACCCTCCACTTTTTTGTGCTCTTCCTTACTAGCACGGGTTGGATACCCACTGGGGTAGACTGCCTCCCTGATGAACCCGTTCGCCAGCATCTTGTCAACCTCCTCTTTTAAGGTATCGTACTTCTCGACACTCAGAGGCCTTCTCTTTTGTATCTTGGGCCGCACTTTGGATCCACCTTTGGGTCGATCCCTATCATGTCGCTATGTTACCATGCAAAAATATCGATGTTTTCTCACAACAATTGTTTTACTTCCTCTTTTATCTTCTCGTCTACCTTCTCCCCCACTTGCAGCATCTAAGTAGGGTGTGAAGGATTCACAAAAATGTCTCCAGCTCTTCCGCCTGGGAGGCTAAGGAATTCGAGCCTATGATCCGAGGGTCCAGGTCTTTGTCCAGTATCATCTCCTCCTCAACTCTTTTGAGGTCGACATCCATTGGTTTTGTGAGTGTCGTCATCACCACTGGGGTGGGGTTTTCACGGTTAGTGGCCTTCCGAAGTGCATTCATGTAATAAGACCTGGCCTCCATCTGATTGTCACAAATCTTGACGACGCCACCTGGGGTGGGGAACTTCATCACCAAGTGGTATATAGAAGTGACCGTCTGTAGGTATTTTAGTGCTGGCCTACCTAGGACTCCACGGTAGGCGGAGCGAGTATCTACCACCAAGAACTCCATGAATTTTCTTGAGATGACACGGGGGGTTTCCAAGCTCCATTACGAAGGTGATCCTCTCCCGTGGGATAAGGCTATCCCCGGTGAAGTCAAACAAAGGTTCAGAAATGATCGTTAATTTATGATCCATGTCCATTTGATCGAAGGTACTACCAAATAAGATGTTCATAGTGCTTCCATCATCGATCGACATCCACCCTAGTCCATTTCTAGCGACTATGGTGAAGACTACCAGGGCATCATAGTGAGGGTAGTGTATGCCGACCTCGTCTTCCTCAGTGAACAAGATCTGTAGGGCTCTTGGTCAGTGTCCGTGAACTTGACAACTCTCTACGGGCTCTTCTCTTGCTGCCTTCGCGTAGTTCAATCGTGAGTTCATCATGTGCCCTTCGACATAGGGCCCTCCTATGATCGTATTGATTTCTCTAACTGGAGGGGCTCTCGCGGGTCCTTCAACCCTCGACGAGTCCCTATTTTGGTCATTTTTTGTCATTGCAGCGAGGTCCATCATCCTGACGCCGAGGAGGAGGTCTTCGCCTTTGATTGGATGGCCATCGACGTCCTCGTACTGGTCGATTCTCTTCTCCTTGCCCATGGTTTCTGCGACTGATCAGTTCTCTTACGTTTGGATAATTTTCTGTGTTATGCACCCTAGTCTCGTGTATGCGACATAACTTGGGTGGAGTGGCTATCGACAAAGGACCCACTGCAGGTGTCCTGGGATGGGAGATAGGGACCACCTCCATCTGGTTAAATCTCTTGTAATGGTGGTTCTATAGTCTCGGAGAGCGCTTTCTCTGAAAACAATTGAAACGGAGTTCAGGAGAGCATCGCCTCTCTCTTCGATAGCGGTCTCTCCTGTCTCTTTCAGCTTTTTCCCTATTTTTGATCATTTCTTTCTATCAGATTTCATGCTGGATCAAGTCTACCAATTGACTATAAGTCTTAGGTTGACTATTCTGACGTCTCTCTAGAAAGGAATGCGCATGAGAAGTCCATTCACCAGTGTATCTAGGGTTTTGCCATCGGTTACAGTCTCAATCTTGTTGATGATGTTGCTAAACCTCTTGAAATAGCTTTTGATTGTTTTCCTTTCTTCTGTCGAATGTCGTGGAGTTGGGCAATATCGGCTATCATCGTTCGATTGCCAATGAAGGTGTTGTTGAACTCTCTTTTAAGCTGAGGCCAACTCTTGATGCTTTCTGGTTTCAGCTTGTTGTACCACCTCTTGACGTTGGATGTGAGTGTGGTGTGGAAATTTCAACACTTCACTACAAGGAGAGTGACCCTGGAGCTTCGTCTTGTATATGTTGATATGATCCGTAGGGTCGCCTCTCTTGTTGTATTTGTCCATAAGAGGCATTCAAAAATTTACAGGTACCTCTATGGCCTTCATGTAATTGGTGAAACGGGAGCTTCTCATCTTCATCATCCTCATAAATTTCTAACATTTCCTTCTCTTCCTCGGGCCTTCCGTGAAAGGGTTTTAGGTCTTTCCTCATTTCTATGTGGGCCTCGTTGTGCTCACTACACCTGCTGTGCGCCGATAGGAGTGGTGCTATGAAAGATCCCACTCACAACCTATCAAACACGCTGGCAGCAGGAGTTTGCTGGTTTCCACATACCGGAAGAGGTCTTTCCTTCTGATTGTCGTGCGAGGGCTTCAGAACAATGTTCCGAGGGTTTCTACCGTTTGAAATGGGCGGTCGTCCTGAGATCGACGACTTTCTATTGAGTTGGACCTAGAAGGACTTCGCCAGGCACGACTGCGCTTAGGTCCATGTGGGAGAGATTGGTTTTCCAACAGTTCAAGCGCTGCCTTCATCCGGGCATTGTCTAGCTTCAGGTCCTAGTTCTCCTGCTCAACCGTCTGCTTTTGTTATTGTCTTTTCCTCTTACGGTGAGTTACATTCTGGAGATATTGAACACTTTTCTGCCGCAAGTCAGTGTGGTGAGACTAGTGTTCGGTTGACATGCTCTTCCTAGTAGAAACACGTTTTTACCACAAGTTTCAGGTTGTGTAATGTTTTTCGTTTTCCACAGACGATGCCAATCTGTTGACGTCGAAACATGCACCGTCCACGTGTCAACAGATCTCCAGTCACTCCTCTGACAACCAGTATGTTACCTGCACATTAGGACGATCATTAGACACCAAGATCTCTGGAGAAAAAAGATTCGACAATCGTTGGTACTCCAACGATCAAGTCAATTGCCGGTATATAGAGTGATATACGAGGAACAAGAACAATTGGGTATGGGAGGGACAAGTAGGCAGAGATTTGAACATAGTTTATGGTGAAATTGATGCGTAAAAAGAGCATATCTTAGAATAATCAGAGACGTTGTATTTATAGCACAAGAGTTCTAATTGATTTAGGAAAACAATCAATTAGATATTTGATCGGATCCTCATTCCTTATGGGATATGGATGATCGGTTGTCAAGGCAATCTCCTAGTTTACGATCCTTATTTGAATTAATCACGTTGCCTAATCTTTAGGAGATTGAGATTTAGTTTCCTTGTGAGGATCCGTGTGTCAATCAAACACGATCTTTCTTTAAACATATCTCTAGTCATTCTGGGACACTGCGTTGCCTGCGGATTATGAGGGATTCAAAGCTCGGTGAGGCCCGCTGGATTGGTCATAGTATACGAGGCCTATCATGGGCTTCGCTGTATTTCGATTTGTGAGTGCTAACATACTACTGGGCCTTAGGAATATTCATGAGGCCTTCGCTTTATGTCTAAAGCCTTTATGAATCTGGATGGCCTTCGCTGGGCATCTAAGGCCTTAGTGAGGGCCAACTTGGACCTTTATTGAGCTTTTGCTGACGTGGAGACCTTATCAAAATCTGGTGGTAACAGCAGTAAAGTTGGGGTATTCTTATTTGCTTTGCAGGCCCACTCTGGTGGATATCAATACCTTATGTCCATAATTTCAAAAGGTTAAAGTGATGATTGATTACCTTAAGATTTAAACAAATTTCAATTATTTTAGATGAGTGGAGTATGCTAAAGTGCTATATAAGCAAATGTGATTTGAGTCAAACATGTTTATTTACTTCCATGTAATATTAGAAGTACACACACACACACACATTTACGTGAAGTCCATTTTGTACATGCACGTGATGAAATGACTTATTTCAGATGTATTTTAATTATGTGAGTAAATACTTCTCTTTGTCTTACATGCAACGTGATAATAATATGTATATGTTGTAACGACGACAGGCCTTCTCCTACTAGCCTTTACGTGAATCATTAACTTATGTACTATCCCTTGGGACTGGGCCTCAATGCTCAACGTGAAATTTTTTTTTTTTTTTGCATCTACAATGATTCGAATCAAAGACCTCTTACTTATGAAAAAGTTAAGTAGAATGTTGGTACCAATTGGACAAGTACATTAGAGCCCAACCCCCAGTGAATAGTACATATCTGATCGTGTACTGAATAGCCCTTGATCGAAATGGCTTGTAGAAAAAAGTTTGTAGTCGTTACATATGTAGTGACAACATGATGGACTTTTACATTCATATGTTCAACTTGAATATTATGTGAACTTTAGTTCAAGCAAGCTTTAACAATTTGTGAAAATATATTGAGTACTCTATAGTAAATGTGTACACTTGATTTAGTGCTTGTGTAGCATATTTAAGGACTTGTGTAGTCTACTTAGTACTTGTGAAGTATATCTATATTAATTTTTTGAGAATTTTGATTAAATGGGATGTTCATTTACAAGTATATGTTTATCTTGATAATTCATGCGAAATTAGTGTTCGAAGTATGATCCAAACACATGTGTGAACATATCAAGTGCATGTTTAATAGTGCTTAAATTATTTTTTGAGTAATATAAATTATGGCTCCTATTAAACGAGAGTGTAGTAAATTGTGAGTCCTATGAAATATGTAGATAAAAAATATTATTAACTAGTTTGATTAACTTAAATTATAATTTAGCCAAACAAGCTCTAAGTTTCTTAAGTGATATGTACACTAATCTAGTGCTTATGTGGTGTAACTTAAAGCTATGTGGCGTAACCTACCTAGAGCCTAGGTGGCGTAATGTAGGGCTTAAGTGGTGTCATATAGGGCTTATGAGGCATAACATTGAGACTATTTGGCGTAACCTAGAGCCTATGTGCATGTTTTGTGCTTGAGTGGTACAATATCTTCAATTTGAGCTTTCAATGTACATATGTTACTTAAGGAAAGCTCCAATCAAGATAAAATACATGGTTATATGCACTATCACACAAACATCATACTTTTTGCTAATTGTATGTCATTATTCATTGTTGTTTTATTACACACCAGGAAAGAAAACGTGACTAATAAAGGGTTAGCACGAGTTGTCAAATGGCGATATAGATAATGGTGCGTTAAGTGACGACCTATGAGTTATGAGACTCATCAACAATTGAAAATTGTATTTTCAAATATCATTGTAATTCAAAAGAATTCTATAAAGAATAACATTTTTATGTATGTGTTCTTCCTCAATACGAGGTCATTTTCTATTAACAGCTTTCATGCATATATTATTGACTTCAAATAACTCGAAGTGTTTGTAAAATTAATTAAGGTATTTTTTTTTTAAATGTAGTGATTTTAGAAGTCCAAACTATTTAAAATGCAACTCAGGGGTTTATACCTTCACGGAAAGTATCTTTGTTGGAAGTCAACACATTCGCGGGTTCAGAAAGCATCATCTTCACCGTGTATTGAAATATTTGTTCGTGCAGAGGGTCTAGTGTTCAGTGTTGTGTGCTATAGCTTTTCCTATGTTAGTTTCTGATTCTTTTCCTTTGCTTGTGGATGGAGTTGGGTCATTCATAAAGATAATATCATATTTATATTGATCTTCAGATTCTTCCTTCTCCATGCCTTTGATGTAAAAAAACTAATGTTACTCTATTGTGATTCTGATTTTGTTTAAGGCTTGTGATCCATTGACTTGCGTAACAAGTAGCATCTGCGTTAGTTTGGTTAGTGAAATCATGTAGACTAATTTTAAGATGTAACGTGTTTGGTGTATACTAATGATTTTACGTCCATTAACCTTGTTGGTCGAACACTGTAGAAAACTCTCAGTTTATTCTCCAATCATTGTCCCACATAATGATTGTGTTGAGTCTTCCAATTCCACATATGCTCGTACTTTGTCAATGTATGTTTGTAACAAAAATGATAGTATAAAAATGCTATTCAAGAGTACTTAAATGTGTAAAAGAATGTAAATAGGCTGCATGGAATTAATTATAACTAAGAAATTTTTTTCGAAGTTTCTCGTACCTTGGAATTGCACATGCATGGGGGGAAATTGCAAAAGACGCGGTGGTAGGTCTCATTGAAATCAGCGCTAGAGACTTTATCGCAAGTGTCACAAGACATACAAAAAAATTGGTTAAATACCCTGACATATGCCCGACCCAGAAATAGCCATGCTGGCTTGATAACTATTTTGGACAAACAGTTGTATAAATACGTGGCAATAGTGTAATGCATACTACTATATATTGTTTAATTAGAATGAGAATTACCCCAGAGAGCAGCTATTGGATATCTTTGATAACTGTTATGTTGTCTTTGGCTGGAGTTAAAAGCTTTGTTGGTGTTGATGAAGGATAGTTCTTTTTTATTATCATTTCATCCAATTTGTCAACATTTGTTTCAACTCTTTTATCAAGTAGAATTTTATAAGAGATACGTAAGTAGTAAGTAAAAGTTGAATCTAACAAAATAAGTTTTTCATGCTTGCATCTTTTACCAAGAGGTCAGCTGAGCCACTTATTTCAAATGAGCGTTGAAGGATAAGATGCTATTGGCCTTTGTTGAAATACAAAGGCCAATACATGAAATACATGTATAGTTATATTGATAGAGATAATATCAAATGTATCTATATGGAAGTTTGTAAATGTGTTATAAATATGTTGATATAGAAAATACTAATAACACTAATTATTATGGTTGAATGACCCTTACGACTCAAAGATAATACTTTTAAATGATACATGATAATAATTTATTTCTTAGTTAAGTTGTCAACAATGAAACGACAATCTTTTTCCACAAAATTATCCCACATGGTCAACATTGTAGTGTCGAACCTAACATATAAACGAGAAATGGGTAGTTAGAAAGTAAAGATAGATAAATGATGTAAGATAAAAATGTTGTGATTTATGAACTGAAGTTCATCTGGATTCTTTATTTGAAAATAGGTAGTTGTATGCAAACATCTCATCAATAAGAACTCTATCTTGAATATAGGATTGTGTTTCTAATTGAGTTTGAACGAGTCTTTTAGGCTTGACATCAACTGCAACTCCTATGATACCTAAACAAGACGAAGAAAGCCCAATTGGTTAGATGAAATGTGTTATAAATATACTATGTCTCGTTTGAAAGTGTGAAATATATAATCTACAAATGTATGTATATAATGTAAAAACTTGGAAAAACGAAATATTTTTTTTGGTAAATTGTGCGATGGATTACTCATATCAGTATTTGAGTCCATGTATTATTCCAATATGTTGAAAGAAGTGAAATTGTATGTAGAAGATATCAAAGCACTGTGGTCTTCCTTTATTTCTAGTACTCTACTTTATTATTATGTTTAACAAGATGTATTAACCTTAGATTTTAAAAACAAAATAGTCAAATTTATTATGTAGTTGATGCAATAGCAATGCTCGGTAGCTATAGTTTGGTAGCATTGGCAAAAGATTTTAAGGATAGAATATAGTAAGTGGAAGACTACATCAATTGTTGATGTTAAATAACAGATTGTATTAGTTGAATCTAGCAAAAAGAATCGTAGTTTAGGATTTGGAGACTGTACCTCTGGATTATTAACACTAAGTTTTGATATTTAGTTGAGCTTCACAGTCTTTGTTCGTGCAAATGATTTTTCGACAAATATAATTTTCGCTGTCCAGTTTATGTCAGAAATATGTGATATTAACTTGTATAGTCCTTCCATTGTTCTTTCCTGCAAGAGTGAATGAAGGAGTAAAATCAGGTTTGAATTGATCAAAATGAGTAAACATACTGCAAGTGAAGGGAAATGAAATATTAACACTAATTTTATGAAAGTGAATATCTTTAATATGTAAGCATGATGTCTACATTAATCTGGAACTTATCAAAATAAGAATAAAAAGTAAAAAATAACTATTTCAACGCAAAAATCCATTTTAATAGGTGAAAAGTTAATTTAAGGCTAGTTGCAGGTTGAATGGTAATAGTTCAAGTGTGCTTTTGTATGTTGAAGGTAAAAACTAAGTACTTGAAAATTCTTGATATGTGTACACAATTCTTGGCGAATGGAGGTTGAGAATTCTAAAGTTGAAAATATATGAAATTTTCAATTTTATCTTCTATCTTTGTTTGTGTAATGCATATTGGGATGTATATATAGATAGGTATATAGTAGCTATATGAGGTAGGATTAAAAAATTATAAATATATATATATATATATATATTTGTCTACGTTTAGAAAGAGGAAAAAGAGAATGGCATGCATGTGGCTAGAGTCTAAATTAGAAGGTACATGTGATATATGTATGGTTTGTTGTTATTGATTGAAGTTATTTGTCAAAAAGATACAACCCAAAAAACTTGGCAAATAGGACAAAGATAAGAGGTAGGAAAAATAGTAATGGGCTCCTGATTTTTCTTTTCGAGTTAGTATCTCCTAAAATCCTAGAAATCAAATCATAAAGAATGGCGAGAATCCTATTAATAACTTGTGTTGTCTGCTGCATATAGATCACTGTTGTATGTGTGGAATAGTGCACAAGGTAGGTTTAATGTAGTTTTATTTGTATGGCATGTGGGAACGTCAAAAATATAATTTTGTGGCAAAGAAGTAAAAAGAATATAATGAATTAGCAAATTGGACATTCAAATTTTTTTTTTTTTTTGAAAAGAGGTTGCTTTAATTAGTTGAGTAATGAAATTTGATGAATAAGTTGTGGTTAAATCAAATGCCAACCAATGTGAACGAGCATATATTATATACTCAAGTGTCTCCTAGTAGGTGTTTCATTAAACTCGATCGATAACAACCAGAAAAACTAATAAAAAGTGCCAAAATTTTTAACCACTACCACATGGAATCAATTCAAAAAATGCACAATCACGCAAAAACTTTAAAGAGACAAGAAAACGTACAATCTCAAGTTTCATTGTCTTTCTATCTTGCTCTACAGTGCGTATTTTCTACAAAAGCAGTAACACAGTCAAGGCTTCAAATTGTCTCAAGTAAAATTTACCAACCCAAAAAGTCTAAGCTCTTACAAAATCGACACCAATTGTGCTGATGTAACTGTCCAAGTACGAATCATCTAGCATGAGAAAAATGAAGAACGGTCAATTAATGACCTATATTGAAACTGAAACTGTAAGAAAAGCAAAATTGGTTCTTTATCGCCGACTAGAGCAGTACACATCTTGAAATTGTAATGATGGGAATGCAAACCAATCTCCTCTTTACCTAAGACTGGCAAAATAGTACTAGAAAGTTACTAGTATAACTTTCTCCATGAAATGTAAGAGACATTTGATTTATCAAGAGAAACTGTTAGTACTATCAAAAGAAAAATAGAGCTATAAGCCTAATTAGAGACTTAAGAGTGCCTAAAGGAGAGGTCAAATTCTAACATTCTCAAAATTTTACAAAAATGGGAAAAGCAAGAGGAATTGAGCAACAGTGATAATCTTGTATGACTTTTACATCAATTTGTTGTAATAACTAAATAACTAAGAACTAATAAAATCATTCCTATATAATAGTTAAAACAACAGTATACTCATTATTACTTTCTTATTTCTATTGAAAACACTATAAAATTTCAATATTAATATAACAACTTCAACATCTTCAACATCTGTGCAGATTGTGTAGTAGAAAAATGTGTGAAGAATTACAACTTGAACATATATATGTGATAAAACTGTGATTACGAGTTTAGAAAAGCATGTACAACTTAATCACAAGATTCCACACAAATCAATTCAATAACCTTGACTTCACCAAATCAATTAACTAAAGAAGCTTCAAAAAAGTAAAGATTGATTGAAAACCATTCTTATAGCTAGACTTTTTAAAAGACAACACAAACAAACATAGCATACATTTGGATACTTGGAAGTTTATAGTGCTGAAGTGCTTTATAGTTGAACTCCCACACTGTTCATTACGAGTGATAGGATGAAAAAATCCAAGTCTAAAACCATGAATTCAAATGGCTAGATAATGGTTGAACATTACACTAACAAGTATAACCAAGTACTATAAATGTTTATCTCTTATTCAACCCAAAAAACATCAAACTCAAAACCAAAGTTAATGCATCCATAGGCAGATCGAGGGGCAACCACAGGTGAGTCAGTCCTCAAGGGTAGTCCCTGTCCTCCAAGGCCCAATACAAATTATTAAAAAAAAAAAATTATGTTAGCTTAGTGCTTGTTTGGTGGTCCATTTTAATGAGTTTTCACCAAAATCCATTTTTTTCTTGCACCACGTAGGCCCAATATTATATAAAAAATTCTGCAATCTGCACTTTTGTTCCCAATGACATCATTATTTGTTTTCTTTAATGGCATAAATGCCCTTTGTTGGGAGAAAACAATTGGTGAAATTTTTTATGGCTAAGGATAAATTGGAAATTGAGACAAATGTCATGTCACATTATTGTTGGTATTAATGAGTGTCCAGTGGCCTCAATTTGTTTATTCTGATTTTAAAAATCCAACTGTCAAATTTTGGATTAAAAACTGATAAAAATTCCAGAATATTTGGTTATAATATTATCCTTTTGTATATGACTTATTTGTACGTCGTTTCATTAAATATAGAATTATAATATAATTATATATAACACTATTAAACGGTTTAAATATTTTGTGTATCGATTATATAGCTTAGTTTTAGATAAAATAGATATAGATTATATTATAAAATAATTTTTGTGCATCGACTACATAACAATTTTTATTGAGAAGACCTTGTTAATAAAATAAATATAGATTTTATTATAGAAGAATTTGCAACTGTAAAAAATCATCGGACACAACTTTCTTTAACTAGTTTTTTATCTTGAATATTTTTGTGTAATGATTTCTTGAATAAAAATGAGCTAAGTAATTGTGGTTTGAGGAAAAAAAAAAATCGGGGGCAGTGATAGGGTTCCCCCTTCATCTAGCCCAGTCCGTTGTTTAGTCCCGACTTCGCCCCTGAATGCATCCCCATAATCTGTATATTAGTACTAATGAAGTAACATGTGTCTTGAAATCCAACATTTACTAAGTGGAAATACACACAAAATTAAATATGATTTGTGAATAATATTTCGACACAGGAGTCCGATCGTACCTGTGCAAGATCATCCATACGTTTTCCATTCTCCACACTGAGCCCACATATGCTTAGAGATTGCATTGGACTTGCTTCCAACAGAAAGCAAATGATGGATTTCGTTGGAGAGAATATGGGCCGATTGGGTTAACTATACAATGCAAGGTCCTTTGTATACCTTTATTCATAAATGAAAAGGTTAATAGATCTACCATAAGTTCAATAAATACAATAAAAATATTTACCATGTAAACAAAATAATAATTCTACAAAAGAGCAAGATAAGTACCTCTTTATTATCGTATTATTTGTCAGCTTCAATATACTCAAAACCCCTCAATTTTGTATTTTTAATGAAGCCGGAAAAATCTGGATTTTGTGGAAAGAAATAACTAATTGCCACATGGTTGGAGACTTCTCATAGTTCATTACAATTAAGTTTCAATTATTAAGCTCATAGAATTTCACATTACTGCTGCTTTACGTAATATAGAAAGAGGAAAAAGAGAACTTCGAGCTTGTATAGTTTCACATTTGTGCTGTTTTTAATTTTCAAGCAACAATTCTAAAGCCAAACCTCAATAAGAGTTATCAAGTCTTCACAAACTAGTCATATTTATTTCCAACAACCCTATGTCTAGGTGATCAATTTAACCGACACTTCAATTGCTTTCTGACTTTATAATTTTCTTTGGGTGTAAAGATATTACAATAAATCATCACATGTAAAAGATACCTAAAAATGCCTTCAACCAGTATATAGTTTCTCAAGATATAAATTAGCCACATTATCTTTATTGGAAAATTACAATTAACATTTAATAATTTATACTGCTTATTAGCTGATAAAATTTATACGGAGATATCCAAGGAAGATTAATCAATTACAATGTAGTTTGTTACATAAAATATTCATTAATTGCACATGACATACATGGGTCTTATAGTTCCAGATGTCAAGAGTCCCCGAATACTAACTTGAAAATATCCTATGAAAGGCAAATCAAACATTTCACATTTACAAACATTTTCAGAATATCAATCCTCAAAGAGTACTCAAAACCCAACTCATGTCTCTCATATTTAAGCAAATACACTGACACCCACAAAAATGTAAACAAAAGAAAAAACATAAACAAACAAGGGGTTTTACCAATTGGCCAGAAAAATATATAAAAACATTTAGACCTTTCTTAGATTCTCCAACAACTAAATAAGGATATAATAAAATTAGATATACACAGAGACCCTGAAAACAAATATTAATAGAACTATTATTAACAGACAAGAAGAATTAAGAAGAAAAAAGAGAATTCATGATTTACCTTTAGGATCCAAATCGACTGATCTACTCCCAACTACCATCATTTTCTCCCATATTCGACCAGAAAAATTTTAGACATAGCTGTCGCCACCTTAACTCTCACATCCTCTGCCACTATTCAGCACGACCACCATTGAAAACACACCACCATCCCTACATTATAAATTAAATACAAAATCAATAACTTTAGCATATCAAAATCCATGAACTATAGTATGAGAAAATGCATACAACTGAACAATCCAAGAAAATGATATTTTCACTTCAAATCAAAGATTTAAATCAGAATCCTAATCCTATTTGCAATGAAACTAAATGAATCAACAAACATGGAACATGAACCATTATTCAATGTTAGTGAAATTTAGCAACAATATATGCATTTCGTTGAAATAAAAGTAATCCCAATTACTTATTGAAATTAGAGATATTTAAATTGTAAAGTTGAATTATCTCTAAAATCAAAAGCAAACCCATTGAAAGATTTAAGTTCCTTGGTGTAATAAGCAAAACATAAAAATAAATAAATTGATTTTTACATAATTTCCATATGCATACAATACAAGCAATACTCCATTACAAGTTATCTAAAATGGTGTATCAAGAAAAATGATAGATTTGAAAGTTTGAGACTCATACCTTGTTAATGAAGTTTTGCCATTTTCAGCAAAATGGAACCTCACAAACTATAAATGCTTGTGTAGATGGAAGAAGAACACACACACACACACACACACACACACACACACACACAGCGAGAGAGAGGGGGGATGGAAGAACATGATTTGAGGTTTCCAAATCTTAGATGTTGGGTAATCAAATTTGTCTCATTCTGATTGCATTTTCTCATGTTCTGAAACTCTATTCATTTGTAAATTGTACAAAAATGCAGAGAAAGTAATGGAAAATCATTGAGTTGGAGCAGTTTTTTAGCTAGGAATTTCCATTGAAAATGAAATTATTATTTTCACAACTCTACTAATCGTTCTTAATTGAAAATACTACAACTTCCTAGATCAAACTTACTTTAAATATTGAGTAAAACTGGTGGAATAGACATACTATTGGCAATTAATTTTTAACTTTATCAAGAATAAGACCCAATTCGTTCTTGATTCTCCGATAAATCGATAAATTCACAATAAGTATGAGAACAAAATAATACTACAGAATATGTACCAACCTTACTTCATCCCACCTTCCACAATCATTTTTAAAGTATGAAAATTTTGTTGTAAGCATGTGGGACCATATTATAGTACCAAAACCATCTTTATACAATCATTTAGTTTCTTCTCCTATGTTTAAAAGTGTCAATCCAGGTGGGTCGGGATGGGTCGGCCCATCTTCGAATGAGTCCCAATAATGACCAGCATTAGAAAAAGCCCAGGCGGTGGAGGGTTGCAGGCCGGGTCAAACCAATCCATGAAATTTGAACGCGAACTCGTCCCACCTGTCGATCCATCCAGGTCGAGTCCATGTGGACCACGATTCAGCCCATATGAATAAAAAATTAATTTTTTTTAAATTACTAAAATTAATTTTTTTAAATAACTTATTTTACATAAAAAAATGTTTACATTTATAAAAAAAATGTATTAAATTACTAAATAAGAAATAAACAACAATGATAAATTCACATTTATTATTTATAACAAAAAATGTTTACATAGAATTTATATCTTGTTTTACATAGAATTATTTCTAACTTTGTGAATTTTAATACAACGCAAACAAATAATAATTAAATACATCACTATAGTTAAAATACATTCCAACTAGGTTGACACGTATACAATTATCAATCATTTGCATATTTATAGTTTAAGTACATTCCAACTAGGTTGGCACCTACTTTACTATAATTCAATTGTTCAAAATTATATATTGTTTGCAAATCAATCTTCATCAACTACCAGATTTTTGAAGTCTTCAGCAATATCATCAGGAATTTTATCTTGCAACCTTCTATCTACGAATAGTCAATCTTTCACGCATATGAGAGCTTCCAAAATATCTTCTTTAAATATCAATTATCTTTCGTCCAATACCCCTTACCTGCACTAAAAGCAGACTCAGATGCCACTATTGAGACTGAAAATATTAGTAGATTTCGTACCATTTTTTATAATACTGGGTATGACCGCTCATTTAATTTCCACTATCGTAAGATATTTAAATTGTCTACCTCTTCTTCAGGTAATAAACTATAATGATGAAATTGATCATATATTTCTAATTCGACAGGTGTGGTGTTTGTATCTATAGTTGATGAAGTACTAACAACATCGCGTTTCTTAGCTATTATGGAGAAAAAAAAAATATTTACATCTAGAAGTTGCACTAGAGTTTGTAGAAGTAAAAATATTTTCACTAATATTATATTTAATATAATAGTAGTTATATATTTCATTAATAAAATTTCCAATTGCCATTTTGTGATATTTATGTTAAAAGCTAATGTTTCAGAAAGTGATTATAAAGCACACTGATAGTGTCGCTTTACACTTATCTGACCATCAAAAGTAGACGATTGTAAGTACTTTTAAGTAAATTTCTACTTAATTGTGTGTTGATTTGATTGATTTAGATCAAAACCCAAGTTCGGATAGAATTGGAGAAAACAAAGTAAAATAGGCGAAGAATGACTAAAAGTGTACGAAAACTTGGGATGGGGACCAACTTGCAAATATCCAAAAGATGAAGGATGTATCTTGCAAATAATCAGGGACTTAATCGCAATTCATGACTAGAATTCTAGTTTTTTATTTTAGTCAAACTCTAATTTGGTAATTCTTTTGGGACAAGTCTTCTACACTAAATTAGGATTTTTTTTGGTGATATAAAGAAGAATTATGACTTAAAACAAAGAGGGGAGATAGTATATACAAGAATCAGAGGAGAAAATAGAGAGCAAAAAGAGGACGAGAGGAAGAACGACCAAGACTTTAAAGATTGGGACGTTAAGACGACGAATTCTTGGTACAAGATATTCAACTTTTTCTTATCCCTTAATTAAATCCAGTTACGTATTCCAAACATATTTTCTCTCTTACAAATTATGAGTAGCTAAATTTATATTTTGGATGAACGATGGAACATAGTTTAAATTCTTTAATTTCAATTCTCAAGTTTTGCTTATAAATTAATTGTGTATTGATTTTACTTCTTTTCTTAATGCATGAAATAATTGGCCATTATTTTTTATTGAATTGTGAATTGTAACAAACCGAGAAGTAAGTTATTAATCTAGACCACATAGTAAAATTCGACAATTGGATAAAAAGGTAGAGATACGCTTTTGTTATTGTTGCGGTCTTAAATTAAATTCTTAAGGCGATTTAATACATCTAGTTAAGGATTATTCTAACTTCACATATAGATATAGTGAGTTGATTTAATTAGATATGACTAACTGTCGTAACAACAAAAAACCTTACTTTCTTTTTCAAATTTTTTGGCATTGCAATGACTACAACTTGTTGGAGCCTGTAATACGTAAGTTTCGGTAGGAATACGTCTAATAGTAATATTCAAATTACATTGAGTATATTGGAATTCATGATTTATGTTGGAAGACATGTTTCTATAACATCTTCTAAACTACCACGTCCTACGCTTAACAGCCCTTGTCCATTCCATCCTTCAACAACATGACAAAAACGAAAATTTCAACTAACAACTACAAATTAAAAATAAAAAATAAATGCTCATAGATGGCAACTAATTGACTGTAAAGACACTAAATGGTTGTGAGATACTACTTGCATTACCGTAATTGACTTCAAGATCCTCAAACAATTGAAGTCTTATTTTATTCACTGTCTTTTTAGATTTAAATTTTGTCCCATCAACATATATCTGTCTCCGCTTTTTGTTTTGTATTTTCTGTGCTTCAAAATTATTTTCTTCTGCCATCTATTTTGTTTTATCAGAAGATAAATAGCAATAAGTATGATGCTCATTCTAACCGAAATCTACACATTCACAGGAAAAAAAAAAAAAAAAAAAAAGGACAAACAAATAGTCAAAAATCATAACCATGCATGAAAATGACAAGACCACATAGAAGAAATCAACACACAAAAACGACGAAAATGTACAAAATTGATCGAATCAAAATTTTCTAAAATCTGGACTACAAATAAATCAAATGCACAAAACTTAGGATATCAGTTACAATACACCATCAACACAAACCCAACAGAATCAATAAACTAATGAAATGAAAATAAATTTTATAGGTCCAAATAATGATGTATTAAAGTGAAACTAACCAAATAATGATATATTAAACAAAAATGTCTTAGTAGTTGAAACTTGAAACATAAAATACGGAGAGTTAAATATATTTTTGGTGATTAAAATATTATAATATGAACGAGAAAAAATAGAGTTGTATATTCATATTACATAGCTAGGAAAATTTTGATTTTATTAAATCTTTTAGTAAATATAACTAGATAATATAATTGAACAGTACAAAAAATTATATATCTAATAAGTTTATAAAATTGTGATTAAAATTGTTATTATGATAACACGTCTAAAAAAGTCCCTCTATCTTAAAGAAAATAATAGCAATTGAACAAATTCAAAAGAGATTATTTTTATATCTAAAGTCCCTCTATCTTAAAGAAACTAATAGCAATTGAACAAATTCAAAAGAGATTATTTTATTTTTATATCTAATTTAGGGTGAGACCAAATTTAACAACAAAGAGAGTTCTTGGTGGCATTAATACATTAATGCTAATATTTTTAAAATCTATGTGAGTATCAAATCGAAATGAGTAAATTGTCAAAGGTTTAAAAATAAATTAAAGTCGAATCGTAGTGTGAGTAAAACAAAATTTAAAAAATAGAAAACAAACAAAATTTTGAACTCAACATGTACGTTTGTGACTTAATTTAACATGTCCTAATTTTTCGACATTTTGCATATAAACAAATCCGTTCAATATTTCCAAACGAACTGGCTGCTACATCCCGATTTTTACAATAATAATTAATAAATAAACTTACGGAAAATGGGAAAAAAATGTTGGATAAAAGACATATGATCATGAATAGATTGATGCGAAATAAATCAAAAAACATCCATGTAAAAAAATAAGTAAATCATATAATAAAAACAAATTCGCTAGAAAAACAAAACAAAATTAAAAAAAAAAAAAGATAAATATTGCAACTCGTTCCCGTCGCCACTTGATTGAATGCCGGAAACAGTTCACAGCTTATTAAATTGATTAAATAAGCAGATAATACAGTTAATATACACGAAAAAGACACACATTACATATACATACATGAGAACAACAGAAGAAATAATTTGAGTACCTTTTTGGAGGCTTCAGAGATCAGAAAAGAAACGAAACTGTTGAAAATAGTCTGGATTTTGGATGAAAAAAAGTTCAATAGAAAGCAAGAATTAAAATATAATATAATAAATACATATATATATATACACACACACACACACACAAATCAAATGCTAAAAAAGGTAAAAATATCCAAAGTAAAACCACATCTGAAAATTATACAAATCGAATGCTAAAAAAAGTAAAATCTATTGAAAAGTATGAAGAACTAATAACTATAAAAAATTTCCAATGATTATATTTAATTTCATGATTTCGGTTGTAAGACATGTCTTGATATTAGCATCTTCTAAACTACCACTTCTAATGCTTAACAACACATGTCCATTCCATCCTTCAACTACAACACAAAAATCTAAATTTCAACCAAGCACAGCAAAAAACAAATGCTCATAGTTCGCAATGCACAGACTTTAAAGACAGCAAAGCTCACCAGATGTTTTTGAGCTAGCACTTGCATTGTTGTAATTGACTTCAAGATTATCAAACAATTGAAGTCTAATTTTATGCATTGTCTTTTTAGATTTGAATTTTGTACGCCAATTGTCTCCGTTTTTGTTTCGTATTTCTCTTTGTGCTTCAAAACTACTTTCTTATGCCATCTATTTTGTTTTATCAAAGGACAAACAACAATAAATATGCTGTCCATTCTAACCTAAATGTACACATTCACGTACAAAAAAAGACAGAAACAAATAGCCAGAAATCATAACTATGGGTAAAAATGAGTAGACCACATCTAAGCAATAAACACACAGAAAAGACGAATATGCACAAAACTAATTGAATTAAAAGTTATTAAATCTGGACTACAAATAAATCAAAAGTACAAAACTTAAAAAATCGGTTACAGTCGAACAATTTTAATACTATTATCACAAACCCAACAAAACCAATAAAATAAAGAAATACAACTGATTTTTTTTAGTCATCTGAAATTTATTATTATTTACAAACAAGACATTGTTGGTCCCTTGGAATTATCAAACATCTAAACTCGGTACCAATATACACAATGTTACAAACCCGTGACACATTCAAGGTACAAACACACACACAAATATAACGACATTCAAAGAATTACAGAAAAACAACAAATTGTCCTACAAATTTTAATCGAAATGGTGATGACGCCTTAAAAAATATAATAATAATTCAAAAAAATTGAGACTCTGCAATAATAAAATTCAAATAAAAAAAATAATGAAACGAAAGATTGTTTATTATAGTAACGCAATATATTAGCATATTCAAACACACATTATAGAAATGCAGTAAATCAACAATGAGTAATTTTATCAACCCATGACACCCTCAACTCCAAAAAAAAAAAAAAAAAACCAAAAATAAATAAAATAAAAACGAACATAACAAATCAAACGTTTTGGACCAAAAGAAAACTTATGAAACTAAAAACACATAATACAAGAAAGAATTATTTGCGAACTTGTTTAAAAATAATAATAACAACAACCATGTTAAGATATTTTTTTCATAATTTATTTTATTGTTGTTTGCAAATGGTTTGCCACTTCGAAAAGGGGACCGACCTGCCTGATCAAGTCGCGGGGATCGACCTGTCCGTGTATATGAATATGTATGTTCTTTTCAGAAGAGTTGCATCTGTTGAATTCTTTCAATAAACACACTCATTCATCCCAATAGGCTCATCTTCTTTATTTATTGAGTTGGCTGCCGTTTGCAAAAATATCAATTTCCTTTCTTTCTTCTTATTTCATATTTTCTTGGCATCATCAGTTTTTTGTTTGAGTATTTTTTCTTGGTTTGATCAAACAGTCACAATTTGAATCAAACAACTCCATTGTATCTTGAAAGAAATTTTCATTACAACCCCTTTAATTTGTAACTTTGTTGGATAAGGGAGAAACATTTCTTAAAAGATAACGTTTTACGTGCCTTCAAATTCATATTCAGATAATCAAATCTCTATATTTTTCTAACAAACCCTAACTTCATCATACACTACCAACAAACATTGAAGCTCACAGAAAGAAAATTCAAACAAAAAGTCCAATAACAACCGAAAATAAAAGCGAAAATCAACTAAGTGATAATAAAGAACATCTGCTTTTTTTTCCTAGACAACTGCGTTCAACCTCTATCCCAACACAATAATAGTCTTCGGGTCTAAACTCTGCAGCAATAAAATGGAAAAAAATACCACAAAAAATATTTTTAAAAAATCACATAAATGGAGAAAAGAAAAAGTTCATATTTTCACTAGTTTTCAAATGGAAAACAAAAGAAGCCGAAATAAGATGAACAGCGAACATACAAATAAAGTGGGGCCACTCGAATCGACAAAATCACAAAGAAATTTGAAAGACCTACACAAATCCATAACATTTTCGTTTGTTTTCACCAATTTTTCGCTGGCGAACAATATATTTTCGATCTATTTCAAGGTTTTAGAAATCATAACGGATGTAGACAGACACAATCTACATTACAAAAGATTTTTTTGTGAAGGAATAGGAGAAATCACGCAACACACTTGCAAGTGAAATCTTTCTATTAACATCCGAATACATATGCCGACCACTCGATTAATCAAAAATATATACATGAGATGTCCAATTATTTTGATACCACATTTGCGAGAATTTATTTGTCTGCTCAATCGTACGAGCATGGCATGGATAAAGTGACAAAAGAATACAAAACCGATCCCTATTAGGTTTCGAGGAAGGCGAGGAAAGCGAAGAAGGCAAAGAAGGCCAATTAGAAAACTTATTTTTGTTGATATTGAACACCGTTTTCTAGCGCCAAGTATTTGGTTTATGTAGTATATTCCAACTTAATGTTATGTGAATCTAATTTCATTTTAGTTGGATGGATTATGCTTTATTTAACTTGGAATACATTTGGCCTAATTGTAGTATATTTATTCCACATTGCTGTTTCTATTGTTATTTAATATATATTTTGTGGATTTAAAGGGTGTAGCCGTAATTTTGTATACTTTTCTAGGCACTCCAAAGTTATATTTTGGTTAGGGTAATTATATTCATACAATATTTTTTATTTTTTGTACCACATTTTAGTTTTATTTAGTATATTTAATCTTTGAACATTATAGCACTCATGTCTCCAACTTTTTTACCACATTTTTCTCTTCAACTTTTCATTAATCATCACATCTTGTGTTTGATACTAGTCTTCGTTTAAAATATTTGTTGAGAATTCGTAAAAATGCCTATTTGTTTGTCATATTTAAAAAAAAAAAAAGAATAGATACAAAAGTACGATAAAATATATTTTTCTCACTTCAAAGCACGTAAACAAAATATCTCGTCAGAAACCATCATTAATGATAAAATGTACTAATTAATGAAAGTTGAAGATAAGAATTCGATAATAAAAAGTTAAGAACATAATTGCAACAATGAACAAAAGTTGAGGATGCAGTTAAGTACAATTAAAATGTAATGTGAATATAACCACAATTTTGGTTACTCAAAGGTAATGAGTAATTTTATCAAATAGCCCATGATACAATCAACCTCAAAAAAAAAAAAAAAAATTAAAATCACATAACACAAGAAATAATTATTTGTGAGCTTGTTTCAAAAAATGTTAAAACAACAACCCAATTTCATCGTACGCTACCAACAAACATTGAAAACTACAGAAAGAAAAATCAAACAAAGAGTCAAATAACAACCGTAAATAACAACAAAAATCAACTAAGTGACAGTAAATAAACTAGGTTTTTTTTTCTTGAACAACCACGTTGAACCTCTTCCCCAACACAATAACAGTCTTCCGGTCCCAAATTTGTACCAATAAATGGAAAAAAACATCACAAAAAATATTTAAAAAAAACACACAAATGAAGAAAAGAAAACACCCATATTTTTGCTAGTTTTCAAATGGAGAACAAAAGATGCCGAAACAAAAAGAACATCGAACACACTAATAAAGTAAGTTCATTGAAATCGAAGAAATCATAAAGGAATTTGAAAGATCTACACTGATCCACAACATTTTCGTTGGTTTTACCGGTTTTTCATTGGCGAATAATATGTTTTTAGTCGATTTTGAAAGAAATCTTGGCGGATGTAGATAGACAATCTACATAGCACAAATGATTTGTTGTGAAAGAAGAGGAAAAATCACTCATCACACTTGCAGGCAAAACACAGCGGGAGGTAGGGTTTTCAAGGTGTGAAAACATCTTTCAAATGAAATGAAATGAGAAGGAAGAAAGCAGCATAGCTAAGGTCTGAGAAAGCAAATGAAAAGACAGAAAGCGGATGGTTCATTAAACAAGGATTAAAAAGACGCTATTTGCAACAATAGGAAAAAAAAAATGTCAAAAACAGGTGTCGTTTATAACCAAAGCATGAATAGTAAATAGCTCATTCATTCTTTTATTTTAGTAAGGATATGGTTATCAATACCTTTGTTAAAATGTAAACCTTCTTAAATATTTTATAAAACCGAAATATTTTATTTTCTTAATATCACTTGTAAATAAATAAATAAAAAATATTCAAGAAATATTGGGTTGCCACAACTTAGTATTAGAAGCAAAGCAGTATTCTGCACTACCAGCAGAATTGATACTCGAGTTTAGGGATATCAATACCCGTCATAGAAATAAGAAAAGAAAATTTTTGGACCGAATTTCAAGAGTGTCTCAACAATAGTCCAAAAAATAACTTATATATTGATAATTATAAATGAATTATTAATTTAGAGATTTGTCAAAAAGAGTACACTTTATGGAAAAATGTTACAAGCAGTATTGTATTAGGAAAAAAAAAGGATAATATTATTGAAATCAACATGACAAATTACAATTTTTTTTTATTCAAGCGATTTCTACTAAAAATATATAGCATCAATTAAGAAGTTTAGGGATATTCCAACCTAAATAACAATTGCTCAATTAATTTACATATAATAAAGAAGCTTCAATAATTGACCAGACTTTGTCAAAGAGTCAAGCCACCCATTGGGCATAATCTTGGAGACTTGCACCCCAATCTCCATGTGATCACTATAATATTCAAATATTAATAAAGATTCAATGCATGGGAAAAGGAAAATGGCCCAAGGATTTAGGTGTAAACAAGCAGCAATATTTGGGGGCTCTGAATCTTTTTACATTTTATTATGTTGAATAAAACAAAACTTTTAATTAAATTAATGCATGTGCCATGGACTTGCTACCTTTTATTCCATTATAGAGAATAGTCGTGCCCCGCAATTGCAGATACTAATAATATTGTACATTACTTTGGTGTTTAAAGGATTCAAAACTTTTGAAATTTTAGTTTGAATTTGAAATTATGTCCTAGTTGAATTACCTGGAGTCCACTCCTTTGACCAGCATAGGCAATGTTGCATTTGTATGGCACAATAACGGTAACTTTCGACCATTGCAGTCTACGAAATTTTATGTCGAGTTGATTCTTTTTAAGTGTCTAATTGGTAAAAATAAAATTAGATTTTATATTTTGATAATAGTTAATTGAAATGAGTAGTTAAAAAGTTGATAAAAATTGTGGAATCTATAAAATGTTTGGTTAAAAAAATTGAGAAAAAAAAATGAGTTTTATAAAATGGAAGCAAATTAGAGGCAAGTGAAAATGTATGATTTGACATGGCACCAGCAGGTGGACCAAGCAGACCACTAGATCCAACAATTTTTTTTCAATATTTTATTCTTTTTTTTCCAAAAAAAAAAAAAAGAAAGAAAAAGAAAAAGGAGAATTGGGTACAATAGTCCTTAATCTTTGTCTTCAGTACGAAACTAGTTCTTATTATTTGTTTTTTAGCACATACAACTTTAATCTATGTATTTTGATATGCAAATGGTCTTTATTTGATTAAAAAAATCAATATTCTTTTAATTTTAATAAGAAAAAATTACAGTTGAGTTGCTAACCTTTTTAAAAAGTGCAAATAATTTCGATAGTTCTATTTTTTTATAAGAAATTAAATGAAACTAACGAGTCTTTTTTTTTTAATAAGATTTTATAGACCAAATTGATAATATACTAAATTGTTTTTTATATTTTTACAAACTATTATAAAATAATTAAAAATTAAGTTTATAATAATTAAGAAACATGTTCAATAAAATTATTAATTTTATTATTAAGTAATTATATTATTTAAAATTTATATTTTTATTTTATCATTATAACAAAAAAATTAACTTCGTCACAAATTTGATATTCAAATACTTTTATTTAATAGAGGTATTTATTTATTAAATATTAGAGCCCCAACATTATTCTTCATATTTTAATTTATTGTTTTATTATCGTTCGAAAATACATACATAATGCGTAAATTAATTTTTATTCACATTCTTATGTTAAATTTTATGTTAACATAATAAGATTGGTTCAATATCATAAAATTATATATGTCATTATGTATTTATTTATCTTAATTTTTATTAAAGTTTTCACATCACATAGCAATTAAATATACTTAAGGCACAATAATTTTACATTTTTCTCTTTTGAATAATTTAATTGACACGATTGTAATGATATATTTAGTATGTTATATTAAATATTATTTAATAAATATTCCGGCCCATAATTTGTACATTTTACAAAGATTTCTAATTAAAATTTAAAACTAAGGACATATTTTTTTTTCATTAAATAAGTATCAATTATGCACCAAAATACGGGTTAGGAACGTCTCACAAAAAAAAAAAAAAAAAAACGTTGAAACTTTTTTCGTCATCGAGAACAAATGTCGCAGACTATTTACACCAAATTTTCAAAAAAATAAAATAAAAAATTAAAAGAGACCCACATGAACTAACGTATCTCTTAAGACGGACCGGTTCACGGCATGGGAAGAACGAATTCATGCCTCTAGCTCACCAAAATACTCGTTCAACTAACAAGTTGATTAGTTATAGCCTATAGGTGAAAGAGAACCATTATAGGACTTGTTGTTTGGTTACCTATTACTCTACATAATATTAGGACAAAATCATACCAAATTTGGTGGAGATGATTTGCTTATTTGGTAAACTTTTTTTTTTTTTTTTTTTTTAAGTAGTAAATTATACGCAATATATAAATAAAAATAATATTTGACTAACTTATATGTTATTTTTTACAAGATCCCAATTAATTTTTACAAACATGTTTGACAAATGTTAACTTTTTTTTTTTTTAAGTTGGTCAAATATACTATTTATCCACATATTTCGTAAGATTTAAAACTTATTACTCACTTATTATCTACACATTCTGTTGATTGAACACTATAATAGTAGTTAGTACAATTCGAACTATACGATTTTCAAATTCTTTATTATCAAATTATAATAAAATATCTAGTACGTTAAATTAAATAAAAATAAATAATAGTCACATCTTATTTTATTATTAGGTCTATTATGTCATAAAAGCATATTCATTATCAATAATCGATGCATGTTTTCCATAACTAACATAGCCCAATTTGTCTTGTTTAGTTATATCCCATCTTCTTGTGAATTATTGAGCCATTTGGTTTGATATTTGAAATATATGAAATTATGTCTAATAGTCTAGTAAATTATACCTACCGGTCTTACGTGGAAAGAAAGTCTCATCATTCCTAGAAGAACAGAAAATTTTATTCAATTCCCGACTTCAATTTAGTTTCAAATTCATCACTTCTTCGTATATTGTAATCCAAATTAATTTCTAACTAAAGATTTTAAAAAATAATATAATAGTAGCTTAGCTTATATTAATATTACATATTGTAATAAAAAATAAAAATTATTTTGTTACGTTAATAATACTGCATAAGAAAATCAATATAATCATGTATATTTTAGTACTCGTATACAAACACAACAATAAAACAAATTTTTTACCGAATCTTTAAATACTAATTTTAAAATATACAGTAATTGTTAAACAAAAATTTACTAAATGTTTAACAGATTCTTTCCACAACTAATTATAAAGTTGGTTTTCTCACCGACAGTTATATAGCTATGGATGTTCCCAAAATTATTACGTGGCATGCTAACTTACCATAACACTATGTTATACAATTGTTACAAAAATTCGCATTTTAACCTTTTAGGGTATCATTTTCATTTCTAGGGTGCCACGTATCGATTAAATGGAAGATCATTTATACTATGGCTTCTAAGTTCTAACAGAAATGTGACCGGGTGGTGAATTTTGAAATAAATTGAAATTTAGTTATTCAATTAAAACGGATTAAAGTTTAATAATCTAATTAAAATTCCATTGAAAGATGAAAAATAACTTCACATTATTTAAATGAAAATTGGAGCAAATAGTTCTTAGCTTTTGCTCTCATTTTGGAAATAGTCATTAACGTTTGTTTTTTGGTACAGAAATCTATAACTTATGTGTTTTGGTGCGCAATTAGTCTTTATTTGATCATAATGTACAACCCATCTCATTATCTAACAATTGTCCTCTAACTCGTAACTAATTGTTTATCATTGAATCATCTATAAGTTGGGTAAGAATTATTGCCAATAGAACTATGTGGGCTATATTCCTTCAGGTCACAAAGGAATTTGAAGGATCTACACATATCCACAACATTTTCGTTGGTTTTACCGATTTTTCGTTGGCAAATAATATGTTTTTAGTTGATTTTAAAAGTTTTCAGAAATCATGGCGGGCGTAGATAGACAATCTACATAGCACAAAGGATTTTTTGTGAAAGAAGAAGAAAAATCACTCATCACACTTGCAGGCAAAAAACGGCGCAGGAGGTAGGGTTTTCAAGGTGTGAAAACATCTTTCAAATGAAATGAAATGAGAAGGAAGAAAGCGGCACAACTAGGGTCCGAGAAAGCAAATGAAAAGACAAAGAAAGCGGATGGTTCATTTAACAAGGATTAAAAACGACGCCGTTTGCAACAATAGGAAAAAAAAATGTCGAAAACAGTGTCGTTTATATCCAAATGATGAATAGTAAATAGTTCATTCACTCTTTTATTTAAGTAAGGATATGATTATCGATACCTTCTGTTAAAATGTAAACCTTCTTAAATATTTTATAAAACCAATATATTTTATTTTCTTAATATCACTTGTAAATAAGTAAATAAAAAATATTCAAGAAATATTGGGTTGCCACAACTTAGTATTAGAAGCAAAGCAGCATTCTACACTACATGTAGTATTGATGCCCGGGTTTAGGGATATCAATACCCGTCATAGAAATAAGAAAAGAAAATTTTTGGATCGAATTTCAATGTCTCAACAATAGTCCAAAAAATAATTTATATGTTGATAATGTTATAAATGAATTATTAATTTAGAAATTTGTCAAAAAGAGTACACTTTATGGAAAAATGTTACAAGTAGTATTGTATTGGGGGGGAAAAGGATAATTTTATTGAAATCAACATGATAAATTACAATTTTTTTTATTCAAGCAATTTCTACTAAAAATATATAGCATGTAAGGGTGGGCATTTTAACCGGAAGTCCAGTTCTAAAAAAATAAAATTAAGAACCAGAACCGAGAATCGAGAACCGAGAACCGAGAACCAACCGGGTTCGGGTCGGTTCTTTTCTTGGTTCTTGAACTAGAACTGTGGATACCCGATTGAAATTGAATTTATTATTTTTATAAAAATTTTATTTTTACAATTTATTCACCATAACTCAATGACCCACAATCCAACACCACAGTACCAAAGACAAGAGTACAACTGTCCAAGATCCAAATAAAAAGTACAAAACTCATTACTTTTAAACTCAAACTCAATTGACTCATTCTAATTACCCAAATCTCAAATTTTCAATTGATATTCGCTCAGATACTCAATACAAACATTATCTTCTGTCTCGCACTTTCGCTCATATCTCTCTCGCTCAACACACAGTGAAACGGTGAATGCGAAACTTCTCTCAGAATCGAAACGAATCCTCAATTTTGAGAGGTAATTTTCTTTTTAACTCTAATTTATAAGTTTGCAATTTTGTGTCTATTCTTCCAGTTAATGTTTATATCTTTCATAAATTGTTTTAATATCTAGCATACTTTAATGTTAACGGGTTTACAATTTTTAATTTTTTTCAAAACATGTTGTCAACTAAAGATTTTTAAAAAAAGTTATGGGTAGAACTGAACCTGAACCTAAACCGACGGTTCCGGTTCGGGTTTGGTTCAAATAATTACGTGGAATCGAGTGGTTCTATTTACGAAATATCCGAATCAGAACGGGTGGTTCCAGGTATTGAAATACCTAGACCGATCCACCCGACGCCCAAGCCTAATAGCATATAGGATTGCGATCGTGGGAGTGGTGGAATTCTCAGTTCATCGGACTTGAAATTTCTTCAATTGTTTGAATAATTATTAAAATTAACAACAAATTTATTGTAGGTGATAACTTAATAAATTATTAATATAATTTTCATCATTAAATAAAATAATAAAAATTTAAATATTATCTTCATAAAAATTGTTGATAACAAAGTAAAAGTTAAAAAGCAATTTAAGATTACGAATAAACATTTGCCGATTACATTGTTGGCTTCGATCTGTCAAGACCCTGACCAAAGGATTGTCAGTGATCACCGATCACATTCTTTGTCGATGAATCGTCAAGAATGTTATTGGCAATCATATTACTATCGATGATTCATTCTGAATAGTATTTCCATTAAAATCATAGGCGTTAGCTTCATTAATTGATCCAATGAATCGTCGGTGTTCAAAGCAACGATGATAATTGAAGATGATATCAACAACAATATTGTCATCAATAATCATTGACGGTGACAAGAGTAATCCCCAGCCTCCCATCTCGGTTGAGGGAAGGTTGTAAGCACACACCTAGAAATATATCAATTTATAACAAAAAAAAAAAAACAAGTATAAGAATAATTAAATAAACAAATATTAAATGATACATTCATTCATTCATTCATACATATATATCCTTACAAACATATAAAAGCTGGTTTGGGAATTTACTATTCACGTCATCGACCAATACAACGTTGTTTTGCATTCTCCTTTTTCACCCACCCATCTCCTAATCCGCAAAGTCTCCATCTCTCTCTACCCATCTGACACACCCACTCCTTTTAATCCGCAATGTCTCCATCTTTCTCCTGCACACGCAACTTTGTATTCCATTCAAGAATTTGGCTTCAATTCTCTCACTCTCTACAGACAATCAGAGAAAAAAAATTGAAGAAAATCTTGGTGATGGTAGTGGTGCAAAGTCTAGGTCTAAGTTGGCGGCGGGTCCTTGGTTGTCCAAAGGTAAATCAATTTCTTTCACAAATGCAAAACCTTCTTCCGACTTTGCCCGTCTCTCTCTTTTTTCTTTTTCTTTTTTTTTTCTGAATCTCCACATATAGCCATACATAGATTTTTTTTTTTTATTTTTATTTTGTACACCTACCCAATTGGCAAGAAATGATTTTTTGTACACCCATTTGTTTAAAATTGAATCTTTTTCTCATTCACTATTCTGAAATTGCCTGGAAATATAAATATGTAGAGTTGGATATGTTTTGAAACTTTATAAAAAATGGGGCTATTGTTTTTTATTTTATTTTTTCTATTTTGTGTTTTGATTTATGAGTGAGAGATGAAAAATGCAAGGTTTGATTGTAATGAAAATGTTACTATTAATGGAGGAATCCTACTCTACTTTATGTTATGCAGGTCAACACTATTTAATTTTATAAGCGTGTATGTAAATAGTGTAGTTTGACTGAATACATAAAAATTTACTTCTTCAACTTGAGTATAGGTCAGCAGCTCAAATAGCAAGTGACCTGATTTAGTTTGTTTACAATTTTCTAAATATGTGGCTTTTATGAGAAACTGAATGTTATTAATACTTTTTTTTTCAATTTTTGGCTATTTCTAGAAATTCTATTACTCGTTTGACGATGCATTTGACGAGCGTTGGGTTGTGTCCGAGAAGGAAGATTATACAGGTATGATTTATTTGGATCTATGAATTTTTTTAGTTTTTTATTTGTGCGAGAATGTATTTTAGTTTTAAATTTGAATTGAAGAGCTTATTTCATTGGGCTGGCTTCGTGGTTGAGATTCATTATTATTTTTATTTGAATTTCAACTTGCATACTGGATATCAAAATACTTATCTTCAAATTTCAATTTAATGGGTTGGCAAGTATGTAAGGTTCTACTGGTAATTATATGTTTAACAAAATTACTAATTTTACTGATAAGCGTCTCATTATGAAATGCGCAATGGTTGCAATTTTGTTGTAGAAGATCAAGAAATTTAATCTATAGTTATTTTACTGGACCCTAGATTTTACTTGTTCAAAATGAGCAAAACCTTTGTACTACACTAATATTTTGGGATTTAATATGGGTGAAATGTAATTTTATTGAATTGAAACTTTTCTGAAAAACTAAGGATGAGTATGTAAATACTTGTTGATTACTTGAAATTTTGCTACTTATTGGAGTACCATGCAATGTATTTGTGGTGCTGCAATTTTTATAAAAGAGGAATCAAGAAATTTGATTTATAGTAATATTTTTGTATAATCAATAAGAGACACTGAATCAATGGTTTGTGATTTTATATGGTTGGAAAATCTATGTTTATTGTGTTAAACATTTCTGAAACACTAGCGATCAAGTGGACTTGCACGTGAGGATGTAAATTACGTGTAGATCACTTGAAATTCAACTACATATTATTGTACCACACAATGAGTTCCTCGGTTTAAAGCGTAGTATGATTATACAACCATATTTCTTATCAATGATTGGAATCTTGTTTTGCATGAATATACTAGCATATGTCGTAGTTATTTGATGATCCGTGTATTCATGTTTTAAGACATCTACATGTAATTCATGGTATGGTCACTGGTGTGCATTAATTGAATGTAGTTTCATTTGGCAATTAATGGTTAGTTGCTGACGATGTAATAATTGTGCTTTTATGCTAATGTGTAAATGCTTCTAGGTGTGTGAAAATACTCAAAGAGTGAGGGACATGATGACCATGGGCTTCATGTGAGTGAGAATGCCACGAAACATGCCATTGTAAAAAAACTTGATGAACCTATTGACCTCAAGGATGAGACCATTGTCCTTTAATATGAGGTTTGGCTCCAGAATGGTCTTAAATGTGGTGGTGCTTATCTCAAGTACCCTCGCCCTCAGTGACATCGTTTTAAAGAACTCAGTGACCCCATGTAATTGATTTGTTCATGCATGTTGGACAAAAGTCTTCCACCCTAACATCAATAGCAACGGAAGCATTTACCTTGATATTCTGAAAGAACAGTGGAGCCCAGCATTGATCATATCTATGGTATTAAGTTGTTTGCTCTTTTATAATTACATAGATAATATCATTTCATGAATTTTGGGTCTTACGTGTTCAAATTTAATTTCAATTAACTTTCACATATAAGTTTTCACACATGATATTATTGACATACATTGTCATCTATGTTTTTCAGTTCCTATCTTTGATTGGATATTATTAAGTACTACATAAATGAATAGGCTCACACTTAAGTAAATTATTTCTTAATTGTTGTTTCATACTTTTTGCCTTATAGCCCATGAAGCAAATTTTATTTACCATACTATATGCTAATGTGCACTGTAATTAATATTTTAGGTGGAATAAACTTGTTCATTAGCCTTTTGAGGAGGGTGATGAGAGGGGGTTGAAGCTCGTTCAATCAAACTTAAAGTCAATCATGTTAAGAAGAACTAGGTTTAGCACATATCGAAAAGGCAGGTGGGAACAATTACTTATCTGGTTCTTGTTTGCATTATCTTCATGTTACTTTTGTCTTTACTTCAAATTTATTGAGTTGCAGGCCAATTTTAGTTCTTCCACCTGCTGATATTTAAGTGATGAATTGTGACTTTACAAAAGTAGAGACGGACTTCCATGAGCCTTGTTTAATAGATCAAAGGTATGCCTTTTTAAAGATAGATGGCATCCAATCTTTATAGATTATGTCAAGAATATAAATAATTTGTAGTTCATTTCAACAATGTTTTGATTTCCATATCTTCAGGTAAAATTTTAATCAATTTGTTGAGTAAGGTTGGGTTCTTCATAACTATGTCTCTATTCTGGAAGAGCTCTTGCGTCTTCGTCAATGTTGTGATCACCCATTTCTTTTTATGAGGTTGGGATCTATCTTTGTAAAGTTATGGTCTTTGGCAATTTCTATCTATATGTATGTGTATATGTATAATTAGTTAATTTGTGTAAATTTTCGATATTGAAATATTGTGCCCAAGATGGAACCAATTTACATCGACGACCTTGTACTCATCGTATCTAGCATTGAATGGATCGTTCGTGTCCTTCTAATATCTCAAATCATTTATGACCTTTGTTTGGTACCTAAATAGATTTCTTTAGCTTGGGTTCGGTTTAAAGTATGCAATATACTTGTGCTATATATGATTGGAACTATCATGTAGCGGCAAAGAAAAATCCTTCACTTCAAGGACATATAATGGGATATATACCATAGCAATTTATATTTGATTCATTTTCTCATGCTCCTTTGAGAGCTCATTTGTGATAACATCAAAGCAGATAAAAATGCGAGTATTATAAATCCACCACGTCTGACAGACAGCCAAAAACTAAGTATGAATATATGTCTCACTAAGGAACATTTTTTTTCTTTTTTCTTTTTCCAATTTTTTGTTCAGAAAAAAATTCATATTTCTTAGTAATTAATTAAAATTTATTTCACAAACTTATTTAATTAGTACGACTAAACATAATTCAACGTGATATTTTTAACAAAATTTATCAATTTTTTTTTTTTTTTTTCCAAATCAGAAAGATGTTTCTAGATGAAACATTCAGGAAAGCTATTACCACACAAATTAAATTATTATATAAATGTTAATAATTTAACACCAATTATTCCATGTGGAAAATTAAGTGACCTTAGAATTTGGTCAACTTGGTCAACCAGTTGAGTTATGACTGGGTGATCAAAAAAGACCAGTATATGAGACTGCAGCTCTGACCTTTTCATTTTATATTTGATTTATATGCACAAATAATCAAAATTTTGTACTAAAGGAAAACAATAAACAAGAATATGGAATAAATGAAAATTTACCGATAGATAGTTGTCAAGCTCTTCGAAGTATAGCATTTAGGTCTCCGACCTTCAAAAATTGTAACAAGTAGGTCCTCAACCCCTCCGCTTAATATTTACTTATAAGCTCTTTTTATTTTATAGTTTTTTTATTTTATTTTTTATTCATTCAAATAGGAGTATAATAATATCTCTAACAAGAATTTGATTTTTTAAACGCAAACCTTGGACAAACCAACTGCTAAAAAACTAGAGGTTGGAGTCTTACTTATAGGTTTGCACAAACCAGCTGCTAAAAATCTAGAGGTTGGAGTCTTACTTACTCTAAGTGTATGTTTGGTAAAATTTTTCGTAAATTATAAATAGTGGTACAATGAAACGTATAAATAAAAATAGGAAAATCTACAATTTTTGTCCCTAACATTTTCATTATGTTACTAATTGAGAAATTGGCGCAAATGGTTCCTAACATTTTCCTTCAGTGCGAAAATGGTCTTTAACTTTTATTTTTTTGGTATAGAAGTCCCTAATCTATGTGTTTTGGTACGCAATTAGTCCTTATTTGATGAAAAAGACAAAATTACCCTTGGTTTTAATTTTTAAAAAAATTAGAATTGAATTACTAACATTTATAAAATGTGCAAATAGGTACGATACATTTATTAAATAATATTTAATTCATATTAAATATATCACTATAATTGTGTCAATTAAATTTTTCATAAGAGAAAAATATAAAATTATTGCGCTTTAGGTATATGTAATTGCTATGTAATATGAAAAATTGAATAAAAATTAAGTTAAATAAATAACAAAATAGCATATATACTTTTATGATATTGAACCAAGCTTATTATGTTTTCTCTTAACATAAAATTGTTAATAAAATTAATTTACACATTATGTGTACTTTATTTTTGAACGATAATAAAATGATAAATTAAAATATGAATAATATAATTTGAGCTCTAATATTTGTATGTAATAAACGAATATCTAAATTATATAAAAATACTTGAGAATCAAGTTTGTGACAAAGTTATTTTTCTTTTTACGTTATAACGATAAAATTAAAGTTTAAATTTTAAATAATATGATTACTTAATAATAATTAAATAATTTTAATTAGCACATTTGATAATAATTATGAGTTTAAATTTTAGTTATTTTATAATAGTTCGTAAACTATACAAAATAATTTAGTATATTATCAATTTGTTAGTTTCTTTTAATTTTTCATAAAAAAATAAAAGTATCGGACTCATTTGTGCTTTTTGCAAAGATTAGGAATCCAATTGAAAATTTTTCTAATTAAAAAATAAGGACATATTTGTCTTTTTCATCAAATAATGACCAATTGCACACCAAAACACATAGGTTGTGGACTTTTGTGCCAAAAAAATAAAAGTTATGACCATTTAAGCACTAAAGGCAAATGTTATAGACCATTTGAGCCAATTTTTCGTTACTAATCTATCACAACCAATTTTTACAGTACCAGACATCCCTAACCTTTCAATTAATTGTAAATCACATCTCTATTGACAAATAATGACGAATTTGCCTTCATTTTTAAATAAACAAAAATAAAAGAAATCTAAAAATCAAAAAAAAAAAATTAAAAAATCTCATAACTTTTCAAAACTACAAAGTATATTCTTCCACATACACCCCACCCAACAAAATGAGATAATAAATAAGAACATCATTTCAATATTCATAGTTTCAAAAATTTAAAAACACACATTTGGAAAAATAAAGATTTTCATAAGAATCTTTTAAGATATTAATCTAAAATGCAAGCTTTCTTGAATTCAGATTCAGAAGCATCAGGGCGAATTTAATAGTTTGTCATAGATCACTCACATCAGAAGATGAACAAACACGTGAAAACTTAAACTCATTTTTCACATTCGTTTTTTGAATCCTTGAATTGAATCCAAGAACCTGATGCAAAACCACACCCAACAAAACAACAACCATTAAGAAAAAATTCTTCAAGATTTTGAAAACTCACAATGTAAATACAAGATGTCGGTGTTTGTCTTTATATAAATCTTGGATTAAAATGAAAATGTAATGAAAATTAAAGAAACCCACGTCACCATTTCTAATTGCGGTGAAAATGTAGTTGATCCCAAACTTGATAAATTTATGATACTAATAAATATTTAATGGTAGATTTAAGGGCACGAAATTTTTCTAACTTAAATATGTCATTAATGATGAGATTAAAGGGTTGTAGTGTGGTGGCGGCGTGGAGATAGTGGTTATGGTGGGATGAGGTGAGTTAGGGTGGGTAGGATTAGAGTGTGTGAGAAAAAAGATACTTTGTACTTTTTGAAAAGTTATGAGATTTTTTTTTTTTTTTATTTTTTTTTTTTTTAACTTTCTTTTTTTTGTCTATTTAAAGAGGATGGCAAATTAAATCATTATCTATTAATAAGGACACGATTTACAATTATTTGAAAGGTTGAAGATGTTTGATCTATAAAAAATAGTTGATAAGAATTAGTAATAAATTAAAACCAAAATTATAAATTTTTCATAAAATAGTCTTTAACCGGTTTATAACACTCACAAACATGATCAACCTTACTCGAGAATGACAATTGCTCAATTAATTTTCTTATAATAAAGAAGCTTCAATAATTGACTAGACTTTGTCAAAGAGTCAAGCCTCCCATTGGGCATAATCTTAGAGACTTGCACCCCAATCTCCATGTGATCACTATAATATTCAAATATTAATAAAGATTCAATGCATGGGAAAAGGAAAATGGCCCAAGGATTTAGGTGTAAACAAGCAGCAATATTTGGGGGCTCTGAATCTTTTTACATTTTATTATATTGAATAAAACAAAACTTTTAATTAAATTAATGCATGTACCATAGACTTGTCACCTAATTTTATTCCATTATAGAGAATAGTCGTGCCCCGCAATTGCAGATACTAATAATATTGTACATTATTTTGGTGTTTGATTTTGAAATTGTCCTAGTTGAATTACTTGGAGTCCACTCCTTTGACCAGCATAGGCAATGTTGCATTTGTATGGCACAATAATGGTAACTTTCGACCATTGCAGTCTTCGAAATTTTATGTCAAGTTGATTCTTTTTAAGTGTCTAATTGGTATAAATAAAAATTAGATTTTTATATTTTGATAATAGTTAATTGAAATGAGTATTTAAAAAGTTGATAAAAATTATGGAATCTATAAAATGTTTGGTTAAAAAAAATTGAGAAAAAAAATGAGTTTTATAAAATGGAAGCAAATTAGTGGCAAGTGAAACTGTATGATTTGACATGGCACCAGCAGGTGGACCAAGCAGACCACTAGATCCAATAATTTTTTTCAATATTTTATTCTTTTTTTTCAAAAAAGAAAAAGAAAAAGAAAAAGGAGAATTTGGTATAATAGTCCTTAATCTTTGTCTTCAGTACGAAACTAGTTCTTATTATTTGTTTTTTAGCACATACATCTTTAATCTATGTATTTTGATATGCAATTGGTTTTTATTTGATTAAAAAAATCAATATTCCTTTAATTTTAATAAGAAAAAATTACAGTTGAGTTGCCAACCTTTTTAAAAAGTGCAAATAATTTCGATAGTTCTATTTTTTTATAAGAAATTAAATGAAACTAACGAGTTTTTTTTTTAATAAGATTTTATAGACCAAATTGATAATATACTAAATTGTTTTTTATATTTTTACAAACTATTATAAAATAATTAAAATTAAGTTTATAATAATTTAGAAACATGTTCAATAAAATTATTAATTTTATTATTAAGTAATTATATTATTTAAAATTTAGATTTTTATTTTATCATTATAACAAAAAAAATTAACTTCGTCACAAATTTGATATTCAAATACTTTTATTTAATGGAGATATTTATTTATTAATTACAAATATTAGAGCCCCAACATTATTCTTCATATTTTAATTTATTGTTTTATTATCATTCGAAAATACATACATAATGCGTAAATTAATTTTTATTCATATTTTTATGTTAAATTTTATATAAACATAATAAGATTGGTTCAGTATCATAAAATTATATATGTCATTATGTATTTATTTATCTTAATTTTTATTAAAGTTTTCACATCACATAGCAATTAAATATACTTAAGACACAATAATTTTACATTTTTCTCTTATGAATAATTTAATTGACACGATTGTAATGATTTATTTAGTATGTTAAATTAAATATTATTTAATAAATATTCCGGGTCCATAATTTGTACATTTTACAAAGATTTCTAATTAAAATTTAAAACTAAGGACATATTTATTTATTTTTCATTAAATAAGTATCAATTGCGCGCCAAAACACGGGTTAGGAACGTCTGTACAAAAAAAAAAACGTTGAGAACTTTTTTCATACTGAGAACAAATGTTATAGACTATTTACACCAAATTTTCAAAAAAAAAAATAAAAAATTAAAAGAGACCCACATGAACTAACGTATCTTTTAAGACGGACCAGTTCACGGCATGGGACGAACGAATTCATGCCTCTAGCTCACCAAAATACTCGTTCAACCAACAAGTTGATTAGTTATAGCCTATAGGTGAAGGATAACCATTATATATAAGACTTGTTGTTTGGTTACCTATTACTCTACATAATATTAGGACAAAATCATACCAAATTTGGTGGAGTTGATTTGCTTATTTGGTAAACTTTTTTTTTTTTTTTTTAATTTTATAAGTAGTAAATTATACGCAATATATGAATGAAAATAATGTTTGACTAACTTATATATTATTTTTTACAAGATCCCAATTAATTTTTACAGCATGTTTGGCAAATGTTAACTTTTTTTTTTAAGTTGGTCAAATATACTATTTATCTACATATTTCGTAAGATTTAAAATTTATTACTCACTTATTATCTACACATTCTGTTGATTGAACACTATAATAATAGTTAGTACAATTCGAACTATACAATTTTCAAATTCTTTATTATCAAATTATAATAAAATATCTAACACGTTAAATTAGATAAAAATAAATAATCGTCATATCTTATTTTATTATTAGGTCTATTATCTCATAAAAGCATATTCATTATCAATAATCGATGCATGTTTTCCATATCTAACATAGCCCAATTTGTCTTGTTTAGTTATATCCCATTTTCTTGTGAATTATTGAGCCATTTGGTTTGATATTTGAAATATATGAAATTATGTCTAATAGTCTTGTAAATTATACCTACCGGTCTTACGTGGAAAGAAAGTCTCATCATTCCTAGAAGAACAGAAAATTTTATTCAATTCCCGACTTCAATTTTAGTTTCAAATTCATCACTTCTTCGTCTATTGTAATCCAAATTAATTTCTAACAAAAGATTTTAAAAAATAATATAATAGTAGCTTAGCTTATATTAATATTACATATTGTTATAAAAAAATAAAAATTATTTTTACGTTAATAATAATGCATAAGAAAATCAATATAACCATGTATATTTTAGTACTCGTATACAAACACAACAATAAAACAAATTTTTTACCAAATTTTTAAATACTGATTTTAAAATATACAGTAATTATTAAACAAAAATTTACTAAATGTTTATCTGATTCTTTCCACAACTCATTATAAAGTTGGTTTTCTTACTGACAGCCATATAGCTATGGATGTTCCTAGAATTATTACGTGGCATGCCAACTTGCCATAATGCTATGTTATACAATTGTTACAAAAATACGCATTTTAACCTTTTAGGGTATCATTTTCGTTTCTAGGGTGCCATGTATCGATTAAATGGAAGATCATTTATACTATGGCTTCTAAGTTCTAACATAAATGTGACAGGGTAGTGAATTTTGAAAATAAATTGAAATTTAGTGATTCAATTAAAACGGATTAAAGTTTAATAATCTAATCAAAATTCCATGGAAAGATGAAAAATAACTTCACATTATTTAAAAGAAGATTGGAGCAAATAGTTCTTAACTTTTGCTCTCATTTTGGAAATGGTCATTAACGTTTAATTTTTGGTACAAAAGCCTATAACTTATATGTTTTGGTGCACAATTAGTTCTTATTTGATTAAAAGATAAATATACCATTTATTTTAGTTAGATAAAATTGTAATTGAATTTCTAACATTTTGCAAAATGTGCAAATATGACCGGTATATTTATTAAATAATATTTAATTTAGCTTATGTCAATTAAATTTTTCATATGAAAAATATAAAATATTGTACTTTAAATATATGTAATTGTTATGTGATGTGAAAAACTTGAATAAAACTTAAGTTAAATAAATAACAAAATGTCATTTATAATTTTATGAAATCGAACCAATCTTATTATTATTATATTATTATTATTATTATTATTATTATTATTATTATTATTATTATATATTTTAAAATAAGAATACTAATAAAATTTAATTTATACATTATGTGTTCTTTATTTTTGAACAAAAATAAATTGATAAATTAAAATATGAAGAATGTAGCTAGAGCTCTAATATTTGTAGTTAATAAACAAATAGCTCAATTAATAAAAGTATTTGAACACCAAATTTGTAGCAAAGTTATTTTTCTTTTTATATTGTAACGATAAAATAAAAGTATAAATTTTGAATAATATAATTATTTAACAATATTATATAACATATTTGTTAATAATTATGAACTTAAATTTTAATTATTTTATAATAGTTCGTAAAATATACAAAACAATTTAGTATATTATCACCATAGTCAATAAAGTGTTAATTAAAAAAAAAAAAAAAATCATTAGTTTCTTTTAATTTTTTATTAAAAAAATAAAAATATGGACCCATTTGTACTATTTGCAAAGGTTATCAATCTAACGACAATTTTTCTTTTATTAAAATTAAGGATATATTAATATTTTTTATCAAATAATGACCAATTATGCATCATAACATATAGATTGGAGACTTATGTGATAAAAATAAATGTTAGAAACCATTTGTGTATGAGAACAAATGTTAAAGAACTATTTGCACCAATTTCCTATATTGGAATCAATAACCACCACTCCTTTTATTTTGCAAATTTTAGACACCTTTGAAAGTCTCGAATTTATTGAATTCGTCCAACAAAATCCGACAACGTTCATTATAACTAATCCTCGTATGAATACTTTTATTCTTGCATTTTTTGGTAGCTCACACAATCCAGTTTGTCCGATCAGAATCCATCCCCATTTCATGTGAATTATTGGGGCCATTAGGTTAGATTTTAGTAACCCCAAACAAATATTCACTCACATTGTCATCTAATTAATTTTATTTCTTTAATCCTTTGATTTTTTTCATTTAAACCTAATCACAATCATGCAAACATGGCACCACCACTACCTCTAATCAACTTATTTTTATAATTATTCAATATATAATCTAATTAAATCATTATTTATGTGCTCTGATTAGTGCACCCATTATGCTCCTAATGCAATTAATTAATTAATCATTTCAAGCCCAACTCCAATGTAACCTTTCGAATCTTTTGAAGCTTTTAATTGAATATGTTCAGTTGAAGCATCTTATTTCATCATTTATGATAACTTTATAGCTAAAATTATTTTTAGTTGATTTGTTTTCTTTCTATTTATGTATTGCGCACAGTTAACCAACCACTAAATCGATGAACAGATTAAAGATTTAGTCCCCCTTACAATATCGAAAGTTATCTTTTGAAAAAATGCAAAAAAAGAGGCCACGAGACGTCGAGACACCAAAATCTGCACTAACAATGGAATATGACTTCATCTTTATTTATGGCGATTTGTGCTAAAGTTTCGATTGCACTTTCCTTCTTTCCCATTATAGGGCTTGCGAAGCAACTGAACAAGCAGATCGAGCTTTCATTATAGCTTGTACTTGTGTTGAAGAGAATGATGTAAACAATTCTAAAGGTCGAACATAAATCAGATAATAAAACAAACTAGACATACTAGACTAGAAAAGAAACACTCTCATAATTTAATTTTAGTTTTTTTTTTAAACTCTATCAGTACTATACAATCTACCATATCGAATATTTTACATTGAATAATATTATTTAACACCAGTTCAGACGATATTGAAAGCTTTTTTTTAATTGTTAATGAAATTGTGATGCATTTTAATTTATAGATTAAAAAAAACTCGTAGCATAACAAACAAAAGGTATATATTAGATGTGTCACATTGTCTATGGACACACATGACAACACCCACATGTGCACCGCCTCATGTATCAGCAGCCTATCCATATGCCCCATACCCCACTTAATATTAAAATAATACTAACTATATACGTGGAATCTATAAGGAGTGTGTCACCAAAGCAGATCAAGTACGTGGCACCCACTGAATTATTTGGCCCACTAGAAAAGCCGTTAATCAAACGGCTCATTGTCTTGTCGTTTTGCAACCCGCGGGCAGCCCACGGTTTTAAAACTATGGTTGATCATATGCGTGACTATAGTTTAATATAAGTTTCACACCCTTTATATTTACAAAAAGTTTCAATTACATCCCCTAGTATTGTTAGTTTTTCGATTTGAACCACACTGACGTTGTTTTCATTAATAATTTGACAAACTCAAGAGAATTTGAAGTTTAATGATTAAAGAAAATTGTTATGTGGTATGAATAATTTTTGTTGTACAAATATTCAACTTCAAGAAAATTTGAAATTTCTAATGTTGAATAAAAACGTAAAGATTTAAAATATTTCAAAAATATAAAGTCAAAATTTAATAAAAATGTTTTTTTTCATCTATATTTATAAAATAAAATTGCGTTACGTGGTTTACTTAAAACGATGTGCCATGACAAAGGAAAGTTCTTGCTTTGTAGGACCTACCAACTAGGGGACCACCCTCAATGAAATACAATTATTGGAGTCAATTTTTGCTACTCTAACCAATGTCAAAAGTTTGAATCAAGAACTCTTCAATGTTATTTTCTCTAGAATTATGGGCCACAAGTGCAATTAATATAAAGAAAAGTCACAAAAGAAAAGTACCCCACCCTCACCCCTCACCCCCCCCTCCCCCTTCTCCTTTTTCTTTCTTCAAAACCTTTTTCAAACTCTATAAATACAAAGCCGGAGTGAAGTCCGGTTTGCCAAATTGAACACTTGAAAACCCTTCTTCAAGGAACGGAATCTTTAAGCAAAACTTGCATTAATGGCGGCACATTATTCCCCACGTAAATCGAGCGGACCGGTTCTCCGTTCACTCTCACCTTCCGGTAGATTCAGCCACCACTACTCTTCACGCTCCTTGCACGGACAGTCATCTCACACCACTTCCTCCTTTGCTTCCACCACTTCGTCCACCTTTACCAACGCCCGCTCCTTCCAAAGGCCTACTTCTCCCACCCGCGTAAATATGTATAACTACACGAACCGCTCCGTCCGTTTCACCCTGGACCGGCCAACCTCCCCGAACAGATCAATCTCCGTGTCGAGCCGGGAGAAAACCCGTGTCGCCCCCGGTCAGAAGAGGACATGTATGTGCTCGCCCACCAACCATCCCGGTTCGTTCCGTTGCAGCTTACATAAAGGATTCGGGAACCAAAATTCGGCTCATGCTCAAACGGCGTCGTCTCATATGCGGTTGAACATGAGGCGTTCCGCCATGACGAATTCTCTGGTGAGGATAGGGACTGTGGAAGGAGATTTAGTGAAGAGAGCTTTAGCGGCGTTGATCCGCCCCTCCTCCCACCAGCAGCGCCGCCGCGCCGGGTTTCAGACGCGCAAAAGCCGTCTTTCTGTCATGTCCAAGGCCGAAGATCATTGAACGAACGGTGATAAAATATACGACGGCGTAAGGTGGCGATGACGTCACTTTCAGGAATCGAACGGAACGGGTTTTTTTGTACTCCGTCATCCGATAGGATCCGAAACCTTGTCCCTGAGTAATTGACTTTCGTGTATATATACGTTCTCATAAATATAATTAACTGCACAATTAATTTCCCAAAGTCGAGGTTAATCCAAATTCCAAATCGCTTCAGATTCTTAATTTCACCGTAATTGTCGGATTAACAATTCCCATTATGGACTGGACTGGATTAATTTGAATAAATAATAATCCAAATTTAACATTACAACAAAAAATCATAAATCAAGGCTGTTTTATCGCCTCATTCATTCACTTCATTTTTTTTCCAAAATTTTTGGAATATTTTCCATTGAACATCCGGATTCCGATGAATTTTTCTTGTTGTACGTACCGTCTCCGTCAATTTGACGCTTTCCTGTTGACTCCGTTTATTATGTGTGGACGTATTTGTGGCGTATTTAAATAATAATTCTACTTCTATGATTTTTTATTTTGATTCATTTTATATTTATATTTATATTTGTAAAATTCGATTGAATCTTTGTATTGATATTACTGACCCTTTATTTTGTTTTTTTGCAGATATTTTCATCGTTTGGGCAGGAAGGCGAAATAATGGACCATAAAAATTGACACGGAATATAGTGGACCACACGTAATATAATACAAAACAAAATTATATATATATAAAAAAGTTAATCTATTAAATAAATTAAGATTTTAATAAAATAAAATTTAATCTAGATATAGTAAATTTATAAGGACTGATTATAATAATACGAGAAAAAACTGGAAAATATGAAAAATATACTTCAATCTATGAGTATTTATGATAAGTTAATGTACAGTATATGAACATTACTATATATTATAAAGATTAATATTTAATTTTCAAAATTGCAACATGTAGTTAACCATATATATTTTAAATAAATAAATTGAACTTTTACTTGTAATATAGAGAATAATTTTTAGTGTATGATTGGTAGTGATGAAATTATTTTTATAAGTTTATATTATAAGTTGTGGGTGAACGTGTTGATAAAAAGTGGATTGTAAGTTATAGGTCCTATGAAATGTGTGGATAAAAAGTATATTTGATCAGTTTAACCATATGAAATTATAATTTAAGCATCACTAAATATGTGCTTAGTAATTAATAAAACTATAGTGGCTCCCATTCGGCGATCAGCTAAAGAAGAATCGTCGGTGGTTGTTCACGTCATCAACAATATTGTCGTCATCTATTGTAGACGGAGGTGCATCGGTAATTACTTGTGATATCATTGTTAGTAACTCCCACTTATAGTATTGATTTCTTCTGTAGCTTTTCAACAATTTCACATAAGAATTTCAATTTCTTTAGACGTTCATGAATTAAATTAGTTTGTAAGATTTTACTTGTTCAAATTAGATTTAAAATGTGATCGACAATTCTATTCAAAAGTTGGCCAGTAGTAAAAGTAACTTATTGAATGCCATTCACATTCCAAAAAGTGTCTCTACACATGACGAGAGAAAAATTTAAACTTGAGTATATTGCGAAAGACGTTGAGTGAAAGATATTGTTCAAAGAAAGAAGGAACGGGCTACTAAAAAAAACACTCTATGTCGTTTAAATAAAGGCACTCTATGTGGTTTAGATGCTTGGGTGATGATTTACAACTCATATGAACATGAGTCGATCATTTTTCTATAACTACTTGATGTTTAACAAGTTATTTCTATATTTTGAAATCTCAAAAAAATTGAAGATACCCTAAAATTGTTCAACCAAAAAATTGTGAACATACCCTATATTTCTATTAATCACAGGACGCATAAGTCCCAAGAACAATTCCAAAAATTACAATGGAAAAACATAACAGTAGACATAGATATTCTCATGCACCAATGTGTGGCTAGTTTATGAGTCTAAAGAATATCCAAGTTATATGATTGAAAGGGAGATGATCTCCTCCCCCATGGTGGGGAGGTGTCCACTTTTCATTGGACCACTATGGGGAAGGATCATCTTCCATGATTGAAATGGGACATTTGACGTGTAAAGTTACTGATATTAATTTCTATTAGAATTTTCCACCATTATGCCGTCGACGGTCACCTGCGCAATTTTCATAATTAATTATTTAGTCCATTAACTTTTTATTATTATTATTATTATTATTATTAATTTCAAAAACACCTCCTAAACTATTTTGAATAAAACTGTCAAATCACTAGAGTTCCAACTTAACTCGTAAACTTTTAGAGCATGTTCGGTAGAGTTTTTTCCACAAAAAATCTATTTTTTTGCCTATAATTTTTGACTTTTCAACCTTTTTTACACTACAAAAAAATTTGAAAAGTCAAAAAATAACCCAAAAAACCCATTTTTTCCCTCAAAAAAACTCTACCGTAATTTAAAATTTGAAGGTTGGCTGGTAGTAAAAAAATGTTTTTATTTAGTTTAGATTAATTGTGAGGAATTTATCTCTTTTTCTTTTATTTTCTAAATATAATTTTTTTTTTTTTAGTTTTTATACTTATTGTCACATCATATGTATTGTTTGTAGAAATTTTGGTCAAATAATTCACATCACAAGTCAATTCTACATGTCAATTTGTTCATTACTTTGATTAGGAGAAATGTAATAACGATCACATTAATGCTTTCATGGAAGTTGAGTGATTGGATTAACAAAAAAAATTTGATTCAACAATTCAAATTTTGTCTCAGTTTTTTTGGTTGAACCGGTCGGTCCGATCCAATTTTCTAAACACTGATTTTTAGTATAATTTTTATTTTTATATTTTGCATACCCATCTATTTTATAGATGGATAGAGTTTTTTAAATAAAGTATCTAAAGCAGCATTAGATCGACTATTGTTTCATCAATTTATCGTAACAAAAAATCAACTCGGATGATAAAAAGTTTAACACTTCTCATTTATATTCCTTTTTCCAAAACTCGGAATTTGGAATATTTAATATTCTACTCACAAGTTTGAGACACCATTTGACTTTTTTACTAGAAACTATGGATGACCAAATTAATTTCAACTTCATCAATATAGTGTGACTCTTAATAGCAATAGATATATGTTTGGTACATTAATAGGTGTACCGCACTAAAATGCTAAACCCATATAACAAAGTAACAAACTATGGCCCTTCATATCATGCACCTGCCATTTCATATATTCCAATGTTACATCAAGACCCACTTTATATTATAAACAATTTTGTGAAAACGAAAGGTAGGGTTACAAAGAAGATAAGATTTTGTGAAATTCAATGACACTTTTATGATTATCCTAGTATTTTTGTTTTTTATTATAAGATTTCGTAGATACTTCTTATCTATTAAAATTAAAATATTTTTTCCTCGTTCGAAAACTAATTTTTTAATTAAAATTTTCGAATATAGTATTGTACCAGCGAATGTTTTCGTGTAAAGAAAAAAGTTCTAGGGATATCAATTTTTTCAACACATATTTAATACGAAGTACATGGCATTATTATTAAATGGTTTATAGCTTATTTCTACTAAATAATGCTATTAATGTATATTAGATATATAACATCGTACATATGAAATAAGTACGATATTGATTCAGCCCTTAGAAATATAGGCGAGTTGGTAAAGCCTGAGGTGATGTGAGGAGAAATCCTGCGGCAACGCATGTTCAATTTTTGTGTGATGCAGATTTTCACTGAAATATTGTGTGGAGTCTGTCACGATGGTTGACCTGTTGGCTCTCTCTCGCGGTCCCCGCCAATCGCGCATCCCTGATTTATAACTGCGCTCGGCGCCACGGCCGACAGATGAGAAAAGCCGTTTCGCTTGCTTTTCTCCTTGATCGAAGTAAGATATTGATTCAATGTTACAAACATAACATTGATTAATTTTTCTTTCTTTATTTGGCAGTTGGACTACTTCCAAAATAAGGAATTAGAAAGTCGGCCTAAATACTAATTTAAGTTAGTCAAGCATACTTTTTATTAACACATTTCATAGGATCTATAATTTACTACTTACTTATTATTCACAAATTTTATAAAACCCACAATTTATAAGTATTTAAAAATATGAATAATTGTATCGAAGGTCCCAACACTCCAAAATCGTTGGAGATATGCCCCTAACCTAAAAAAATAGCAACATACATTCCCAACGTATGAAAAACTTGGTATGGTAGGTCTTTTATGACCAAATTGATATTCTCTTTAAATAAACACAAAAAGAAAAAAAAAAAAAAAAAAATATAATTAAAAACTAATCATATGTATGCAAAAAATAAAAGTAAAAATGTATTAAAAAAAAAAAAAAAAAAATAGGTCATCTTCTCCAAAAAGTCCTAAATTTTTATTTATACCACATTCGTCGAAAAACACTACAAAACTACACATATACTATGAACTACAAAATTTAATGTGATAGATGACTTACAATCATGAGGTTAGAGACGAGCAGTTCCAATATCTGCTGGAATTGCTCCAGATAGAAAATTGTTGTCTAAGTCTTAATTCTTGCAAAGATACTGCCCCTCTAATTTCCGCAGGGATACTTCCATTTAGTTGATTGTGACTAAGATCGAGAATAAGGGTGGTGTTTAGATCACCTACACTAGGTGGGATGAAACCACCTAATGAGTTCCTCGAAATATTTAAGATCCTTAATCTACTGAAATTTCCAATAGCAGACGGAACTCCACTAGATAATGCATTCAATGACAAATCCAAGACTTGAAGGCTTTGACAGGATGCTGCCAGCAATAACGTATTAGGATAATCGAGGTTTCCATTAAATCTGTTATCAGAAGCAGAGACACTATCCAAAGCCAACTTAAAAACCCATGAAGGAAGGTTACATGTGAACAAAATTGTGCCCAACATCAAGGACCTTAAGGTTTATGCAATTTATGAAAGACTTCGATAAGCTTCCCATAAACTGATTTTTTGATAGATTCAATTCCTTCAAGGATTAAATCTGCCAATGGAGTTGGGTATCTGACCAGAAAAATTGTTGGCCGAAAGATGCAAGAACTCCATGCTTCTCATATGCTATTGAAGTCGTCGGTCCGCCGCCAGTGATTTTTTTTTTTCTAGTTGGAATCCGAGAAAAATGAGTGGTTTTTTTTTTTTTGAGTTTGTGGTGTTTTCTGGCAAATTTGGTACAAATAAAATTTTAGAACTTTTTGGTAAAGATGACCTATTTTTTACTTTTTACTTTTTTTGGTACATTTTTTACTATTTAATTTTTTGGGTACATATTGTTAGTTTTCAATTATGTTTTTCTTTTTTCTTGTTTTTGTGTTTTTGTGTTTATTTAAAGGAAAAGACAATTTGGTCATAAAGGACCTACCACGTCAAATTTTCATATATTGGGCTATTTTTTTAGATTATAGCTATATTTCCAATAATTTTAAAATATTGAGAACCTTTAATGCAATTATCCTTAAAAATAATTTCAGCACTGTGAAATCTGGTCCGACATCCCACCCAATTGCCAAACCAGTTAGCCGACTTCACTAAAACAAGGGGGCCACCAGATTAGCTAATTGTACACCAAAATTATGCCAACTCACAGCTCATCACCTACTTGGTAGACCAAAATTAATAATCATTTTTTGCTAACGTTACGAAATGCAATAAAAATGAAAACTTACCGCGTTTAAAGAAGACTAATTAAATTACTATATTTCATGTCTAAATCAAATTTCTCGTCACCATATATCAAATGTAATACTTTTTCTAATTTGTTGTCACTTTCGAACTAATAATTCTATCTCCAACTTGGTGGGTTCATGCTTGGTGAGTTGCTTCAACTATCTTGACCAATTTGATATTTATTAAATCAATATCTTTCAATACAGCACATATTTATTTTAACTCGATTGTAACATATTTCAATTTTTTTTTGAAATATAATGTTTATTTTTATTGTGTAACATTATTATGTTATAGTCGATATACACTCATCTTTTTCATTTACAAATATCAAGATTACTTTAGTGCGATAGAGATCAAAACGAAGTTGAATTGAGGTGAGACCCACAGGATAAGACAGGACAGGGTCAGGTAATATCCAATTAAGTTGACACGGACCCAAGTTGGGTTTTCAGGTGGGTTCCACGTGAATACAAGTTTATTTTCCTTTGATAGAAATAGTATGCCCAAATTGTTCATGTGAGTATAAGGTGACAAACCATGTGGTGAAGTGAATTGTGCATGTCGGCCTTGTACATATGTATGATGTTCATTATGTTTGTCCTTTCCATGGTTTGGATAAGGATTAAATTTTCAGTTTGTCTTATTCGCATTCCACAATATTTCAACTCAATTACAATTTGATAAGAACTATCATTTCGATCGAAAAAGTCAAAAACACGTCTAAAAGTTTATCCTGAAATCTCTTAAAAAGTTTAGAAACAAATTAATACTATTGACACTCATCAGTTGCCCGAAGTTGGGCACTGCCCAACTCGGACAACACATAAGTTCCCTAACACTCATTGTATACTTTGACTCAATTTTCAATTGGGTCACTCTAGTTCAATTTTTGTTAATTAGAACATTGTACTCTTAATTTTGTGTTAATTTCAGTCACTTCATTCAATTCCTTCACATTGTTTAACGCTAAACATTTATGTGACCATTAGATATTAACGGCCATCTTATGACCTAGAAGAAGTTATACAACTAAAAAAGTTTACAGTTTGGATTATTTTTATTGCACAAGTTTAAAGTGTAAAATGAGTTTTCCAATTGTATCAATTCTTTCAAGTCACATTTCAATGGCCACATAGAATGACCATTAGTGCATAACAGTCACACCAATATCTATCGTTAGACAATGTGATAGAATTAAATGAAGTGATGTAAATTGAGACAAAATTAAGTATAATGATCCAAGTGACTAAAAGTAAAGTATAATAATCCAATTGAGAATCGAGTCAAATTACTATAAAAAAAATTAAACCATTTAAGAATCAGCTACTTTACTCCAAAAAAAAGAAAACAGAATTTTTTTTTAATTAATTAATTTAACTTCTTATATCACCATAGGGAGCGCATTTTCAGAAAGTAAGTTAATACTTAATTATAAAAAAGACAGCGTTTTAAAAAATTATAAAAGTAAGCAAGTTTTTTATCGAATTGAATCCATGGAATCATCGACCGCCTTATAGAGAAATACTTTAAAATATAATATTGGTCCAGGTAATAAAAAGATTAATGTCAATAGCACTAAAAATAAAATGTTAACGAAACGTAATACTTTTTTTTAATTGGGAAAATTAGCATTTAGCAAAGGAGGTATATCTCCTTCGCATAAGTGAATATTTGAGTCTCCAATCAAATTTCTTTTTAGGCTCCGTTTGTGTTTGATTTTGGAGTCCAATTTCTAATTCTCAAATAATTAGAAGTTGATTTAAGCGTTTGGTAAAAATTTTAAAAATAATTATAAAATAATCACTCACCCTTTAAAGAAAATTTTGAGAAAGCGAAGAAATGACAGCTTTTTCGATTTTCGCTTTTAACTTATTTATTTATATATTATTAAAATATTCATTTTACCTATAATTAATTAAACTAATTTCTTTAATACACATTTGAGAAACCGAATTGATTCAAGTTGGATACATAAAAAATAATATAAATTTAATTAATTTTTGCACTATATGACTATACTTTTATTTTGTAATTTTTATAAAATTTGAAATTTATTAGATGTTTCTTATTTTTATTTTAAAATAATAATAGTGAATGTGTCTTGTTAAAAAATATTTGACTAGAAAAAAAAAAAAATTTTACCACTCGTGATAATAATAATAATAATAATAAAAATAACATTATTATAATCAATGTCCTTTTAGTAATTTAATACTGTTAAAACAATAAATCATTTTGTTTACTAAAACGTTCAAATCTTTAACGCTTGAAATATATAACAATTTTGAAATATAAGTTTACTGGCACACTTATCGATTCTTTCCATAATTCTTTTTCCATAACCGATTCTTTTTAAAAGACAAAGAATATCAAAAGTATTTGATTCCAATTTCTCCAAGTAATATTGTCCCTCGTTTGGACAGTTTAGTCGATCAAGGATACTCGTTCACAATTATCCGATTTTCGTCATGGGCTTGGCACTTAAACTATCCAAATGGGACTAGTTAATTTGTGTTTCTCGTATTTCAAAATCCAAATGTATGAATCTTTAAAGCTCAGTAAACACCAATTAGATGAAAAATGGTGACACTGAAGAGGGCGACTAGGCCACGAGGGGTTGGACTTGGAGACTGGAGCATCTGCTTGGATGCAAATAGCAGCCGGAAATACATACGATTTTCCACTTCACAAGCAAAGCTAGCTTACAAAGTGGAGACGGCTCAAATAACATGAAGATGTTATGCAAAATTGGTAAATGATCACTTTCGATAATAAAATAAATAAATTAATGGAGCAAATGCTCGTTTACATAAATTTCGTTAGTAATTGCCGATGAAACTTCGTCTGCAATTACTGACGACAATGTTGATGGCATTTACCAACGGTCTTCGATCAATGTTGTTGATGGCATTTACCAACGATTCTTCTTTCTATATTTTTAGTCGTTGAATACATTCGCCAATAATCCATCGCAAACCAACGAACGATCAACGATTTTGGTCGTTGAATGTATTCAACAACTAAAAATGTATATTCTATCTTATTTATAAATTGTTGAAGGTGATATTTTCAAATAATTTTTAAGTTGTTTCTTTTTATATAATTATCAATTGAAAGTCCATGAGTTCAAAGATTTCAGGACAATGTTAAATATCATGTCTTGTTGAATTAGTTCACTGATCAAACTTGTTCATGTTGCATTTTTTGCAAACTTGAAAGTTCGTGAAAATAGACTTTACCATTTTCAAGTACTAGTGTTCAATGGACATTATATCTCATGTCCACTATAGGCATTAGATCATTACCATAGAAACAAGTGCATTGCATGTGATTTCACAATAATTTTGTTAATTTTTAATATTTTAAAAATTCTTATTTTTTAATTGTTAAAATATTAAAATGTTAAAGTAGTAATTACAATAATAATAAAAAAAATTATTGTTGATAACATGTTGTATTGTATTGTTTGATATTATAATGAATAATATTGATATTTTATTTACATTCATAGAAGTATAATTACAATTAGAGATGAGTTTTACATTGAACTTTAATGATTGATGAACTATTGATAACAAATCTTATGGAATCGATGCTATGAAGAATAAGAATTTGACAAATTTTTAGTAATAGTAAGATCCTTATATTTTCAATTCAATATTTGTTTCAATAGATGTTGAATGAAGCATCGGCAATAGCAAAATCTAACTATTTTTTAATTAATAAAAAGTTAGGCTACTAAGAAAATTAGAAAGAAGGAAATGAACTAATTATCATGTGTCGATTTTAATCCCGCAAGTGGACAAATCGTTAACAAGTAATAAATGGATGAGAAAAGTATCGAACCAACAAGAACTAGAAATTAATTAACTAATTAATTTATAGTTCAAATTTTAACAAGATAAAAACACAGTTTCATTTAGAATTTCAATCCTAAAGTTATTCTATTTGAGTATAACTAAATCTAAATTATCACGCAATCTAAAGTAATTTTAAGAACAAATTTGATTTTTACTAGACTAGGATTCGCAAATTCAACTACACATTCATTAATCAATTATCCGTTAATCGTTTTAACTAATAATTACCTTAGATTGAAAATCGGTGATCCTATAATAATCAAAAGCTCATCTCGACGGTCAATCAATTCTAGATGGATATATGAAATTAATTATCTATAACTAAAGTTCTAATATAAAAATATGCATTTAAATCACAAGAACACTCTAAAATAATTTCATAAGGTATAATAGTAATTCTATATATTATTGGACCATGTGTTATTCAATACCATGTGCTGAATAAGTAATTATGAAAACGAATAAACTTCTACTTAATTAAAAATATGAGGTTTTATCGTTCATCCTAGCAAAAAGTAATTTAGTCGGACATGATTTCATAAAATGTTACAAAAGTTGAATTAATCATGTTCTGAGGAAAAAAAAAAAAACAACAAAGAATCTTCAATCCGTTCATTTGATCTTCGATTCTTGTAATGTATTTTCCTCTCTAATTCACCTCCTACAATTTTTCTATTCTTTGCCTTTTATATGCTTCACCAAAACTCCATAAATGTGTTTTACGTTATTGTTTTATCCTAGATTAAATAGAGTTCTGTTTCCATCAAGAAACAACAAAACACTCTATGATTTAACCATGCGATCACATGGTTCAATATCTTGTGGTTGCATGGTATTGTTCAATTGCGATCTGTAGATGAAATCAATTTCTTGCGATCACATTTACAAACATTATTAGTGCTTAACTCTTTTCGTAGTCTATTAGGGTTTCTCAAAACCGATGCCCTAAGGTTCGAAAGACACGAGAGTCATCGACCTCAAGCTCGTTACATGAGTCATTTAGAAAGCTTAATGAACCGAGTCTTACACCTTATTAATATCTTATAACTCTTTTCGTAGCCTATTTGACTCAAGTGAAAAGGCCCGTAGGAGATTCTCAAAACCTGATGCTCTAAGGTTCGAAAGACCTGGGAGTCATCGACCTCAAGCTCGTTACATGAGTCATTTAGAAAACGTAATAGATTGAGTCTTGCACATAAGATCTTTTTATTAAAAAAAATTAAAATTAATTAATTAATTAAAATTTATTTTTATTTCTGTCCAGTGAAAAATCCTTTGCAAAGCAAATCTGAGGATTATATGACTAATGTGTTTGACTTGCTTAGTAGAAACTTTCTGGTCGAAAATGCGCATAAATTAGAGAATCTTCACAAACCTAGGTTATTACGATTGCTAGCTCTCAACCAGCTTCGAACAAGAAAATAATGAGTGAAATGTAGCCTTTTAACCGAAAATTTCAGAATTTGAGAGAAAACAATCATTTTGGGGGGAGTGTACCTTACGAGAGGGAAAGAAAAAGTTGACCAAGTGGTTGGGCTATTACCACCATAGAATTTAAGTTGATCAGATTAACTGCTCTCACACACATCTCAAGTATGGTTTAAGTAGAATCACGTTTACAACTGTATTACCTGAACACTCGTCATTAATTATAAGTTTTTCTTTTTTTTCAAAAGCTAGAGCAAGAACGGCAAGCTATTTATATTGTGAATTTTGTTATTGCTTATTTCATTAAGTGCAAGATTAGTTTTAGCCAATTTATTCGAGGACGAATAAAAGTTCAAGTTTGGGGATGTTTGATAAGTACAATTTTGTACTTATTGGAGCTCACAAAAAGGGACGATTATGAGTCATATTATTTGATTTCAGTTTAATTGCATGTTATTTTCTTATTAATTTAGGGAATAATCAAATTCAAGTGTCACTTGGATGAAAAGAGAGCAAAATGAAGAAAAATGGACTCAAACTGCTAAGAAATAATACTTCACGGGCTTGACGTGCAAATATCAAAGAGGAAAATTCAAATTTAGCACTAAAATCAACCATGCGATCGCATGGTTAGAATTTGGTGCGATCGCATGAAGACCAAAATCTGGGCAGAATCCTTTTAGTGAACACCATGCGATCGCAAGGTGTTACACCATGCGATCGCATGGACCAAACGACTAGAACTTGGTGGTTTCCTGGTCAGATTAGAACTCTACAACTCCAAATTAGAATCAACCACCTAGCACACGTTTGGAAGAGTTGGAAAACGAGTATAAAAGCCAGATAATAGACATATCGTAGGAGACGAATTTGGGGAGAACAAGATACAAACGAATAATCGAATATCAAGGCACGAGATTGAATATCATTAAGCCGAGATCATAGGTTTTATTTACTTTTTATTTTTCTTTCCCCGGATGATGATGAATTCAATTATTGTAATAATTGACGAAATCATGTCCGGCTAAACTTACTTTTTTTAGGATGAACGATGAAACCTCGCATTTTTAATTAATTATAAATTTTTCATTTTTAGTAATTAATTGCTTTTGAATTGATTATTCTTTATTCATTATTTCTATTATTTTAATGCTTGATCACCATTAGAATATATTGTGATCTATATTGAAGTCGAGAGATTCAATATAGATTAAGCACGTGGTATTGAATAAGATAGGGTCCAATAATAGATAGAGATTACTATTATGTTTTATAAAATCTATTTAGGTCTTCTTGAGATTTTAATGCATATGTTTATGTTCGAAGTTTAATTAGAGATAATTAGGTTCGCATATCGTATAGAATTGATTGAACATCGAGAGAGGCTTTTGATTATTTTAGGAACGCTGATTTTCAATCCAAGGTAATTAAAAGCTAAAAAGTGATTAACGGATAATTGATTATAAAGCATGTAGGTGAATTTGTGAATCCTAGTGTTGGTAAAATTCGAATCCGTTCTCATCATTTAAAGTTGCTTATTGGTATTTTAAGTTTAATTAAAATAGTTAAGTTAGTTTTAGAATCACGAACCAAAATCAAATATGTGTTTCTTCATATTGTTAGAATTTAGGTTATAAATTAATTAGTTAAATTGATATCTAAGACTTTAAATGGCTTGACACTTTCTATTCATTACTTTATTACTGTTAACGATCCGTCCACTTGCGGGATTATAATCGCACAACAACTATCTAAATCTCTCGCGGAGTGCGATCTTGGACTTATAATCTATTATATTACTTGTGCGATCCATCCGCGACATGTAGAATATTAAATATAAAAATTACTGACAGTAACCACATAGACTGCCCTACAAGGCCAAAGTGGGCTCAGCCATCAGCCTCCATTTGAATTATGTTAGGAGTTCTTTCACTTTTCATATATAGAGAGATACTACAAGTCTTCTGTTCTATATTTCATTGCAGCGGCCATCTGGTTCACAGGTACTATGAAAAAGTATTCGAATGTCCCATCAGTTCTTTATTCAAGGCCTATTTTTTTTACTGATCTCCCTTTAAGACTCTTCGACCTTATACAAGAAAGTTTTTTTCATGCAATGGATAAGGGGCGAGTCTCCTATGGATTTCTCCAACTCAATGAATGTAAGGAGGATTAAGAGAAATTAGAATCTATATGAAGATTCAAGTCTTTATAGTACCTGCGAATGACTTTTGAAAGTGAATATCACTTGAAATGCTCGCCCCGGTAGTTGACCATACAATAAAAAATTCCATTTGCTAGCTCCCATGAGTAATAGAGGAAAGCTCGTCTCAGTGCATCCTACTCGTGTCGTGGTTTAAGCCTGCTATATATCCTTGCTCCATCTATCATTCTTGACAATCCACTTCTGGTATGATCCACTTTTGGTATGACCGCGGATTCGTCCACAATTACTGACAATCCGGCTTTTACTTTTGTTTTTGGCTAAATAGTATTAGAAGTTCTAAACCTTTGAACCTTGTGACTATGTGGTCCTGAACTTCAATATTTAAGCACTCCGGGTCCCTAACAATTAGAAAACACGCGTACATGGTCCTTCTGTTATAAACACCGTTAGTTTGACTGTTAAATAGTTAATTTTTTTTTAAATGACCAATCTACCTTTTTTTGAATTAAAATGAAGAACATAAAAAATTAAAAATAAAGAAACCCCCCCAACCCCAATCCACTTCTTCTTCTCCAACCAACTCTCTCCTTACTTCTTCATCTCCAACCAACCCCCAATCCTGATCTATCAAAAGACCAGAAGACTTGAACATGTTACGATAATTAAATGTAGAAGCAGACATAAACTTAATCAAACATTGATATTTGGCATCAAGTGGCCCAGTTGGGGTTGGTGTTGGTGTTGGTGTTGGGGTTGGTGTTGCATACGAATTCACATATATAATTAGTAAAAGCAAAACAATAGTATCTCTGTTTTTTCATTTTTGACGATTTTAAGATATTTGTCTTCTACGTCACATGCAAACTCAAGCTTTATATGCTTCACATTTCAGTATCTTGGCTGCAAAACAACATTGTACACATTTATATAAAAGACGATAATACAGTGAAATCAATTATTTCTGCATTATTGCTTGGTTGAATTCAAATCAAATAAGGAAATTTGTATTGCATTGGGTATCCCAAAGTGTAATTATATTTCCGTTTTTTTTTTTTTTTTTTTTTCTTCTTCTGAACCTTTTGAAGTTAGCAAATTGTAACAATTTCTTTTGTAGCCATTTCTCAGCAACCAAACTCTACAAGGAATAAAAACGGTTGAATTAAAGTAGTAAGAAAAGGACGAAGCACTAAACACGGGGAGGGCCATCACGAGGCGATTCCCAACATTGTTCATCTCGAGAAAATATCGAACCTCAAAATAATCCAGTAAAAAGGGCACCCAAATAAATTTCTTGATAAATTTACTAACTTTGCATTGGAAAAGGGGATCTTTTGCTACATATATACAATTGTCTCTCTATAATTTGTTGCATAAGGTGTAAATATGAGATATAAATGTGTAAAATATGAGAGAAAATATATGTGGATAAATAATTACTGATTGATTCAATTGAATGATGATTGAATACTTATTACAAGGTAGAAGACCTTATTTATATGGTTATAATAGTCCTAAAAGGAAAGATTGTGTAATAACCACACAATCAACTATAAAAAAAAGTAATTTCATACAATCGGAAAAAATATTAAATAGAATAATATCACGATATTTTCATATCTTCAACATCCCTCTCAAACTCAATATGGTGTTGTAAAAACTAAATTGAGTTTGAAAATTAAATTGATCTACATGTAGAAAATATGAGAATTGTATAATTCTTCTGTCTTGATTCGGAGTATATGATACTTTTGGCAATATCTGGATGTGCCGAATTAAGCATCCATAATTATTTCCATCAAGTGGTTTCACTACAAGAAATTTCACTTTTAACAATGAAATTTTTTGTCGTAGAAAGTCATTTTTAAGTTGTTTTGTCGAAAAATGGTCGTCGAGAGACTTTACAAGACGAAAATTTTCGTTGTTAAAAGTGAACTTTCTTGTAGTGTTTAGAAAGCAGTAGATTAAGCCGGGATGATCAAATTGTTGTAGAGCCATGGGATTCGATTGGACAATCGTCACTTCTATATATATGATACTTTCGGCAATATCTGAATGTACCGAACTAAGTGTCCATAATTGTTTTCATCAAGTAGTTTAGAAACGAGGATTAGGCGGAATGATCGGATTGCTGTAGAGCCATGGGATCCGATTGGACAATCGCCGCTTCTATGGTTTTTTGTGCCGTACATCGCTGCTCGTAATCGTCGCTCTGATACCATGTAAAATTATGAGATATAAATGTGTAAAATATGAGAGAAAATATATGTGGAGAAATAATTCTCTATATTGATTCAATTGAATGGTGATTGAATACTTATTACAAAGTAGAAGACCTTATTTATAGGGTTATGATAGTCCTAAAAGAAAATATTGTGTAATAACCACACAATCAACTATAAAGAAAAGTAATCTCATACAATCGAAAAAATATTAAATAGAATAATATCACGATATTTTCATATCTTCAACAGCTTTTAAGATGAACAAACGGAATAATTAATCACTCTAAACGTCCATTCAAGAGTAAATTTGGGATATAGAGTAAGAGGGATCATTTCTTGAATTTGAACAAGTTTGGACAAATTTGGGACCGGTGGAGAAGGGACGATTGGTTGCCGCTGGAGGTGGGGTGGGATGATATGGAGGGCATAATTTTCAGTTATTGCACTATTAAGGGTTAGTAGCAATTTTGTATTTTGTTGGTTGGTGAAGAAGAAAGGGGAAATGGTTGATTGGAGAAGAAGTGAGGTAGGGTATTGATTACAATTTTTTTCTTTTTTTTCTTATTTTAATTTGAAAATAATAGATTGGTCATTATAAATTTTTAATCATTGAACAGCCAAACTAGAGGTTTTTATAACTGGTGGACCATGTTCGCACATTTTTTAAAGGTTAAAACCAAGGATTTGAAGGTTTGGGACTCCATCATCACAAGGTTCAAAAGTTTAGGACCTCTAATACTATTTATCATCTGTCAATGACTTAATGACTTTATATAGAACTAGTGTTTAACTCGTACGATGCACGGAGTTGTGTTCCATGATAGTGATTTCGAAAAAAAAATCTGAGAAATGTTATTAGTTATAATCAAATCAAATACAAAAGCATCATATAAATAATATTTTATTAGATATTATTACTGAAACTTTAAAAAATAACATAGCTAATCTAAATTTAGGAAAACTTCTTTGAATACCACATTTGTGGTTGAATTAGTTGGTTCTTCATATCTATCAAAAATTAGTATTTTCAATCATATATGATTTGTAACTCTAAAGATCTAGAATATAAAAGTCGTCCCATGACTAAAAACTGAGCTTTTTTAGACAAAGACCAATATGCAAAACAAATTGACCCTGACTAGTCATAGCAATGCTAAATATATTTGAATATTATTAAAAATGATTTGGCCTTTAATATATTTTGAATCTAAAATCAGCAATTCAAATGGATATATTTATAACCATTAAAGATTAAAAATAATATTCATTCAGATGGAAATAAAGGGACAATAGAGTTAAAGAGACCGATAAGACAAATGAAGTCTTTGAAGTGCTAATAGCGTTAAAAGTTTTCAATAAAACTTAATTTTTTTATTTCCTTCAAAAACTTTTTCATCTTGTTGCCTGACATATGAGTAATTAGATTCCCATCTAGTATATCTTTATTGGAACCGTCATCTTCAATTATCAATGAATTAGATCATTTGACAGATGTTTTGTTTGCTGTACTGACCTAGATGTGTCAATTCGGGTCCTAGCTCACCTCCGATGAAGTCCAGTGATGACCCGCATTATAAAAAAAACTCACAATATAGTAGTTACTGGCCCGGGTCAACCCAACCCATGAAAATTGAATACGAGTCCACCCCACCTGTTGGTCCATCTGAATCGAGCCCAATGTGGACTGCAATTCGACCCAATTAAGCCCATATAAATAAAAAAATTAATTTTTTAAAAATTAATAAAAAATTTAGTAATTTATTATAATTCAAAAAAAAAAAATTACATTTATAGTAAAAAATGTGTTAAAATACTAAATAAAAAATAAATAATAATGATAAATTCATTATATCATTTCAAAATGTTGAAATTTGTGCCCTTTTTAATTATCAAAAGATGAATCGTTTGGGCCGACAGTTCAACCTCCTCGACCCGTGAATGACCCATCCAGTTCACGAACCAGTCTGCAGTTCCAAGTCAAGGCAGGTGGGTCGATGCGAGTTCTACCGACACGCCCATCTTGACACCTCTATACCGACATCACCGCTGGACACAAAGTCCTATATACAAATCAAAGTTTATTGAATTATGTGTAACATAAAGTTATCATAAATTGCATCAATAGTAATAACAAAAACTACCTTAGCTTAATAATATCAGTGTGTTCAAGTCGTGAAAGCACATCATATTTTTGAAAATAGTATTTAAAAAAAAATTAAATCCATCACAGACATGATAAATATGAAAGATAAATATTCATCAATAACTAAAGTTAACACGCTTTTACACTAACCTGAAATTCGATATAACAACTTGATACATATTTTGATATTAGCTCATTATTGTCAGTCAATCTCATACGGTGTAGACTTTATTATGATCACTAATATTCTGAAGTCTAATTTGAACTTTGAACAATAACTTTATTAATTTGGCAAAATTCAATAATGTAGAAATTACTTAAAAATAACATTATTTGTTATAATGTCAAAATCACGAATATGGATTATCTATCACAATTTTGTTAATCTTGTACCAAATATTGACAAATCCATATTTTAATTATTTTTTGCCATATAATATACATTAGAAAATGAACGAAAAGAGGAAAAAGGGGGGAAAACTTGTACATCCATGAAAACCATCTCAATGCTATAAGTTTTGTCTTATCTTCAAAACATGGAATCTCCCAAAGTCACACGACTTGAACCTTCAACGTCCATAGCGTCTTCAGAGAGTTAATTTGATTGACAAAATTAAATCTTTTACTCATATTTTGAATAGTTATATTAAAACAAAATTTGCATATATTTGAATTGAACTGACATATAATCGCATATTTAGACGAGAAGCCTAATATGATGAATGGTATTATATTATGTATTAGAGTAAAAGTGTCGAATTTATGGACTTATGCGTTTTTTGTTACACTTGGAAATGAAATTGATCATGACTCTAGTGTAAAAAACGAAACATCAATTAATAACTATATATTAAAATATTAAAACTAATCATACTCTCTCGAATTGATCATGGCTTTTCATTAATATTGAACGACTTTTCATCTTAGCCTAAATTCTAAACCATCTACATAAATAAATAACTTTTATTTAATGACCTAATATTGTACAGGTTATTTAAAATAAATAAATTCTATTTCTTTAATTTTTTCAAGTCAAAATAAAATGCTCATAATTGAATAACAACATAGTAATATTGGAACCATTTTTCTTATTTTTTTAAAATTCATAGAAGGTCCATAAAATTTCTTGGTAATCTATTAATATTAAACAATTCTTCATCTTGGTAATATTACTAATTACTAATATTATTAAATGACTTTTCATCTTAGTAATATTACTAATTACTTATATTATTAAAATGTTCATAAATTATTCATTAAATATATATTAAACGGTTCTTTATCATACAAAAGTATTAGTGGACACCATGTAGAGGCGTCAATTCTCATATAAAATTAAGGCTTGGATTCACATTCACCTTAAATACAAATTTTTTTCTTCATTTTTATTTTTTACGTTCTTATTTATTTATGGTTACCAAAGAGAAAATACCAATGTATCATCTCTTGGAAACTTAAATAAAATTGAAATGTTAATTTTACAGAATTATATTAGTGGATACAACGTTGAGCCAATTTTCATGAGATTAATTATTGGCAATTTTAAATTGAACGTCTAAAATCAACTCCTTTAAAATCAACTCCTTTTTTATTTGTATTTTGCATTATCTTGAACAAAAAGCAAGTAATGAAGGAAAACAGTTCACCATTGATTCTACTTAAATAATGGAATTAAATGATAATCTATTGGCAACTCAAATAAAAATTGGAACAATAATTTCACGGATTTATTTTGGTGGATACAATGTTGATGCGTCAAATTTCATGAAATTAATGCACGGTGGTTCAAATTGAAAGTCTAAATTCATGAATTTATATTAATAGATATAATGTTGATGCGCTAATTTCCATGAACTAATGCGTGCATGTTCAAATTGAAAGTTTAGATTCACGGATTTATATTAGTGAATACAAATGCGTCAATTCCTATGCAATTAATGCATGGTAGTTCAAATTGAAAGTCTAAATTCACGAATTTATATTAGTGGATAGATATGCTAATTCCCATGAAATTAATGCAGCTGGTTCAAATTGAAAGTCTAAATTCACCTTTCACATTCACCATTAAATAAAAACTTTTTTCTTCATTTTTATTTTTTATTTTTTTATTTTTTTATGTTTATCAAAGAGAAAATACCAATGCTTCATCTCTTAGCAACTTAAATAAAAATTAAAATGATAATTTTACAGAATTATGTCCGTGGATACAATGTTGAGCCAATTTCCATGAAATTAATGCATGCTGGTTCAAATTGAAGTCTAAATTCAACTTTTTTTTTATTCATATTTTATATTATCTCGAACAAAAAGCAAGTTATAGAGGGAAAATAATTCACCATTGATTGCCACATAAACAATGGAATTAAATGGAATTAAATTAGAATCTCTTGACAACTAAAATAAAAATTGAAATGATAATTTCACAAATTTATTTTAGTAGCCAATTCACATGAAATTAATGCAATCGGTTCGAATTGACAAAATACTTTATAGACTATCTTACTTTAATATATAACTAATTTTTCACCTGTGTGATGCACGAATTTGTGTTATGTGATAATCACATCGATAAAAAAAAATATAAAAATGAATTTGTTATAATTAGATCAAATGCAAAAATATCCTATAAATAACAATATATTACATAATGTTATCTCAATAAAAGTTTAAAATTCAACATAACTAATTCAAATTCTGGAAACTTTCTTTGAAGACAACATTTGTGGTAAAATTGGATGGCACTCCATCTCTATCACAAATTAGTATCTCTAATCTTGCACGGTTTGTTACTTTGGATACTACAACATAAAGTTGTCAATGGCTAAAAACTAGTATTTTCATATAAAGTCATGCATATAGGGTCGGGCAAAAACCGACCTAAACCGCTCAACCCGACCGACCCGAGGTTTGGGTTGGGTTGGGTCAGTTGGGTTGAGTCGGTTTTTGAACTTAATTGGGTTGGGTTCGAGTTCGAAATTCCAAAATGAGGTCGGGTCGGGTTGTGGGTTACACTAGTGAACCCGACCCACCCCGACCCACCCCGACCCACCAAAACAATTACTTTAAAAAGAAAAAGAAATGTTGATTCTCGGGCGGTTTCGCCTTAAAAAAAAAGGTAAATGGGCTTAAAAACTTAACTATCTAAGCCCAACTAAAACATTACAAATTGCCCAACTAAAACATTACAAATTGTGTGCGGCAAAACCTCTAAGTCTCCAAATGAAGAACTCAAATCGAAATCTCCACCGATTCCAATGAAGTCCTCGCCACTAATCGCCTCCGTGAAGAACCCACCAAAGATTTCGCCACCAACCGCTGAAATTTCCAAGGTATTTGATGATTTTATGATGATTTTTTTTTTGCTGATTTGTTGTGATTTCTTTTTTTTTTGTCCGAATTTGAAATTTGAATGTTGGATTTTATTGTTGGTTCAATTTTGTTTTAGTGTTTGTTGGCGTTGAAGAGAGTGAAGAAAATGGACAAATGTGAAAATGATAAATTTGGCCCAAGTCGAAACCGACTAAACCGACCGAAACGTCCACGGGTTGGTTTGGGTCGGGTTTTGACCCGTGGGCGGGTTGGGTTGAATTTTTGTCAAACCGATTGTTTTGGGTTGGGTTCGGGTTGGGCCCCAAACCGACCCGACCCGACCCGACCCGACCCGATCCAACCCAACTCATGCCCACCCCTACCGCATACGATAAGCGAATGACCTTGACTCATGTTAATAGTCATAGCATATGAGACAATCAAAAGATATTGTCTTCTTTGAAATATTAAAAAATTAATACTATAAGAATTAATTAAAAAAATAAAAAAAATTAATATTATAAAATACCTTCAATTCTTCAGCACAAGTCTTATCAATTTTTAAAAACGTATCAGAATCTTGAAAATGAAATTAATTGATGTATTACATCAATACATGCAAAACAATGAATAATAATAGAGCTAGTCAGTATGACTCTCTACATTAATAACTTACCTGACTTTCAAAACAGGAACCGTAACAACTATCAAGTCGTCGTCCACAGTCAACCTTATAGTAAATACATTATTATGCTCTTTAACATTTTGGAGCTTAATTTGAATTTTGAACAGATTTTTCTTTCGACTAGAGCTTCAATCTCACTTGGATAACCCACATTGGCGAAATTTTGTATGTTGTTGAAATATCAAATAGTGAGATCGTTGTTGAGATTGAATTATTGTAATAATAATTTATGCTAAAAAAACCTACTTTAACTATTCTATCTTTCAAATCATTTGCATTTTTACGAGTCAACTATATAAACTCACGATCCCACAACAACAACGAAGCACTGCCAGTCCCATCAATGACTCTCACCTGAATTCTAAATCTAACAATAACAAATTTGGAACAACTTTACCATAAATTAATGATAATTTATATGAAGGATGAATAATAATAAAGAGTCGATTTAAATAATAAAAGATTATTTTACCTAAGATTTCTAGCGATGTCAAAACAATCGTACTTTTCACAGTAAAATCTTGTTCCTACAGCATTGACTTTTTTCGAACACTTCTTACACGATAGATACTACCAATCTTGATCATTTTCGATAGCTATAATAATAGCAAAAAGTCAACAGCTGCCCATCTAACACCCAAATAATAATTAAAAAACAAAAAGACGATAGACGACAAACTATTCAAATAACTAAATCAATTATATAATAACTTGATTTTCATTCTAGTCAAATAATTACTAGATAGTCTTCACCTCACCGGTCCCACATGCAAGGTCATCAGAAATAGAGTAAATAGAAGTGGAAGAAATCTGACATATCCTTTGAGAGGTAGATTTTTTTCTGTTAATAGTCTTACAATAAATTTAAAAATAATCATTAGAAAAATATATAAAAAGTATTAGTGAAAATGGTGAAATAAATAAATAAATATAGATATTAAAAAAATATTATTAGTCGTACTTGTCACGAAAATTCTTTAACTTCATCGATTTGAGTGTTGACTATAACTTTCGAAACATAGTATGTATTACATATTTTGACTTCGCCTGCAATTTATGAAACAATATATTAACCAAATACGTCGAAAAAATCAACTATTACATAAAACAGATAACACCTCAAACCAACCTTTGAATTTTTTTTGCACGACACATCCGAAGTAATATAATTACTGGTTTCGAATTATTAGTTTCTAAAATATTATTAACTTCATCAACATAATCACCTCACAGTGCAAGACAATCGATTTTTCCTATTCAAAACATGCATATAAAAAAAATAAACCATCACATTTTAATAAATATACACTAAAAAATTACATTTTAATTTCACACATAATAAATATTATAATTAATTTGTAAAATCATACTCCAAGTCCTCGAGTACAAAGTCAATTAGTTTGGTACTTCTTCCAGACATGTCTTTAGACCGAGTGCTGTCTTTGGCAACGACCTCACCAATTATATCTAGAAAAAAATTTAACAAAAGAGAAGGCAAAAAATATGGATCACAATAATTGTACATTATCAGTTATTAAATAAATAAAAAAACATGTTAATACAAAATATTATTCAATTGTTACCAAATAGAATAGTCTCATTAACGTGTGGTGCATTCAATAATTCACCGAAAGGCTTGAATACATAAAATTGAGGTGGAAAACTATCATCCATTACTTCTATAACTTGTGTTTTCGGCAAAAATTGAGCTTATAGATGTGGGTTATGTCTTTGAAATTCATATTGTTATACCCAATCATAAAACTTCTCATCACCTATAGAAGTTCTTCGCGGATCAATTGCTTAAATGTCTTAACCAAACTGCGTTTCACACTTGCATGAATTCTTCCACCCTAAAATTAAATTAATTGATACATTATATCAATGTAAAACACAAAGAATTTAGATGTTGAAATTTTTTCAAATTTGAAAAGTTGCAGTTAGAATATTTTACAAAAGAATTATTCAAGAACTTGAAATATTTTTTTTCCTAATAAACAATTAATATTTTCGGATATTTTTTCAACCGCTCAGACAAAGAAATTGACCATATGCTAATATACTAATTTTACAAACAGATAAAACACAATTTGATTAAGATTTTAAAAATAATTGATATATTACATCAATGTAAAATACAAAGAATCTAGATGTTGAAATTTTTTCAGATTTGAAAAGTTGCAGTTAGAATATATTACAAACGAATTATTCAAGAACTTGAAAGATTTTTTTTTTAAAATACAATTAATATTTTCGAACATTTTTTCAGCTGCTCAGACAAATAAATTGACCAAATGTGCTTAGACAAAGAAAAGTCAAATGTGTGTGTGTGTGTGTGTGTGTGTGTGTGTGTGTGTGTGTGTATATATATATACACAAAATGTCAAAGGCAAAAAAACAGTCACTTTCTTATAAAAAAATAAAAATTCAATATTAATACACGTATTAATATTGTATGTGTATTTCATACAACAATAAATTGTGAGACCATTTGTGCATTCCTATTTCGATCAATAATATTGTAGATTTTATGGCAGCTCATTATACAATATGTGCATTCAATTTGTGCATTTAATACGTGTATATAAGTCTATTTTTAGTACAAGTATTTTGGAGGGAAAAATTTTACAGATTTTTTTGGGGGCTGTCTTTTTTTAATATATTAATAAGATATAGATTTTTTATTTACCAACTTTAAAGTACAATATATAAATAAAAGATATCATAATTTCTCTTTCATTCATCTTCGAAACTTTGAAAAAAAAAAAATTCATTATATATCTATTTTTTTCTTTATGCAATATTTCTCTTTTCTTTTTTCTTCTACGAACTCTAGAGTCAAGATTAATATTTTTCACATTTTTCAATGTGATTTTTTAAATCTTCAATATTCTCTTAACTATTTTTTCCCCTCTCTGAACCCTATATCCGTGATTAATTAATAATTACTAATAAAAAATATTAATATTTTTATCTCTATTCAATTTAATTTGATTTTTTTTTCTCTTTTCAGTATTCCCCTAACCTTTTTCCCATTTCTTTTTTCCCCTTTCTATGAATCCTAAACACATGTTTAATTACCATTTTTTTATTTTTTTAAAAAAGAAGATTAATACTTTTTCTCTCTTCTCACTGTGAATTTTTTTTCAATATTCCCGTAATTTTCTTCTCTTTTCCTTTTCATCACTTTTTCTATTTTTATTAAAAAAATAAGATAAATTTATAATTAAATTCTTATTTAATGGTTGATTGTAGTTTAGTAATGAATTTCATCATGTAAAAATTTAATCTTTCATTATTATATTTTTATCTTGATGAGTATGAGTGTATTTTTTTTCTCTTCGTAAAGTTATTTTGTTATGGGTTCAATTATTTCAATTATTTTGAGTCTATATATAGAGGTGTCAAGACATGTGGGTCGGCCAAACCCGCATTGACCCAACCATAAAGGCTCAGGATCAGGCCGAGGACGCCGAACCCGGGTCAAGCTCAAAGATCCTCGGCCCATGAACCTGCCTGTTTGATAATTAAAAAAAATAAAAAATAATAAAAATATATATGTCAAATGTGGGATGTACTTAAAAAAATATATTCTCTTAAACAAATATAGACGCCAACCTAGTTAAAATGTATTTAAACTATAAATATATAAATGATTGATAGTTGTGTACGTACCAACCTAGTTAAAATGTACTTAAACTATAAATATACATTTAGTTGTTATTTGTTTGCATTCTATTTAAATTCAGAAAGTTAGAAATAATTCAATGTAACATAAGATATAAATTCCATGTAAACATTTTTTGTTATAAATATCAAATGTGAATTTATCATTTTTATTTATTTTTATTTAGTAATTTAACACAATTTTGTCTATAAATATAAATATTTTTGTAAAGAAAAATAAGTTAGTAAAATTTTAAGTAATTTAAAAAAATTAATTTTTTATTCATATGGGACGAACCAAATCGACCTGGATGGACCGACGGGTGGGCCATGTTCGTGTTCAATTTTCGTGGGTTGGGTTGACTCAGCCCGTAACTCACTGTAGCGTGGACTTTTTCTAATGTGGGCCGTCGTCAGACTTTATCGGAGCCTGCATGACCCGGATTGACACATCTATCTATATATATCAACACTTTAATGACCATTGACAACTATCTAAAGATGATCAATGGGACAATTTTGTTAACTAATGAGTGAGTTTCTAGTTGAACATTTTCCATGCTACTTCCATGAAGTTTTATCGTTTTCATTGATGTTAGATGATCAATGTGACAATTTTGATCCATTTTATGAGAATACTAATGAGTGGATGGCTATTATAGCTACTAGACATATGTCATGAGGAGTGATGTTAGACACGTTGATAATATTGATCAATATTATTTTTTTTTTACATAGAATAGTACTAAATTCTTTTAAAAGAGTAAGTACTTTAGTTATTTATTTATATAATTGAGATGACTTATAATGATATGTTAGTATATATTATTAAATGAAAGAAGTGCGATTATAAACTAGATAAAAAAATTTGTTGGAAAATATAAAAGAAGTTGCATATCATATTTTTTTTATAATTTATTCACGAGCCATTTGGAAGTTTATTGTTTTAATTAAAAGAAAAAAAAAAGTGAACTAATAATTTATGTCATTAACTTTTAATATATTTTACTTACATTAAATAGATCATTTAATAGAACATTAAATTTTATAAATCTAATAAAATTAATGTAATTAAATAAATTATTACTATACTTTCTTTTTACGACAATTTTTTATTATCTGTGGGATATTAAATTTTTATATTTAAGATTTTTAATTGAAAAACTAAAAGTGTATAAAAATATTTGAAAGTCTAAAAAAGTCTTTCAAAATAAAAATCTATAAAAGTCTATAGAAGTTTATTAGAATTTATAAAAGTCAATAAAAATTAATGAAATCAAATGGACATTTAAAAAATATTAATCAAAATCCTTAAAAATCTAAATTAAATACACTTTCTTAAAATTACGTCTTCCAACTATTTGAACATTTATACAAGATATTTGATTAAATATAAATAAATTATTTTTATTCATTAACATAAACAGTTACATATTGTGGTTCACTAAAATATAAAAAGAAAGCCTGAGTTCTATCTTTTATTATTATTTGTGAAAAAGGAAAAATGTTCAACCCAGAATTTTGTAAGCGTGTTAAGCTCTAGGTTGGGCCGTCTCAAAACTATGCGACCACATGAAATGAATTATAAAGAAGGGTAAATTCAAGGTCGGTCACTGTTTTGGCATAAGACTCTAAAGTCATATACTCAAAACTTAATTCAATTAAAGTCACATTTTAGAGCTAAAAGACCAACATACCCTTAATTGTAAAAAAAAAAAATGCTAATTGTGATCTTGTTTTGTTGTGATCTTGTTTTGTCGTGATGAATACTATTTTATATAGATAATGTGCTATGGTACACTTACATCATACTTTTATCTTTGATATTGATTTATTATGATAATGTTTCAACATATGATTGCAAAATGTTTGATACTCTTTCAATCTATGATATCGTTTCTATTTGGTTGAATTTTTCCTTGTTTCTAATGATACTAAAATATTATGACAAAGTTTCAACCTATAATACTGTTTTAATCTTTTAGATTTATCTTTGATACTGTTTAATTATGACAAGTTTGTCCAATAATAGAATACAAAATATTTGATACTCTTTCAAAAATCTTTGATACTCTTTCGATCTATGATACTATTTCTATTTGCCGAATTTTGGGATGAATATGAAAATTTGATGAATTTGATGAAATAAAAATAGTATTATGGATTAAAACAGTATCATGAATTAAAAAAGTATCAAAATATACTAATGCACATTACCTAAACAAAACAGTATCATGGATTAAAACAGTGTCACAGACAAAACTAAGACATTCAAATAGTATCACAGGTTCAAACTTTATCATAATTGAACAGTATCAAAGATAAAAGTAAATCATAAATAAAACACATTCCACCTAAATAAAAACAACCTATTAAAACACCTATCAAATATAAATGGATATTACCTAAACAAAAGCAAGATTATGGATTAAAACAATTATCATAAACAAAACTAAGACATTCAAATAGTATCATATGATTAAAATAATATCATGGATTAAAACAATGTCAAAATATACTAATGCATATTACTTAAACAAAACAGTATCATTGATTAAAACAATATCATAGTCAAAATTGAGACATTCCAACAGTATCATAGGATTAAAACAGTATTATAGATTAAAACAATATCAAAATATACTAATGCACATTACCTAAACAAAACAGTATCATGGATTAAAACAGTATCATGGATTAGTATACTTTGATACTGTTTTTATTTAAATAATGTACATTGGTGAACTTTAATCTATCAACATATGATACTGTTTTATTAAGATAATGTTTCAACTATGATACTAATATATCAAATTTTATATCTGGCTTGAATTCATATAATTTTTATTAGGTCTTTGTAAATTTTTGCACTTCAGTGTGCTTTAAGTGACATTTATAATTTCTACGTTTTATTTCATTTCAATTCATTTCTGAGTATGTTTGGTTAAGCTTAAAAGCAGCTTATTTTTATGTATTTGATCTGATTTAACAATCAAGATTGTGTTAATTTATTTCTGATTCAATTCATTTCTTCAAGCAACAATTATGATGCACCAACTCTGCTTGTTATCTGTGATACTGTTTTAGAGGATGTGTGATACTATTTTGACAAAAAAATTAAAGATTGCCATTTTAAACTAAAGAAATGACTTCAAATGGATAAAATTCATCGTATGCGCAGTAGTAAAGCTACTGATCTTGACCGTCTCGTCGAGACCATTCGAAAAATATATTATAATAAAAATTCTGAGCACGTATGCAAATTTTATGCCCATTTATATTGTGATATTATTTTCTGTGATACTGTTTTGTATAATATAGTATCAAACAACACACGTGACTAATTAACAACACAAATAAATAATCTAATAGCCAACTTAATGCAGTATCAAGTTGCTATTCTATAATACATTATCAAATTTTTCTATAATATAATATCAAATTACAAATCATAATCACAACCAATATAATCATACTATATTTTATGATACTATTTACTATAATACAGTATCATCCCCTATAGAAATTCATCAAACAAATCATCCGTATAGACACTCCAGCACTGAGACAACTCAAGTTCAACATTTGATCTACAGATTATTACACTTAACAATAAATGATGAATTCAGTCCATCATCAAGATGTGATGGATTCAGATCATTCAACACCAAGACGATGAATTTGAGCTTGGTTATAAGCTTCAGTGCGAATCACTTAATCTCATCACAAATGCAATAATGATATGGTATAGATCTCTCAGCAGTACAATCCCATTATCTTATTCTTTAGCCATCTCTTTTCTTGTTTGTCACGTGACCAGAGAAGCAATTTTGCCCACAAATATTTTGAAGTGGGCTATTGAAGGAAAGCTTCCATATTTTGCCGCTCGTGAAATTAAGAAACGACTTGTATCTCACTCCAAAGCATGTCCTATCAGTGTCAGTCGTATGTTCAGACCCATCCATATTGTTTCACCACAGAAATTAGAATCAATGGCAGTTGATATTGTCTACAAAATTCAATTGGAATTGCCTCTAGTAAACTTTTATGTTATAGCTTCTCGTTATTGTAGGCAATTATCTCTTCCTATCAACAAAATACTTTCTGTGGCATGCCACACTTGTTAATGATCTATGCCTCCCGAAATGTATTTTTCGGCTAACGAGCCAAATTTTGATATGATGGATTTAGATCATTCAGATCCGAATAAGATCTCGAATGTTCTATTGACTTGGCAAGACGACAGTGAAAGCGCCGACACGGTGGTGGTGGTGGTGGTGGTGGTGGTGGTGGTGGTGGTGGTGGTGGTGGTGGGGGAGTGGTGGTGGGAAATATGGATTATAGGGATAATGGTGGGATGAATATGAAAATTTGATGAATGGATTACATAAATACTTATTGATAATTTGAAATTTGTTTTGACCTAATTTAAAACAAATCACTTGTATGTGACTTTTAGACAAAATTTTCCTATAAAGAAAATATCTTAAAATTTATATAAAAGCTGAGTTTTATTGAAATGGCGGATGATGTATCAATTTTTTCCTTTTTTTTATTAATTTAATAGATTTAACTAGTATACCAATTCCATAAGTTTTCCATTTACCATATTAATTAGGATTCATTATTTAACTAAATATCATATTCTCTTTATAATCTATGCAACATCTCTCCTACTATATACCCCAATTAACACTCAATATTGCAGATTATCACCCAATATTGTAACACGATTAACACCCAAGATAACGTCACTCAGATTTTGTAAAATCCATTGCAACAGCTTTTTGTAACATCCATTGCAATAGATATTTTAACATCTCTACAGATTTCATAACATTCATTGCAACAAATTTTTTAACATCTCTGATGATTTCATAACGTTCATTACAACATATTATCACCAATATTGCAAATGATGAAGATAACATCACTACACTAATTATGGAACATCCCTTGCAACAAATTTTGTAACATTTTTCAAACATATTAATAACATTTGGTAACATCAAGCAAGCAAAGATATTTTAATTTTCAATGCAATTAAACATCAAATGCAAATGTAATGAAAATAACATCAAATGTATTGGAATGAAATGGAGGCTTCTTCCCAATTTTTCCTTCTTTGCCACCGACCGAGTCATTCTTGCAGTAGGAGTATCCATGTTGGGTATCCTTGACCAGCGCCTAAAATATCTACAAAATGGGTTTGGGGTTTCACATAATGATGAAACCCTATAGATTGTAGAGATAGGATTAGGTTGATGGCGCAATGTCGAAATGTGGGTGTGTTGAAGATGGTTATGGAAGATGAAAATGGATTTATCTCACCAACGATTTTCTCTCTCTCTCTCTCTCTCTGCGAAATATATGGGATGCATATTGTGTTTTTCTTTTTTAAATATTATATTCTATAAATATAAATAATAATATATAAATGTTACACAGTAATTTAAGAATAAAAACACAAAAAAAAGTAAGTTTGAAATTATATTGTATTTACACAAAATGGATGTAATTTCCTCTTTGAACAATTTTCCCTATAAAGAAAATACTAAAAATATGAGGCCTGTCCTCATCCAGGTAATAAGCAAAATTGACATCAATAGCACCAAAAAGTGAAACGTTAATAATAGTAATACCCCTGCGTAGATTTTAATTGGGAAAGTTAGCACTGGACGTAAAGTACTTGGATATTTAATTTTTCTTTTTTCTAGTATTCGATATCAACTAATAGATTCCGTCCTTAAAAAATTCACACGCAACATATGTGACACTGGCTAAAATCAGTAGGCAAAATGATTAAAATCAAAATTAAGAAAAAAAAATTTAAAAACTTATTATAATATACCGCTTGTTAAAAAAAAAATGTTAAAACTCTTTCTCACAAAAAGAAAGGTATCCAAAGAATGTGATCAAGAAAAATGTGTTTCATTGCTTCCCATGTTTATCTACATAATATATTTCGCTCTTGAATTTTTGTTTCCTTATATCTCTTCTAATTGCAAAAATATTCAATGAATCGAACTTAAATAAGAGGTTATGATTATATGAGAAATGATCTCCAGCCTAGAGTAGACATGAAATATGTTGTCTACTTATGTGTAGACAATATTTGAGTCCACACATAACAGATGCTTCCACTCGCTTCATGCGATATTTCTCATCATCATCACATTAGCGATGAAACAACATATCTCCTGTTCACTATATAGGCATGAAAGCATTCCCTATGATTATATATCTTAAATTTATAAGACATTGCATTGAAATTATCTCATAAAGTGGAATGTTATATTCACCTTCAAAATATAAAATATTTCAAAATTAATTTATTTACTTTTCACAAAACCATTAAGGTTGTACAACTTAATTTGTTCTCTCCAGTGCATAAAAAATATTAAACGAAATATAATTAAATATGAAGAATTATTTCTTTTATTATTGGACATTGATTTCGTGAAAGCTCTGTTTTCGCATGTTATGATAGTAAATATAAATAACCACAGTAAATACATTTGATTTTTTTTTTTTGTTTCTAAAAAAATTATATTTGAATTTGTTTATGCACTCTGCACATATATTTTTAGGCGGTAATATCAGAGTCATTGGCATGTTTTTTTTTTTTTTTTTTTTTTGGGTCGCATTGTTATATTTTATATACTTTTCATTCAAAATCTGCATTAGGAGACCCTTGATATTTTAAAATAAAAAATAAATACAAAAGTGAGATTAAATATTTGGGCAACATCATGCAATAAGAGTATCTCTAACATTAGCTTCTATTTTAAATGTCCAGCTAATTTAGTGATGAAGCTAATTTAGTGATGAAGTGGAGTACACAAAATTAATGTGACATTATTTATTATAGAAAATTGTTCAACAGGATGTCTATTTTTAGATTACTTATTAGAGACTTTCTACAATAAATTGTCACATTATGCCTCTCTCTTTTATCTTTTTTTTTTTCTTTCCTCTCTCTATTCTCTCTCTTTATTTTTGTTTCTCTTACTAGGCTCGAAGATGTCTAGCATTGGAGATGCTACTAAAGCCGCCAATCTGGGAATATCAGTGTACAGGCGTCCAAAATTCTCCCTTGCTGATGCAGGAAGCAAAGTACATCCATCCAAAGCAGGCCACATTTAGTCATCAAGATGTGCTGTCCCAAATGGTTGTTTCTTTGATTGTTCTACCAATAGAAAATGTACACATAATCAAATAAATACAATTATTTAATGTGCTCACACTTGTTGTTAAAATTAATTTATATTTATTTAATTATATGTATATTTTTTATTGGTGTAACAGATATTTGGGACAACACATATGAACTCCGCGTTTAGAACCTTGAATATAACGTAGTCCGTCCATTTGTACTCATTCAACCCCACACCCCTCAACCCAACGTCTGCTAGCATCAAGAAAGGTACAAAGCACCTTTCCTTTACCACTTTAATAATAAATCTCTTGGATCCAGACATGCTTTTATAAATTTGTGCCTCTTGCATTTCCAAAGTCTGAATCTTTGGAAGTTCAAATTAACATCAAATAGTTGAAAAAATGGTGACGGTGAAAGGAGGGAGTAGGCCACCATGGGTTGGACTTGAAGCATCTGTTTGGATGCAAATAGCAGCAGGAAATGCATACAACTTCCCACTGTATTCTCATTCATTAAAATCAGTTCCAGGATTCAACCAGCGCCAGCTAAAAATGCTTGGGGTGGCAAATGATATAGGTGAAAATGTGGGCATCCTCCCTGGATTCATATTCAACAAGTTTCCTCCATGGGTGCTTCTTTTGATTAGTGCTTTTGCATGTTTATTTGGTTATGGGGTTCTCTGGCTTGCCATTAGCCGTACTGTTCTTGACTTGCCTTATTGGCTGGTAAAGTATTTTCTTTTTTCCTTTTAGTTTTCTTCTGTTTTTGTGTTTTGCTTAGTGGGGCTTGTTCTCAAGATCTTTTCTTTGGGTTTGATTGTTGTGCCTGTAATTTTCGATTTTGAATTTGATCTTTTTAAAGGTTTGTCGTGTTTTTTAATTTATCACTCAACTTGGATCTGTTTTATGTGTTATTGTTCTATTGTTTTGAGATTAAGAAATTAAGAGTAAACATTAAAAGCAATGTACAGTGTCATTTGTTGGTTGTAATCGAACCCTGTGTGTTGGTTGTAATTGACCTCTGTGTGATCATGGTAGCAGTTCCTTGTAGCCATGGGAGTGGTGAATCCTGTGCCCAAATTTTGAAATGGAACTAATTTGGAACCTATTGATGCATGACATATATAATGGATTTGGAAAGAATAGTGTCATTTGTTGGTTGTAATCGAACCCTGTGTGTTGGTTGTAATTGAACTCTGTGTGATCATGGTAGCAGTTCTTTGTAGCCATGGGAGTGGTGAATCCTGTGCCCAAATTTTGAAATGGAACTAATTTGGAACCTATTGATGCATGACATATTTAATGGATTCGGAAAGAGATTGGCTTTTCAAGTCGGCCCTGCATTTTGGCTTTCTTTTACTGATGATTGCGTGGTTGATTAACCATTCTGATTTTACTACTAAAGATGGTGTTAATACTTGTGTAAGATGGACTTAATACTATTCAGAAGCTGGTTGGGTGATTGAACTTTTAAGGCAAGAACAAGAATTTCCATTTCCACGGCTCTTATGCATCGTTTAATAATGCATATTTCTAGTGCAACTTGCATTGATATCAAGGTAGTCACTATAAGAAGTTCGATTTCACTTGTTAAAGATCAATACATTTTGGGTATAAACTAAAAGTATTTCAATGTATTGGGCAAAGAATAAACTCGATTTATTTTGGGTATAAACTAAAAGTAAGTCAATTTATTCATCAAAGAATAAACTATATTCTAGTTTTGAAGTTCTGTGTTATTGATTCATTCTAGCTCAGATCTGCACTCGTTTTTTCAATATGATTTGGGCAATGTGAGAGGATCTGTTCATGAACTGAACTCATTAGAATTGTTAAGCAGTTGTGCTTAATTTGTTGTGCCACACAAAGCTGAACTCTAAGGTCGCTGTGGGGGTTGAAGCACATGTGAAATGTAAGTATGTGTATTTCACATGTATTGCAATTAATCATGTAAAATTATACTGTAAATCAAGCTTTGATACCATTTTTCTATCATTTTATTTTTCATTCTTGCTAGAGAAGCACGATGAACATTTGTAAATAAATGATATCTATAAATACTTTTATGGTATTTATAAATTTCATACTGTGATGTAAATGTAAGTATGTGTATTTCACATGTATTGCAATTAATCATGTAAAATTATACTGTAAATCAGGCTTTGATACCATTTTTCTAAACACATGGATAATGGTTTTTAAAACTTGTGGATGATCGAAAATTAAACAATTAATGAAAAATAGAGCCATTAGATACCAAATGAACATCATGTAATTCTAAGGTAAAGAAAATTCTCTAGAAAGCCTTATTGTCTTTAATTGGTGCAATTTTTCTAAACACGTGGATAAATGTATTTAAAACTTGCGATGATCGAAAATTAAACAATTAATGAAAAATAGAGCCATTAGATACCAAATGAACATCATATAATTTTAAGGTAAAGAAAATTCTTTGGAAAGCCTTACTGTCTTTAATTGGTGCCTCTTGATATGTTGTCTTGCCTCACTCACTGAATCCACTGCATGCACACACTGAATGGCCACCTGCCTGCTCGGTGAAATTGCTGGACAACTGAGATCCGTACAAGATAATACAAATATGAAGAGTGGTGTGAAATTAAAATATGATATTTTATTTCACAAGGTTTAAAAGAGAAAAACTCTCTTTAACTTATTTAATTACAAAGATAATCCAAATGGATCTAATGTCTCTAATGTAAATTAGTTACAAAACATTGTGCTAACTCAAAATTTTTAAGAAAGAAAAATTTGAGTAAAATGACTTCTGCCTTGAATGTCTAAAGAGTCTTCAATAAATAGGCGGATGAAAGATTCCTTCCTTGGCCTAATCATTCTGCATTTCAAAAAGTAATCCACTTTGGTTTGCTTGCTTGCTCTTTTTACTATAGGTGAACAGTTGAAGACAAACGACTTTAACAAAAGGTGAGATTCTTTGTCTGCCAATTTTGTAAGTGGTGTATGATATTTTCTGCAGATGGATTGACCAATTTGAAGGTATGTCCCACCACTTTCTTTTGTCTTGGCACGTGTTTCACCGAGAAACATCAGGTCAATAATGTAGATTTCAGCTGTTACTCTGACTGGTATGCACTGTCTGCATGTTCACTAATTTTTTCAATTTTAGAGCATTTATCTTCAATGAAATCTTCAAAATTTTCAAGATGAACCTTTTCTTTTCCTTTATCTTTTTCTTTCTTTTCTTTGATCTTACAGAATTTGCAATTGTGATATTCTCCTAGACTGGATTTCAAGGCTTCACACAAATGTCCGTTGTATTCTGGAGTTGTGTTGAAGTATTGTAGAAAGTCTTTTCAAAATTACAAATGATTTTCACCGCTTCAGGAGTAATGTTGGATCCAGTTTTGCTAGTCATGAGAATGTATTTTGAATGGTAATTGACTTTGGCTTTTGATTCGCTATTGAATGTCTTCAAACTAGTAACAATTCTTTGGAAAGACAAGGCTCTCCAATCTTCCAAAATTAATTGGCTAACACTGGATGATTGTCCTTCTTTTGGCTGATCTAAATAAACTTGTTGGGAAGTTTTAATTTGGATATGATGATAACCTTTGTAAAGAATGTTGTTTTCGTCCCAGAAGGGAATTGTACTTGAAATTTTTAAAATGATCTGAAGATCTTGGTTTTTTACAGCATATTTTTTGAAATCTTTTAAACACAGTAAAAGTTTTTGGTCAATCAATGCTAACTCACTGAATTCGGGTCCAGGAATTATCATTTTGACAAGTCCACAGTAAAAGGCATTTCTGATAAATGTTGGTTCATCTCCTTTAAAGAAAATGAACTGGTCAAATTTTTTTCTCAATTGTTCCAATGTAATTTTGTTCAAGGGCAGAATCTCCAATAATTATAGCCTCTTCTTCTAGACTAAGAAAGTCTTGAAGAGTAATGTCTGAGAGGGTTGAAACCTCTTTACTGTGAATTTTTCCTAAAACTTAGAACCTATCAGGTACAATTTCAGGAGTGATTTGAATGGCTTCTTTGTATGAAAAATTTTTGAATCTGAGATTGGCATTGTAATAGTAGGCATTCTGGGTCTTGACCTAATGTCTTTTTGAAATGGTTGAGGTCTTAGTGATAGTTGGGTATGATCAAAAAGTTGTCTGTATGGAATTGGGCTTGTTCCTTTGGATTGATGGAATTGATTAAAAGAAGTTTGGGCTTCAAGAAAGGATTTGAAACTTTTGTGTTTGTAAGGTTTTCCTTTTACCAGGGGTTCCACCTGATCCCAATTTGAATAATATCAACGATCAGGACCATCGAATATTACATAAAACTTTTTTCCTGCAAATGAAGTATTTATTCCCACGATGGGTGAATCTTTTTGTTGCGGACTTGGAATGTCATTTTTCCCTTGCGGGTCTGAAACTAGATTTTGATTATCCTTGAGCTCTTGCGAGCTTGTTTCAATTGAATCATTGATCTGAGATGGTAATGTATTTTTGGTTTCATTACTCTTGGTAATGTCGCTTTTTTTATTTCAAAAGATTAGAAATCTTTTTCTTTATTACCTGTATTTTCATTTCTTTGATTTCTAACTATTCTTCAAGTTCCTCAAGTTTTTTTCAAGGTCTGTCATATTACCTGCAAGAATTCAACTCACGAGTTAGTGAATCAGCAAGAGAATTGTCTTTACTTTTAATGATATCAATTTCAAAGTCATAATGGGAAAACCACATTTGCCATCTGACTAATCTACCTTGTTTGTAATCTGGGTGTATTTTGCATTTTAAAAATGACTTGCATACAGATGAGTTTGTTCTAACAAGAAATTTATTTGAGATAATGTAAAGTCTAAATTTTGAAATAGCTTTTTTCATTGTTAAAATTTCTTTTTCATTTATGTGGTAATTCTTTTCTGAATCTGTGAAAGTTCCAGAAGAATAACTACATAATTTTTCTTCATTTGAAAGACTGTTTTTTGCTTTTAATACCGCCTCCCAAAAATCTTGTGAAACGTCAGTTTCAATTATCATTTTATCATCTGGTAAAGAATGATAAAGAGATGGAAGATTCTTTATTTTTGATTTAATCTTTTGAATGTAAAGATTATCCTCTTGTGTCCATTGCCACTTGTAATTTTTCTTTAGTTTCTTTTGAAGAGGAGCTCTCATTTTTGCAATGTTTGGAATGAAAGATTTTGCATAATTTAAACAACCTAAAAATCTCATAAATTGTTTTTGATCTGTCAAATCATTTGGAAAATTTTGAATATGACTAAGGATATGGGGCTTAACTGTTTGAAACCATAAGCAATTTCCAATCCAAGATATATCCAATTTTTTCTTTGAAAAGTTCTGCCTTCTTTTTGGACAAAACTATTCCTTCTTCTTGCATCTTTTTGAGACACGTAAGACATGTAATTCATGACTTTCTTCATTTTCAGAGAAAACTAGAATGTCATCAATATAAACACAACAAAACTCGTTGAGTTCTTTAAATGTGTTATCCATGTGTCTTTGAAAAATACATGGGCTTGCTTGAGTCCGAAAGTTACTACTGTCCATTGGAAGTGTCCCTGAGGGCAACTAAAGGCAGTAAGGGGTTTTGTTGATTCTTCAAATCTGACTTGATGAAAACCAGATTTTAAGTCAAAGGAAGAAAAATCTTTTTTCCTTTGATAAGATGAAGTAGGCTTTGCATATTTAGTAGAATATAGCTATTAGCTTTTGTGATTTTGTTGAGTTGAGAATAGTCTATGACCATCCTAACTTTTTTCTATTTATTTGAAAATTTTCTAATTCTTCATTAGAAATAAAAATGTTTAAATTTTTCACAATATTCTCCCTTTTGGAGAAGAAAAAGTTTTTGAAATTTTGATTTTAAACATTTCTAAAAAAATTTCTTTTAAAGAATTAAAAGTTAAAGCTTTTTGTTTCTTTAAAATCCAAATCTTTTTGTTTTGTATTGAAAAACTAACTGAATTGATTTCTTGTATAAATTGGTGATATAACTGACAGAAGTTATTTTCAATTATGAAATCAATACCTGTTTCAAGTTGATAGACTGTTGGAATTTTGAATTCGAATATTTGGAGAGAGGAATTGTAAGATCAACATATTCCTATATTGATGTTTTTGACAACTTTTGAGGAAGATATTTTAGAGTTGTTTGCGATTTTCAATTTCAAAGTTTTTCAAAAAGAACCTAAAATTGTTCGGGAATAATCCATTTATTTGCTGTGCATACAGATGCTCCTGTATCAATGTAAGCATGGATTGTATATTTTCTATATCCTTCAAAGAAAAGCTTGATAGGAATGTAGATTGAATTTGGATTAGTAATGTTTTTGTTACTCATAATCAAATGATTCTGACGATGAATAATCAGAGTCTGTCTCTGTTTCTATGGATAAGTAATACAGAAATTTTGATTCACTTGGGTCTTCAACTAGATAAAAGCCTTATTTTTCAAAGGTTTTTAGTAGTTTAACTCGATCTTCATTTCCAATTCTGACTGGACATTCATTTGCATAATGTCCTGATTTCGCTGCTGTGAACCAACATCCGCAATTCTTTTTCTTTGTGGCGTAATTTCTTTCTATTTTCGCTTTTTCCTTTTCTTTGGTTTAATGAATTTTTTAAAGAATTTCTTTTTGTATGGTTTTTTTGTATTTTTTGAACCTATAACTTTTTCTTTTTGGTATTCTTATTATTTTTCTTCTTTTTTCATGATGGCAACCATATTAACTAGGATTTCACAAATATCTTTGTTTCAGAAGATTCTTGGGTTTCTAGGAACTGTTTTTTCACTTGTTTTTACAAGATATCCTTCTTTGCATTTTTCTGCCAAAAGATTTCTTGTAACAGTAATAGCCAATCCAAGAGAAGAATCAATTTGGAGATTGACTTTGTAATTGTATTTGCTTGGTTCTTGTTTATCAATTGCTTCATTGAAAAGACAATGACCTCATTGTTGAAAGGATATGGAAGTTTTCTCATAAATTTTACTGTTAGTTGTTTCCACTCCTTAGGAGGACAGAGGTAGTAGTATTTTGAGTATTCTCATGTGTATTCTTCAAAATAGCACATGTCACAGATAGTCAATTTTTCCAAATGATTTAAAGCATCAACTTGGTCAATTGTTGATCTAGTATTTTTGAAGGTTTCATAAGTTTGTCGTGTAAATTGTTTATATATTTGTTCCATAATTCTTTTGATGAATTGAGAAATATTTCCTTGGATTTCTTGCCAAATGGCATTTTTAGTTTCATAGTTGATTGTTTTAAAGAAAGCTTTCACATTTCCTCTTGTGCTAGACATAACATGATTCCAAGAATTTTGTTCGTCTCTGTGAATTTCTTTGTTGATAATCATTGAGATCATAATATTATTATACCAATTTTCAATTATAATTTCAGAATCAAGAACACAATCTAGATCAAGAAACTTAATATCTATCTGTGTTTTCTTTGGTTTGTGAAGAAGATATGTAGGATCAATATCTTCTCTGACCGGTTTAGATCTAGGGATAAAATCTCCAATGGGTCTTTTACCATCCCCTTTGGGGTTTGATGAAGTTTCATAAGGTTCGTAATCCATAGGTTCTGCTTCAATTTTTGGTTCTCTGATTTCGATTCCTTTGTTAGAATTTCTATTGGGATAGAATCTTTCATGAATGATGGTTTCTTCTTCTGAAGAAGATTCATTTTCTTCATCCGGGATAATGGGGTTTTGGTGTTCTAGAAGGTCTTCTACTGATTTTGCTGTAAGGACAAGGTCTTGACTATTTATATCGACTTTTTTGAAAATAGAGACGATTTTTTCAAGTTCACTGTCTTCAAATGCCAAAAGAACATTGAGGTGTCCTAAATCATTTGAAGTTTCATAAATGTTTTCAAGGGTTCTTCTCACACTTGTCATTCTAGATCGGGTCATCAAAATCGAATTTTCCATTTTTTATTTTCTTTTCTATAAATTTCCCCATTTTTTGAAAATTTTCAAAATTTGTTTTCTTAACTACTTTTGAGGAGGTTGATGGTTGGTTTTTCACTCCTGCTATTATTATAGCTGAGTGTTGGTCAAGAGACTTTTCTATTTTAGAATGGTAATCCTTTAAGTCTTCTCTAAGTTCTTGAATAATGTGTCTCAAGGTTTTTATTTCCTTTAAAATGTCTCCTAAGGACATTATTGATCACCAATAATGACTTTAGCCAATTCATTGACTGTATCTCTTAATTCCTTCAGTTGTCTGTTTTGACTACTTTCCTAATATGTAGGATATTTCCTAATAGATGAAGAATGTAAGAGTAAAGGTCTTTGCTCTTTAACAAGAGTCCTATTTTGTTCAAGGTCAATTTCGATTGATCTTCTTGTCGGTTAGACAAGCCAATCAAATTCTATTTCTTTATGTTCAAGGTAATCTGAGAATAAATGGTCTATCTTTATTCCTTTTAGTTCTTTGACAATTGTCATGTTGTGTTGGTTATAAATAGCATAACTAACCAGGTAAGAAATTGAGAATGGTACATTATTGTCTTTGACTAGGTCTTTTCTTCCATAGTTAAATACGAAGGAAAGGATTCCATCAAAGTTTTGATCATGAAGACTTACAGAAAGTCTTGGATGTGATGTGAAAATTAGTTTTCCACATGCAAGGTTTCCGTTTAAGGATCCTAAGCATCCTTCTTTTGAATTTTTGATTCTTTCATCAATCAATCCCATAGAAATAGGTTGATCAATTTTATCAGATAGTGTTCTACGAGAGTTGAATCCGAATAGCTCCTATCGTGATCTAGTAAAATTTTTACTGTCATCCAAGTCAATTTTTTTGCTTGGCTTTTTTAATGTCTTGTTTAGTAAGAAGGGAGATTCCTATCTTACCATAGGTGTGTTGAACATGAATAGCAAATTCTTTTGAGAAACCCATAATAAATATGTCTATTCTTGTTAACAAATCTATTGATGAAGTTTTGTTGGACAAAAACTTCACTTGGGTTTAATGTCAAATTTGTTTAGCAAATTTTTGCAAGTTTTTTTATCAGAAATCAAAATTTCTTTTGAAAGTTTTCAAGTGATTCGTTTTGTTCAAAAACTTTGTCAATTTCTGTTTCAATAGTATTTTCCATACTTATGTCAAATAATGGTAAATAACATAATGCATGATAAAGTCTTTAACACTTTCTTCATAAAGTGCCTTATATTTATCTCTTTTTTGTCTCATGTTTATTCTAACAGAGTGATGTACATGTTCAAACATAAGTTGAAATATGTACTCCTCATAAAATCCGTATAAGGTATACTTATTTGTAAGGGAGCTAATGTATGCATTACATATTCTACACTCAATCATGATAAATGATGATGTAAAACATAATGAAAAATAAATTCTTGCACACTTTTTTCATAGATGTGTAATGTATCTATCATTTTATTTTTCATTCTTGCTAGAGAAGCACGATGAACATTTGTAAATAAATAATATCTATAAATACTTTTATAGTATTTATAAATTTTATACTGTGATGTAAATGTAAGTATGTGTATTTCACATGTATTGCAATTAATCATGTAAAATTATATTGTAAATCAGGCTTTGATACCATTTTTCTAAACACATGGATAAATGTATTTAAAACTTGCGGATGATCGAAAATTAAACAATTAATGAAAAATAGAGCCATTAGATACCAAATAGAGCTATTAGATACCAAATTTTGAGTCAGCACAATACTTTGTAACTAATTTACATTAGAGACATTAAATCCATTTAGATCATCTTTGTAATTAAATAAGCTAAATAGAGTTTTTCTCTTTTAAGCCTTGTGAAATAAAATATCATGTTTTAATTTCACACCACTCTTTATATTTGTATTATCTTGTACGGATCTCAGTTGTCCAGCAATTTCACCGAGCAGGCAGGTGGTCATTCAGTGTGTGCATGCAGTGGATTTAGTGAGTAAGGCAAGACAATATATCAAGAGGCACCAATTAAAGACAATAAGGCTTTCCAAGAATTTTATGTGAGAAGAACCCTTGAAAACATTTATGAAACTTCAAATGATTTAGGATACCTCAATGTTCTTTTGGCCATTGAAGACAGTGAACTTGAAAAAATCACCTCTATTTTCAAAAGAGTCGATATAAATAGTCAAGACCTTGTCCTCACAGCAAAATCAGTAGAAGACCTTCCAAAACACCAAAACCCCATTATCCCGGATGAAGAAAATGAATCTTCTTCAGAAGAAGAAACCATCATTCATGAAAGATTCTATCCCAATAGAAATTCTAACAAAAGAATCGAAATCAGAGAACCAAAAATTAGATAAGAACCTATGTGGATCTCAGTTGTCCAGCAATTTCATCAAGTAGGCAGGTGGCCATTTAGTGTATACACGCAGTGGATTCAGTGAGTGAGGCAAGACAACATATCAAGAGGCACCAATTAAAGACAATAAAGCTTTCCAGAGAAGAATCAATTTGGAGATTGACTTTGTAATTGTCTTTGCTTAGTTCTTGTTTTTCAATTGCTTAATTGAAAAGGACCATTACCTCATTATTGAAAAGATATGGAAGTTTTCTCATAAATTTGACTGTTAGTTGTTTCCACTCCGTAGGAGGATAGAGGTAGTAGTATTTTGAGTATTCGTATGTGTATTCTTCAAAATAGCACGTGTCACAGATAGTCAATTTTTCCAAATGATTTAAAGCATCAGCTTGGTCAATTGTTGATCTAGTATTTTTGAAGGCTTCATAAGTTTGTCTTGTAAATTGTTTATATATTTGTTCCATAATTCTTTTGATGAATTGATGAATATTTCCTTTGGTTTCTTGCCAAATGGCATTTTTAGTTTCATAGTTGATTGTTTTAAGGAAAGCTTTCACATTTCCTCTTGTGCTAGACATAACATAATTCCAAGAATTTTGTTCGTCTCTGTAAATTTCTTTGTTGATAATCATTGAGATCATAATATTATTATACCAATCTTCAATTATAATTTTAGAATCAAGAACACAATCTAGATCAAGAAACTTAATGTCTATATGTGTTTTCTATGGGAACGCTAAAGTCGCCGTGGGGGTTGAAAGGGGGACAGGCGGCCCCTTTCCCATGGGCATGGGGGCAGTGTCCACAAAGGGTCTACGGTATTTCCATTTGCTTAAATAAGGATGTTTTTGAGATTTTATCTTTGTAATTAGATTGTCATAGTATTTCATTATAATTAAGAAAATTTAATTGGGTTGCCTTAGAATTTTATTATAACTAGGGAACCTTCATGGATTGCCTTAGAATTTCATTATAATCATGAAACATTCACTGGGTTGTTATATATATGATTGATATCTTGTAAACAAAGATCATGATTCATTATAGTGAAAATACTACAGCAATTGAAGACATAACGTAGTCTTACATTGAGGCAAACTTGTATAAATCTTTGTGTGCTTTATTTTTCACCCTTTATTTATTACTATAATCCTAACAACTGGTATCATAGCGAGATTCTGATTGAAAGCGATGGCTGGCGATGATCAAGGATCAACACTCGGAATCACCAAAGTTGATGGTGTGGATATATTATTCTAGAAGATATAGATAGAGTATTATATTTACAGTAAGAAGATGCACCAGCCGTTGGATGACAAACCAGTGACTATGAATAATGATAACTGAAACATTTTTGACAGACACGTGTTGGGAGTAATTCAGCTAACACTGTTGAGGAACGTGGTTTATACCATTGCAAAGGAGAAAACTAGTGCAGAATTGGTGATGATATTATTTAATATGTATGAGAATCCTTCAGCATGCAATAAAATTCATCTGATGAAGAAGCTATTCATTCTGAAGATAGTAGAAGGTACATTAGTGGTAGAGCATCTTAACAAATTCAACACAATCGTCAATCAATTGGTCTCTATGGAGATTATGTTTAATGGTGAGATTCATGTCATAATCATCTTGGCCTCCCTACCGAATAATTGGGAGTCTCTAAGAGCAAAGGTAGCTTACAAAGTGGAGGCGGCTTAAATAACATGAGGATATTACGGCAAAAACTAGTAAATCATCACTTTCAATAATTAAAAAAAAATTAATGGAGCAAATGATCTTTTACATAAATTTTGTCAATAATTGCCTATGAACCTCTATCAGTAATTCCCAATGAATCTCTGTCAACAATTACCGACGACAATGTTGATGGCATTCACCAACAGTGCTTCTATCGATATCGCCGTCGCCACAAGATTGTTTTGTTTAAATTTTAATCTTTTTATCTTTTTTATAAATTATTGACGGATAAGTTCAAATATTTTTTATTGTTTCTTTATATAATTATCGATGGAAAGTCAATGAGTTCAAGGATTTCATGACAAAGTTAAATATCATGTCATGTTGAATTAGTTCACTGGAGCAAACTTGTTCTTCTTGTATTTTTTGCGGAACTTGAATGTTCAAGAAAATAGACTTCTACCATTTCCAAGTATTAGTTAGAAACAAGTACATTGCACATGCTTTCACAATAATTTTGTTAATTTTTAATATTTTCAAATATTTTATTTTTTAAATGTTAAAATGTTAAAGTAGCAATTACAGTAATTAAAAAAAATGGTTCTTGATAATATGTTGTATTGTATTATTTGATATTATAATAAATAATATTGATATTTTATTTACATTCATAGAAGTATAATTACAATTAGAGATGAGTTTTATATTGTGATTATTAACCAACGGTAACTTGAACTCGGTGAATACATTTGGACGATTTGAACTTTGATGATTGACGAACTATTGATATCAAATCTTATAAAATTAATGCTATGAAGAATAAAAATTTGACAAACTTTTAATAATGGTAAAATCCATAGATTTTCAATTCAATCTTTGTTTCAATAGATGTTTAATGAAGCTTCGATAATAACAAATCTAATTATTTTTTAATTAATAAAAAGATAGGCGACTAAGAAAACTAAAAAGAATGAAATGAACTACATTATCATGTCTGGCTAAATATCAATTATATTGCATATTCTCATTTGGTTATATTCGTTATTAATATTAATGTATTATCACAAGAACTTCAGCACATAACATGCTTGGTAAACATCAAATACTTAATATTTCACTAGTATTTTGAAATTGCAATCGAGTTTTTTCTTGAACCTACTAAATCTACAAGGACATAATTATAGCAACAATGTTTATACAACGGTTTTCACATAATGTCTTTTCTCTTATTTAGCGAACTTTGTGCAAGCTACTTCAATTGATAAAACTCCTATCAATCCACATTCTCATTTGTCTATGGACAAATTCAATTTTGATAGATACACATTATGATTATAAGAAATGAAAATATATGAAGACCAGTTACTATTTATATGAAGGATACTTGCAAATATTTTTAGGAACTAACAAGAAAATGATGATTCACTTTTTGTCTACTTCACATCTCGAAAAATGAATTAGTAACTTGAATTTCCTTGATAACCAGCCTAAGAATTAATCTCTTGTTATACATATGCATGCTACAATTTTCATTCATGAGGACTAAGAGATAATAAAATGTAGTAGCACTTAAAGGAAAATAATACAACTGGTAGGTGTAGTGAGAAGGAATGAAAACGTTCTTACGTAGAAGATGTCAAATAGGTAGAATTTCATAAATTTCATTAGTTTAAAATGTAGGAAATAATATAATGATGAAGAAAATATAAACTTGGATATTTATTAATGTCAGACATGTTACTTTCATATTAATTATGTTGGTTAATATTTAAACTCATAGAATTCTGCTTCTTTTCCTCCCTTGGAATTATTGTTTATATTAAAACTAATTCTTGTATGTTTATTTTTTTCTATATATTTTTCCTTTGGACACATACTTCTACCGGTTTTAAACTAATGCCAAGGAGTTGTCACCATTTTTAATTTCAGTTGGCTTAGACTATATGAACATTTATGCTACACTAAGCTTGACTGAGCAATAGACAAATGTATCACATGTCGTTGTTGCTTAATCCTATTCAATTATCTCTAATACTGAACATGCCATCCATTCCTCCAAAATTCATATAAATTTCTATACAATTAATACCACATTTCAAAGTGAATAACCAAACCATGTCGAACGGAATTTGTTTTACATTTCTTCATTACATTTCATAGTGAAAAGACCAAACCATATCGAGTGAAATGGTCTATTAGCACATCGTGTAAGATTATGAAAAATATTATCTCAAGTTGAAATAACCACTTAAATATAAAACTGATTGAAAATTTTGAAACTTTTTGTTTGATCTTCAAAAACTTTGAATTATCACTTTTTTCCTTTTTCTTCTTTTGTAAAAACTTGAAGAAAATGAGTTTTGTATGTGTAAATATGTTGTGAAAAGAAAAAGGACAAAATGAAAAAAATTTGATAGAAATTTTTTAATTCTAACTTGTAAAATGTACAAATAAAATCTGAAAAGTTGATGTCAAAGTAAAGAGGATGAAGGAGTTGACTATCACAAGACTTTTCTCGAGAAAAAAATGATAAATTTTGATGTCAATATTAACAAATGAAATGTTTTTGAACTCTCCAATTCATAAATCTCATTTTTATGATCCTAAATGCATATTTAGGAATTACATAATCATTATATAACCCTTTGTAATCTACAGTTAAAAAAATATTGAAGATAAGTTGTCCAAAGACCTCATACTACCCCTTATTTTGTTCAATAATGGTGGGAGGGGAAAGATTTTTAATTTTTAATTTAATATAGGATGGTAAAATAGATCAAGCATGTAATATTGAAAGGTAAAATAGTCTAAAATTATTTCTCCTTTTTAGGGCTTTTAAAAGTAACATAGATATAGATATATAGATTATACAATTCCTCTTGTTAGACAGCATCCTTTGGTTGCAAAGCCAGCAGGAAGCACCTCAGCTGCCCTTCCTCAACTAGGAGCTCATGGGGCACAATTTTCATGTCACTTGTTTTCTGATTAAGTAGACAATATATGTTCAATTGTTATTAGCCATACAACCTTTTCAAAGATGATTGACTTGCCATTTTCCTTTGCTAATAAAAGAAAATGGTTAAGTTTGAGCTCACATTATACTGTTTTTATAGTTAATTATTGATATAATTGTTTAGTAGACCCAAAATCATATTCTATTTTGTTGAGTTTTTTATTTCTTTGTCTGTCTTGATTTATAGTTCCATAATCTAAAATTGCCCAATTATAAACACACAATTTGCCAACAATCTTTATTTTCCTTAACTCATTTAGCAGGAATCTTTATTTATGTAATAGAAACACAAAAATTACCTATACATTCTTTTGCAACAATTGCTTAAGATGGCTGCAAAAGCATGTAAAAAGAGGGTGTTGAGGAACCAATGACCTGAATATTGAGCAAAGAATATGTATTTCAAAGATTAGATGACGCGTTTTTTCTAGTCAATATATTTTTTTTGTGCCATAAGGAGTATATGTATTTCAGTTAACGTGCTTTGTTCGCTTAGCACCAATAGAAAAATCGTCCATGTAATCGACAAAAAATTATCATTTCTTTACTTTTAAGGTGTTTTTTTATAATTATTTATTTATAAGTTATAAGTTATGTTTTTAATTATTATTTTATTCCATCTTAAATCTCCTTAAATGGAATAGTACAAATATTTTTATAATAACAATTCATGTTTATTGACAATTAAAAAAAATGCATACCAAACATGTCATTTTAATATTGTCATTAAATACATACATATTTACAACAAAAAATAAATAAAAATCTATTGAGTACATCAAAATTTTCTATTTATATATGGATTCTGCACTTTAATAAAGTAGATATTGTCAATAAATAATATATTATTGTTATATTCATATTTCAAAAATATTTCTTTAACAAGTTAGATCAATTTATATTGAACTTATGCACGTTTTGCTTGAGTGTTCTATTTAAATAATATGATAAGAGAAAAATAAAATAAAAACAAACTTTACCAAAAATGAATTAATTATAATATAGCGACGAGCAAACCACTACTCTAATCTCGACTCTAAATTCATGAAAATTTTAATCTTTTTAATATTACTAATTGAAATTCATTCTTAAACATAAATGATTGTTCTATCTTTTTTAATAACCGATATAATTTTTATGGCAATATTTAATTTTTATTACTTTGTTTAACGATAGAAATTCTATTGGTCAATTTACTGGCCAAAAACTTTGTCGTTAGTTTTACATTAATATTTTTTAATTTTTTATGAATTTATTTAGCTGTCGAATTTTTGTCAGTAAATCAGTTTCTTATTTTTTTTTTAAAATTATTCTCGGAGAAAAAAATTGATACAAATTTCTTGACAAAACTATTATGAATGAAATTTCCAAAAATTTTGAACCTTATCTAAACATAAGACTTTAGGCAACAACCTCACTCGTCTAGAGTTGAATGGACTATGTTGGGGGTGGCAAATGATGTAAGTGAAAACTAGAGATGGCAAAATATCCAGCTTTGAATGAGACGAAGAATCTTCGATCCGTTAGGTAATCGAGTGGGAATAGGGAACATGGTCCCCACCTTGAATTTTTTATTTTTTTTATTTTATATTTATGTTCTCAAAATCAAATTGTATTCAAAAAAATAAAAAAATTATAAATTAAAATTTAATTAAAATGAGACGATAAATCTCCATCCCATTTTCTAAAATCTCCAACAGAACAGGGCCATCCGACCCGCTTCACCCCATTGTCATCCCTAATAAAAACGTAGGCCTCTTCAAGTCGTCCATGGACTGATATGCAATACGTTTCCACCATGATTGGTTGTATTAATAGCTGCTTTTTCATGTTTCTTTGTTTATGGTTGCAACATTTCAACACTCTTCTGGTTGAGTGTGATTTTAAGTTAATATTTTGGAAAATTTACAAATACACCCTGCATTTTGGGTGTATTTTCACTTTGAATTTGTATTTTGAAAATTTACATTTTACCTACGACAATTTGCTTAATGATAACAAAATAACCATTGTTGCAAAAAACAGAAAAATTTATAAAATTGTAATTATAAATAACTGAACAAACTAAAATACTTTTAATTTAAAATAACAAAGTACTCATCAGTTCAAATTTTAATAAATTTTTTAATATTTATAAATTCTCATAGCTTTCATAGATTTTAATATAATTCACCGAACTCAATATATTTCTATATTATAAATTTTAATAGATTCTCATGTATTTTTGATATTTTTATCTCGTCAATTGCTCAAAGTAACTTGTTAATCGGAACTTTGGAGAAAACTTTTAAATTCTACCATGCCATTTCAAATCTATTTTTTCTTTTCGAATCAAATTATGTCGGGACGAGCAAATTACTCTAAAATTAATATTGACAATCCAATTCTCCACAAAAGCGCACAATTTTCTTTGTTATAAAACTTAACTAATAGCCCAAAAAAAAAAAAAATGACAACTAATTCATGATATATATATAATTTACTTTTTAAATATTGCAAATGAGTAACATGAAGAATTCTAAATTATAGATTTTAATGAAGTTTGTATCATCTATTTGTGATATTTTTATTTTGACAACTCATTGTGCACAAATTGAATATGAATTTTCTAAGGAAAAATAAAACAAAAAGGTGATATAACATTATAGCTATTGAATAGATCATCAACCAAAAAAATAAAAATAAAAAATTCTAACTTTTGATTAAAAAATAAAATTCATAACCTTATCATTTATTAAAAAACTCATAATTTTGTCATTCAATTTCTTCTGCGTCATTTGCTACTAGTTTTTAGAAAGCCAACGACAATTTCTGCCTTTAATTTTCATATTTAGAAAATATTGTTATTAAAGCATTTTCGTAAGGATTAACGAATTTACCATTGTTGTCATCTCTAATTTTTTCTCTCAATATTTATTCTTAATGTTGTATTCGGTTGAATTTCCTACGAATTTATTAGTTTTAATCTAATTTACCTATTTTGAAATAACTTGATTTGAAGAATTAAACTACAACTATTGAATTTTAGACAAAATAATGTAATAACTTATGTGAAAGCAAAAAATTAAGAAATTCGGTTGAATTTACTTAATTTAATCTAATTTACCTCTTTTCGAAAGTTCAATAGTATATTAATTAATCAACTTAGATGGTACAATTAGATGCATTAATTCTTCTAAGAATTCAATTCAGACCACAACAATAATAAAAGTGTATCTCTACATTTTATCCAATTGCCAGATTTTACTACGTGATCTAGATTAATAATTTACTTCTCAGTTCATTACAATCCACAAATCAATGACATATAATGGCCAATTATTTCAAGTATTAAGAAAAGAAATAAAATCAAAACATAATTAATTGATAAGCAAAACTTGAATCAAAATTAAATAATTAAACCAGGCTATATCGTTCATCCAAATTAAATAATTAGCTACTCATAATTCGGTAGAAAAACAATATGGAAAGTTCGGAATACATAATCGGATCTTGAATAAAAGAGGAAACGACGTTGAATATCTTGCACCAAGAATTCTGTCTTCACATTTCAATCTCCAATATCATGATCGTTCTTCGCCTCTTTCTCTATGATTCAACAACCCCCTTTTGACATATGTTGGATCTTTTATATAGTGTTTTACTAATTTTGAAACCCATGTACGTAAAAAAATGAACAAAATCTTGACTAGAGTTGAAAATAAGTCAAAATAATCCAGACGCGCAAACAGTGCATTGTCGCGGTCAAACCTCCGCGAGAAAACAAATTTCCAAATTCAATTCCAACCACCAAATTGCACACTTAGTCCTCCAAATTTTGATATGTATTTTATTTGGTCCCTACTTCATAATTTGTCTTTTTTCCTCTTTAGTCTCTTATTTGCAGCCTAAGTCCTTCAACATTAGATTTTATCCTCTTTAGTCCTCTAATTTCTTCTTTAATTTAAATTTAGTCCTCTTTTATTTGCAATCCAAGTCCTTCAACTTTTGAATATTTGCAGTCTTACGTACACATTTAGTCCTTTTTTGCCTATTTTTCTTTGTTTTTCTCTAATTTCATCCGATCTCAGATTTTTACCTAAAACAATTAAATCAACACACAATTAAGTAGAAAATCATTAAAAAGTACTTACAATCATCCACTTTTGATAGTCCAAATAAGTGTAAAACTACACTTATCAAATACTCTCAAACTTAAACATTTGTTTGTCCTCGAACATGACTATTTACTTAAATAATCAAAAAAATAATACTAAAAAATACTATAACAGATAGCTTGCCATAATTGTCCCATGTTATTAAAACAATCAAACAATTCATAAAAAACTTCTAAATCATGCTACAAAAATCAATTATTTTTACTTATCCAATACTCGACAACGTATGTGTGTGTGCATAGCCAATCTAATCAACATAAATCTTTAGGTTGGTAATATTTCACCCCCCAAGGTCAAATATTTTATTGCTCTCTCGTAAGAATACACACTTCCATAATGATATTCAATTTCTCACCCTAAGTGTTAACTCTAGAGTTATTCTCAAAACACTTATTCTTTTACCGCTTAAAATTTGGTTAGGTCTAGTCAATACAGTTAATATCTAGATCTGTGATGATTCTCCTTTTATTGAATGCTTAGACCATCAAGCTTGCACTAGGTAAGTCAAACCTACTAGTTATCTAAATCCCCAAGTTATGCGCACAAAGGCTAAATCTTGCTTTTGCTCTTTTTTTTTTTTTTTTTAATAATTCACATATATGTATAGATATATATCTTATGTGTAAGACCTCACTCCCTTAAGTTTTCTAAATGATCCTTGTCGCGAGCTTTAGGTCGATGGCTCCCAAGTCTGATAGTCCTTAGGACACCGAGTTTTGAGAACCTTTACGGACTTTATCACTCGAGTCAACTTGACTACGAAGAGATGTATAAGATAATGCAAGTGCAATGCCTTTCATTTTTTTGTGCAAGATAAATAAGTAGGGATTAGATTCCCAGCATTCGGTCAATACCTAGATTCCACCTAGTAGCCAAATACATTCCACACAAATATTACTCATGCACTGAATCAACACCTATCTAAATACCTTCCGCGTTGGTTTAACCACCCCCAAACTATCCTTTCAACTAGTTAGGTAATTAAGTTGTCAATTGATGGTCTTGGTTTCACAACTTAGGTCACTATTTTTTCATTGTATTGTATTTAATATATCAACTAAAGGTAGTGATATTCATGACTATTGTGCTCACACTTAATCATATCTCACATGAATAAGTATAGTCTATAAAAACTGCAAAAATAGCATCACTGAGTCATAATTCATTAATTAATAACAGTTTTAAATAAATACCCTCATTAGCCGGCAAGGCTATCCAACATACAAGTACACAAATAAAATAATTTTTTTTACAGCACACACAAAAATAACCAATAAAATTAAAGTCACCCCAAACTTAAAGTTCACATTGTTCTCAATGTGACAAAAGAGAGCAAAATAAAAAAAAAAAAAAAAGAGTTAACCCGAATCGAAAGGCGTGGAGACAACATCGGACTTTCAGTTGATCAGTACGCATTGGGATTGGGATGACGATGTGTAGCCTAAAATATATAAAAAAATTAAATGTATTTAATTACGAAAAATCAGGAAACGTGCTCTACTTTCTAATGCAGTCCTAAAATTCTACATGCAATGCAATAAACATATAAGAGATAGAAAAAATGGATTGCCTCACATTAAGCGCTTGATTTATAGTCTAGAGCTCGACTTATTGTCTGGTTGCTTTACGGCACTTTAAATAGTGTTTTAGAGGACTTGCTTTGCTTGCATCTATTGACTTTACACTATTTTTCGTTTATCCTCAAAAAATTTAACTTGCGCTTCTCATATAAATATAATTGTAGTTTAGCACCTTGCTCAAACATCACTACGAAAACTTCAACTTCCTCATCGACCTTAATCACAAAATCAATTTTAGAATAAATATGAAGTCGAAGAATTGCTTGATAAATGAAATATCATTGAATGTCAATTTTTTATTTTGATCATTTAGGATCAACTTCTCTTTTTTCCATATACTCTTCTTCTTTTGATTTTGCATCTTGCTTCCCAGTTTCTTCTTCTTCTTCAATTGCCAACTGTTTGTCCTTTTTCTCTGGGCTTTTCATGTGAATTTATGGCAGTTGTACATCGCTCCTAGTGATTGCATTTACCTGTAGTGATTACATTTACCTGTTGTTTTGGATTTGTCACTGTATTGTTGGGTAAAAGTGCCTGGTTTCTATTTGACAATTGCAGGGCTAACTGGCCAATCTGAGTCTGCAGTTTTTTGATAGAAGCCTATTGATTTTGATAATATGTGTCATGTCTCTCCATTAGTTTATCAGTCTTTTGCATATACTGTTGGAACATCTCTCCCAAACTTGGTCTTCAATCTTGCTAAGCATTGTTGGCATTACCACTGTTCTGATTATCAGACCACCTGAAATTTGGGTGTTGCTTCCAACCCAGACCGTATGTTTGTGAATATGGATTATACTGGTAATGTGTATTATTCAGCACAAAATTGACATGTTCTGAAGAGGACAATAACATACAATTTGATGTCGAGTGGTTAGCCCCATAGTTTTCGCACATGATGGTTGCTTGGATGGCATTCATTATTTGCGTTCTGACCAAGATCTCCACTGCTTTTGTCAATGCAGCAAGTTGTGCATTAGTAGCATCTGCCATTTGCAAGAAATAAACAAAGAAGAAAGAAAATAGTAATAATAACAATAATGAACTAACACTAACTATTAATCTAAACTAATATAAAATAAGAATAGTCTCCGGCAACGGTGCAAAAAATTTGTTGTGAAAATAATGTAATTGCAAGTGTACAATATCGCAAACAAGTAATAAAGTGGACATATTGAGTCCAGATTATCTTTCCCACGAATACTATCTTATTTATATACTAGTTAAATTAATCTTAATACTAATCTATTGAAAACAATTTGAAATAATTTGATTTGAAGAATTAAACTACAACTATTGAATTTTAGACAAAATAATGTAATAACTTATGCGAAAGCAAAAATTAAGAATTTAGAAAATATGATTATTAAAGCGTTTGGATTAACGAATTCACCGTAGTTGTCATATCTAATTTCTTCTCTCAAGATTTATTCTTAATGTTGTATTCGGTCGAATTCACGAATTTAATCTAATTTATCTCTCTCGAGTTCAAATTAGTTCTATCTAATTAAGTCAACTTAGGCAGTCAGAATAGTCCTTAATTAGATGTATTAATTCTCCTAAGAATTTAATTCAGACCGCAACAATAATAAAAGCGTATCTCTACTTTTTATCCAATTGCCGAATTTTACTAAGTGGTCTAGATTAATAATTTAGTTCTCAATTTATTACAATTCACAAATTAATGACAAATAATGGCCAATTATTTCAAGCATTAAGAGAATATGTAAAATCAAAACATAATTAATTGATAAGCAAAACTTGAGAGTCGAAATTAAAGAATTAAACTAGGCTACATCATTCATCCAAATTAAATAATTAACTACTCATAATTCGGTCTAAACACAATATGGAAAGTTCGGAATACATAACCGGATCTTGAATAAAAGAGGAGCGACATTGAATATCTTGCACCAAAATTCTTTGTCTTCACGTTCTCTTCAAGATCTTGATCGTTCTTCGTCTCTTTCTCTATGATTCAACAACCCCCTTTTGACCTATATTAGGTCTTTATATAGTGTTTTACTAATTTTAAAACTCTTGTACGTGAAAAGACTTACAAGACCCTGATTAGAGTTGAAAATAAGTCAAAATAGTCCAGACACAAGCAAAAGCAAATAGCATTCTTGTCATGATCAAACCATGATCACACCGCTGAAAAGTAAAACAAATTTTCAAATTCAGTGCCAATCACCAAATTGCACACTTAGTCTTCCAAGTTTTGATATATTTTTTATTTGATCTCCACTTCATAACGTGTCATTTTTTCCTCTTTAGTCTCTTATTTGCAGTCTAAGTCCTTCAACATTAGATTTTGTCCTCTTTAGTCCTCTAATTTCTTCTTTCATTTCAATTTAGTCATCTTTTATTTATAACCCAAGTCCTTAAACTTTTGAATGTTTGCAAGTTGGTCCTCATATTCTAGTCTTCGTACGCCTTTAATCCTTTTTCGCCTATTTTGCTTTGTTTTTCTCCAATTCCATTCGATCTCGGATTTTTACCTAAAACAATTAAATCAACACACAATTAAGTAGAAAATCACTAAAAAGTACTTATAATCGTCCACTTTTAGATAGTCCAGATAAGTGTAAAACCACACTTATCAGTAGACTGACTTTGATACGAACTGATCTAAACAGATGCATAAAATAGGAAAATACAATCTCAAATGATTATTCGTGCATGAATAAAACTCGTGATCTTTGAGGTTAAAGAACAAATTCTTCAAGTTTTATTAATTAATTCAAAATCAAATACAAAAAAAAAAAAACGATAATAAATAAAAGAGTTTAAATAGTACTGAATGAAACGAAAACTCTAATGACGCGACAATGAAGAAAATAACCTTAACTTAAAAATATGAGATATAACAATAATGACTCTAAACTGAACTTTTGCTCAATTGATCCATACATGCTGCTGCTGCTGCTATCAATTCCCACTCCGGTGTACATCGAGAAGCTCTGTGAAACAAATATGTCCCACTTTCTTTAACAAAGCAACAGGATTGTTTGTTGTTGCGTCGAGGTAATATCCGCCTGGACGTAAAATACATTGTACATCAACACTGACACCACCTATATACCAAGAGAAAATAATGAAGTTTATATATTCGCAACTCAGATAAGAGTAAACTGTACTGTGTGTGTTAGAGAGAGAGAGAGGAGAAAAATAGTTACGTACCAACTAGGTCAATAATCTTTTTCAAGGTATGATAGTCGTGTACATCAACTCTAAATCTGATTTCCTGTTTATGTAAATTAAACAAAGAATTTCATTATACTAATCATGAATAGAACGTTCGAAGAGATAGATCATACCTTGAATACGCTTTCGTCTGTCCAGTAACTACAATGCAACATCACAGATTTAGAAGGATTAATTATATGCAAACAATGAACAACACACACACACACATATATATATAGAGTTAGAAAATTACTCTTTTTTCCAAATTTGAATTGAAATAATTTCTGCAAGTGTTTTCACTGCCAATGGGAGTCCATCACACCTGTCCAGAATTTCATCCTTCATTTTTAATATTTCATTTTTCAAATCATTATCTATAAAAAATTTCCTTCTAATTGAGCGCCAGAAAAGAGTCCAACAGTCGTCTCTTGAGAGGAGTTCAATGTTATGCAAATAAGATTTCTCCTTAGGCAATAGTTTTTTACCACTCTTGGACTTTTACTGGTGATAATTACTGAACCATTCATAGGAGAATTCAAAATCTCTTCAATCAAACTATTCAACCCATCTATTACATGCCAAACACCATCGAAAACAACCAAACACTTCCTTGGAGGATTTAAAAAGTCTTCGTTTAGCAATCTACAGAGCTCTAATCCACTACACGAGTTCGAATAAATTTTCTCAAAATCAAAATCATTTTTTCTTTTCACTGATATGCATTCATATTTCTGCTCCGAATCCATGGCCTTTGATAAATCAACCCATAACATGAGTTCAAAGACTTTCTCCATTGTAGAGTTTAAAAAAATGCCCAATGCTACATCGCTTTTACCCGAACCACTCATTCCCAGAATTCCAATTGCACAGTTGCCTTTTGTTTGACTCAACAGATTATTAAGTTTATTATTTTGTCGATTGTATACACGATAATCCATCATATTTTCATTGTGGATCAACAAGACTTGCGAAGTTATTGCTTCTTCTTCGACTGCTTCATCCATGTTATGCAATTTGTCTCTGATTCGGCTCAGCCTCTGACCTGTTTTATACAAATACCAGAGATCCTTACCAGTGCGAGTTGGCGCCAATCTTCGTTTTGCCAGTCTATCTTCTGCTATTCTATTGCACTCAGCCAAAGCATCGTTGATTGCATATAACCACTCTTTCATTTCTATTAGATCTTGTGGGATGAATTTCTTTTTCTGCAAAATGTTGCAAATTTCTTTCAAATTAGTTTTCAATGGTAAATCAGCACGTACCTTTTCTTCTTCTTGAAAATCGTTTACAAACTTGTGGAGCAGAAATTCTGAGTAAATGGTAGCCATTTTCAATGTTTACTGATAAATATGAAAGCATTTGATTTTCTACAATATATATATATAAAAAACAAAGAGGCTTTTGTAAGAGCCAACTTGATATTCAATTCCTCTCCTTCAAGTAATCACTTTGCACTTTAGAGAATTTATTCTTTGCACTTAATAGCAAGTTAGGGACCGTTTACAAGCAAAAGAAAAATTAGGGCACAGGAAGATATGATTAAGGTGAATTATAGTGTAGAGTAATGATATAGCACTCATGGTGGGTAATAATTATGGTACTCACTTGACACGTGGCATAACTACATTGGTCACTTTTTAAAAAGTTTTTTAAAAAGTTATAAACAATTACAATAATAAAACTTGAATTCTTTACATTATGCCAAAGAAACTTATTTTTATTACATTAAAGCCAAAGTTGGGGACACCAAACAATCATGTTAAGAACACCAAATTTTGAAAGTAAGTCATTGTTAATAACGTAGAGATTTGTAGCGAGCTACTTAAATTTAATAGGTATATATGATCTATTTCAACTCAAAATTAACTACTATTACGTTGTGCACAAATACCTTATCTCGGCTAACCAATTCAACAAACACTATTATAAACATAATCAACTACAACACGTGCAACACACGTGACTACACTAATATTATAATAAATATTGTGTTATTTGTTAGTTTCAATTAGCGGTATCTTGGTCTATATATTTAGCTGTTTATAATGATAAAATTGTAATATTTTCTATATTTTTCAGTAAAAAGTGTTTTTTGTTACTATTAAGCAAACAGTAACAAAAAATTGAGATTCTACCTTCTTCAAGAGAAGGCCTTTTTGTGCTTAGAACTTCTAAATAATATGATATATGAGAAATATATTGAGTTTTTTTCTTTATTTTTTTTTTTTTTCTGGAAATCTTCTTTGTGCATGATGAGCTCAATTATTTCTTCAATAAAATACATGTTTGGATTTTTTTAAAAATATTTTGAAAGTTTAAAATATGGATAATTTTTTATCATAGGGTTGATTGATGTTATCATTGGTTACTGTTTCTGTTTAATACGTACACTGGGCTTCCCATGCTAGAATATCTATATTTTCTCGGCTTGATACTCTAGTCGGCCAGTTTTTAAAAATATTTATCAAATCTATATGCTAAAAAATATAGATAAATAAATTTTTGTCATTTTTATAATTTAATTTCTTAGAAAATGTTTGGGGAAAAAACCCTTGTGTTTGAGCATGTAAAATGTTAATTTAAAGAAATGGCATAGGTTAAGTATATATGTTCTTATCTTCATAATCTTTATTTAAGACGAATGAAGCTAAGATATTCCATCTTGAATAAGAAGTTCCAAATCTTAGTTAGCAGGATATGACTTCTGCTTAGTACTATACTCAATTTAAGACCATATAGTCACAGATCTTGTTGCTTTCTGCATATATTTGTAATTGTTCCAATGCCCAAAGAAAGCAGAGGTTATGCAAAAGTTCATGTCTCCTTTTTCATGTAGAGTAAGTTTTCCCTCAATGTAAAGGCCTTATCTGGTCGTGACTCCTGGGTAACCACATGGGCTAACCTGTAAGGCCAGAGTGGGCTCAGCCATCAGCCTCCACTTGAATTATATTAGGAGTTCTTTCACAATTTTTAGATATAGAGAGATAACAAGTCCTCCGTTCTATATATATTGTTGCAGCCATCTAGTTTACTCGTACTACCAAAAAGTCTTTGAATGTCCCACTACTTCATTCATGGCCTATTTTTTTTATTGATCTCCCTTTCAGACTCGTTCAACCTTATACAAGAAATTAGAATCTATATGAAGATTCAAGTATTTATGGTACCCTACGAATGACTTTTGAAAGTGAATATCGTTCGCAATAGTCGCCCTGATAGTTGACCCCTACAACGAAAAATTTCGTATGCTAGCTCCCATAAGTAGTAGAGGAAAGCTCGGCCTTAATGCATCCCATTTGTATCATGGGTTAAGCCTGCTATGTATCCCTGCTCCATCTACCATTCGTGACAATCCACTTCTGGTATGATCCACTTTTGGTATGCCCGCTTATTCGTCCACAATTACTGACAATCCATCCTTTTATTTTGTTTTTGGGTAAATAGTACTGGAGATTCCGAAATTTTGAACCTTGTGACGATGGAGTTCCAAACCTTCAATTTGTAGCACCCTAGGTTCATAACATTTAGAAACCGCACGAGCATGGTCCTTATGTTATAAACACCGTTAGTTTGACTTGTAAATGGTTAAATTTTTTTAAAATGATCAATCTACCCTTTTTCGAATTAAAATAAAAAACTAGAAAGAAAAAAATAAATAAAGGAAAACCCTCTTCCACTTGTTTTTCTCCAATCAACCCTCACCCCCACTTCTTCTTCACCAACCGACCCCTAATCCCGATCTATCAAAAGACCATGAGACTTGAACATATATGTTACGTTAATTAAATGTAGAAGCGAACATAAACTTAATCAAACATTGATATTTGGCATCAAGTGTCCCGGTCGGTGTTGGTGTTGCATATGGATTCACATCTACAGTCGGTAAAAGCAAAATAATAGTATCTCTGCTTTGTGACGATTTTAAAATGCTTGTCTTCGACATCAAATTCAAACTCAAGCTTTATATGCTTCACATTTCAGTATCTTGGCTGCAAAACAACATTGTACACTATACGATAATACAGTGAAATCAATAATTTCTGCATTATTGCTTGTTTCAATTCAAATCAAATCAAATAAGGAAATTGGTATTGTATTGAGTATCCCAAATTGTAATTATCTTTCCATTTTTTGCTTTATCCTAACCTTTTGAAGTTAGCAAATTGTAACAATTTCTTTTCTAGCCATTACTCAGCAACCAAATTTACAAGGAATAAAATTGGATCAATTGCATCAATTGAAATCTATATCTATATCTATACTAATTCTAAAAGTCCCTTAAAAAGAAAAATATTTTTGGACGATATTGTCCTTCAAATAACTTATAATTCCTAAAATCATCTTTCAATTAATATAATTTATTTTAGCTTTAATTTAAACTATTTAATACTATATAAATATTGTATTTTGATCATTAAAAGTGATTTGTCTCTTTAGATTCTATTATATATTGTAATTAATGAAAATAAATAAAAATATACTAATAAAATTTTTAATATATTGAAATTATTATCTTTAATTGTAAACAATCAAAGAGTCAATCTTATTATGCACGAGAATTTAAGCAAATTTATTCGTCAACATAACAAAACAAGATGAATTTGGCTTTGCATTTGACTTTTTTTATTATTGATTCATACTTTCTTCCTCTGTTCAAAATATGGGAGAAATATTTATGGACGATATTGCCCCTCAAATAACTTATAATTCCTAAAATCATCTTTCAATTAATATAATTTATTTTGGCTTTAATTTAAACTATTTAATACTATATAAATATTGTATTTTGATCATTGAAAGTGATTTGTCTCTTTAAATTCCATTATATATATTGTAAATAATGAAAATAAATAAAATATACTAATAAATTTTTAATATATTGAAATTATTATCTTTAATTGTAAACAATCAAATAGTTAATCTTATTATGCACGAAATTTAAGCAAATTCATTCATCAACATAACAAAACAAGATGAATTTGGCTTTGCATTTCGACTTTCTTATTATTGATTCATACTTTCTTCCTTTGTTATTCGCCTTTATTTTTTATTATGCCAAGAATATTTTTTTCTTCGCAATAACGATTTTTAATCTTTGATAATTAGTTTGATAGTAATGTGGTAATAATAGATGTGTTCATTTTCTATGAATAATTCACTAATTTTAAGAATATATATGATAGTAATATTGATTTTAGATTTTGATTTCTATATTTTTTCTTGATTTAGAATATTTGTTCGATGTAAAAATGTTAATTATTGTGGTAGTCTTGATAACAAATAGATTTAAGCTCGAATGATGTTTTATGTCATTTTGTAAGCAATTAAACGTATATTTATTGTGAAAAAACGAGTTAGAACAAGGAGAATTGATGTTACTCTAAATCTTTCAAACACGCGGCTGAGGAAGACATAACTTGGATAAAGTCAGTCATGTTATGTATAAGGTGAAAGTAAATCTTGTATAATAAGTGATTTTATGTGATGAGTTAAAATCACTGTCCAAATATCTGGTTGTTTTGAATTTTCTTAAAATTTAATAATATTTCAGATGGAATTACGGGAAAGAATGCATGAAGAGAATAAAAAAAAAACCCTTATGGTGTGTTTGATTGGCACATTTTCCATGGAAAATGTTGTCAAATCCAAAACTTTTATTTTCTACTTTTGTTGTTTGATTACACATGGAAAAGAAAATGGATTTTCTAGGTACAAGTATTTAAAGCACATATTTGCCTACTTTCTTGGAAAATATTTTCTTACCTATTTGGTGGAATTTTTTTTCCACCTTACATGGAAATTCTTTTCTTTTCCATGGCAATGAATCAAACACACCCTTAATTTATAGGTGCATTAAAATTGAATGGATATTGCAATAGAAAATTCTTCTTTATCTTATGTCAAAGAATTTTGAGATTCTTTTTTCTGAGAAATAATTACCTAAAAAGACTAAATATTTTGTTTTCGTGTGCTTTTTATAATGATATAAATACAGAAAATTAATGAAAAAACTGTGTTATACTTATATATACTATTTTCGTGTATTTTAGAATTTAATACTAATTTTCATAAAAGAAAGTTGTCTTTTCTGATATACCATTAGATATAAATTTTAAAATATAATTAAAAGAGTAACAATAATCTTTCAAACTTAATATTCATGTAGGCCATGTATTTTTTAATGAACCACATGTTTTACCAAGAAGTTTGAATATAATTCCTTAGTTGGTCATAATCATTGATGAACTTATGATTGAAAATGAGTTTTATTTAAGTGTTATATTCATCGATAATTTTAAAATAAAAAAATCATAATATTATTACAAAATCACGTGCAACGCACGTATTCTTAACTAGTTACATCTAAGAAGTCCTAAAAGAGAAAAATATTTTTTGACTATTCTACCCTTACAAATTTTTTAAAATTTCATATTCACCTTTAGTATTTATTAATGTATAATTATTTTTTAATATTTTATTGTTCATCATTATTGTATACTAAGTTTTTAACAATTTATTAAATGTACAATTAAAATTTTAAAACATCCTATCTATTAAATTAAATATGAAGTGAAAATATGATCTCTATTTTTTTTTTTTTTTGGCATTAAATAGATGAAAAGAATGAGAAGTGGGTTTTAAAAAAAAAAAATGAATGGCAAAAGTTGTAATTACGCATTAAAATTTAAATCATGGTTGTCAAAATTGAAATAGAGATGAAAATATTATTTTTAATATATTAGATTAGAGTGATTATGAGAATGTTTTGTTCTGTTTTTTTTTTTTTAATCTTTTTTTTTCAAACTCATTTTCGACCACATGTTTTGTGGGACCTACAACTTTTATCAACTTTTCAACCACATATCTTACCAATTTTTTTTAAATCTCCTAAAAAACTACTTTTAAATTCCACCAAACATATACTATAGTTCAAAACTAACGCTTAATTTTTTTTTAATTTTTAATTTTATTAATATATATAGAACGTTGTTCTCATCTTACTTTTGTCCCTCAACAATATTCTCACAACATATGCAAGCATTAACACTTTAATTTTTGTTTCTTCTTACAATTATGAAGTTTTGATTTACGTCGTCAAATCAGATACGTCTAATAAAAAAAAATATACACAAACAATATTGTTTACAATAAACTACTTCCATCAAAATACAATATTATGTAGTCAATCATTACATTCTCTCACAATAAAATTAGTAATTATTAATTTTATTATTTTAAAATATAGCCATTGATATCATTAATTCCATAAGATTTGATGTCAATGGTTCATTAATCATCAAAACTTAAATCACCAAAGAATCTTCACTAGATTCAAGTTATTGTTGGTATTATCACCATATAAAACCCATATTTGATTGTAATTGTACTTCTATAAATGAAATTAACTTTTAATATTTTATTTATTACTCTTTTATTGTTCATTATTATCGTACATTAAATTTTGGATAATTTGCACTTTTGGTCCCCAACCTTTGCGCTTAGTTACTAATCTACACTCAACTAGTTTTTATAGTATTAGACATCCTCAACCTTTATAGTTTGTTGCAAATCATGTCCGCATTGATATATTTTGTGGTTGTCATCCTCTTTAAATAAACAAAAATAGAAAAAGCTAAAAACAACAAAAAAATAAAAAAAAAATTTACAAATGAAGTCTCATAACTTATAAAAAGTACAAAATAACTTTATCTTCCCCAATTTGCTATCCCAATTAAAAATTGACATGCAGATCAAATACTGAAATCAAAAGCCTAAATTCAATTTCTTTCCATTAATCTCCACTAAATTGAGTTCACTTTACCAAATTAATCATCTAAAAACATATCAAATACGAACAACCAAACCCTAATTACAAGATCTACCCAAACCACACAATTCCAGACTTTTTACCTTCTTATAATTCTTCACCAGTCGTGCATTCTCCAAAGACTGAGAGAATTTCCACTCAAGCGACAGTGCTGGACCAGCCGAAGCAGCCGCCGCATCTCCACCATCACCACCATTTATCTTCTCCATCGTTTCTTACTCTTACCAATCGAGAGAATTTCTACTTGAGCGGCAGTGAATGCACAATGTGTTGAACATGGAATACTTTGCACAAATTAAGACTTCTTATGAAGAAGAAGAAGCACTAGTGAGAAACTTGAGTTTTATTAGAGAGTTGTTCCTATTCTTTTCTTTGTTTTGGAAATAATCACCCAACACAAACCTTAAGAAGGCAATATAAGCTTGTTTGGCTTTGGTTGAGAGGATCCAAAATTTAAATTAAAAATGACTAGACATCAATAACAAAAGTTTGAGATGACCAGTAGTTGCAGGATGCCGAAATGCCCTATTCATCAATGAATTCTTTCCAGCAGTTACAAAGATTTAGAAAACATGCATGAGCTTCTAGGTATTGCAAAACTCACCATCCCAAAACTTCTATGAACTAATTTTTCACTTTGGATTCAATCCATGGCTGCTATTAGATTCAAAATCGAACGAACTTATAATATATTTTTGATGTGGTTTTTGGTGAAGAATGAATAGAGAACACAAGTCTACAACTATGTGTGAGATGAAGTTGAAGTTGGGTAGATTTTTGGGAAGATAAAATTATTTTGTGCTTTTTAAAAGTTATGGAATTTTATTTGTAATTTTCTTTTATTTTTTGTTATTTCTAGCTTCTTCTTTTTTTTTTCTATTTTTGTTTATTTAAAGAGGATGAAAAATCCTTCAAAATATATCAACAGGAACATGATTTGCAATTACTTTGAAAAGTTGGGGACCAAAATTGTAAATTACCCTTAAATTTTTAACCATTTATTAAATGTACGATTGTAATTTTTAAATATTTAATATATTAAATTAAATATGAAGGTGCAAAGTTGTTCTCATTTTTTTTTTTTTTTACGTAGATAAAAGAAATGAGAAATTGATTAAAAAATGAATGGAAAAATTATAACTTTTTTTTTATTATTGCATTAAAATTCAAATCATGATTGTCAAAAATGAAATAAAGATGAAAACATTATTTTTAATACATTAGAGTGAGAGAGAACGAGAACATTGGCACTTTTTTAGTTTTTATTTCTTACTTACATTTATATTGCTTTTATTTACATCGTCAAATCAGACATGTCTAACAAACGAGAACATACACAGAGAATATTGTTTACAATGAACTATTACTCCAATAAATTAACAATTATATAGTCAATCATCATATTTTCTCACAATAAAATAAAATTAGTAATTATTAGTTTTATTCTTCGTAAAAATGCAGCCCTAAAGATTCTTATTAATACATCCATAATTCCATAAGATTTTATATAAATGGTTCGTCAATCATCAAAAGTCTTCACTGGGTTCAAGTTACCACTCGTAATACCACTTTATAAAACTTATCTCTGATTGCAATTATACTTCTATTAATGTAAATAAAATACTAACATTAACAATACAATACAACATGTTATCAAAATTGTATTTTTTTTTTAATCTTTATTGTAATTGCTAATTTAACATTTTAATTGTTAACAATTAAAAAGTAAAAAAAGTAAAATAGTAAAAATTGACAATATAATTACAAAAGTACGTGCAACGCACGCGTATCTAACTAGTAATAAGAAAAGGAGGAAACACTAAACATGGGGACTCCCATTGGGGAGGGCCGTCGCGAGGCAATTCCCAACGATATTCATCTCGAGAAAATATCGAACCTAAAAATAATGTAGTAAAAAGGGCACCCAAATAAATTTCTTGGTAAATTACAAATTTTGCATTGGAAAATGGAATCTTTTGCTACATATACAATTGGGTCTGTATTGTTTGTTGCATAAGATTTTTGAGATGAACGAACGGAATATTTAACCACTCCAAACGTCCATTCAAGAGTAAATTTGGGACATAGAGTAAGAGAGTTCATTTCTTGAATTTGAACAAGTTTAGATAAATTTGGGACATGAGGGGAGGGGAGGTAATTTTCAATTACTGTCACCACAGGGAAATGCTATGGGGAGTAGTTATCAAAGTATTCGGTGGCCATTGAACAATGAAAAAATACTTAACATTAAAGTAAGCACTTATTCAATGGTTACCGAACATGTGTTCGGTGATTTTGATAACTACTCCCCACTATAGAAAGTAGATCATTTTTCTACTGTCACAAGAACATATTCGGTGGTCTTGATAACTACTCCCACTATGGGGAGTAGATCATTTCTCTACTATCACAAGGATTAGTTACAATTTTGTATTTTGTTTCGATTTCTCTTTGTTTAACAAAAGTCAACTATTAGTTAAAATAGACTAGAACAAAAGTAATTCATTTTTTTTAAATCTCCATTCACCTAGTGACCACCTTAGTCACTCATATCAGCACATTTGAAGTCAATAAATAATTTTATTATCACTATAATTGTTTAAGGTTTTAAAAATGATGACTTTACATGAAAATGGGAATAGATAAAGGTATTAAGATTAAGCTGTGTTAACACATATTTACAAAAGTTCGTACGTTATGTTTAGTCTTTGATAAATAAATATTTATGTTAATGAACATATTGAAGGGAAAAAAGTTAAATAACTAGTAAAACAAATGTCATATCTTTAACTATTTATTTTTTTAGGCGAGATAATTTCAAATTTAAAAAAATTTGAATCTAAGAGGAAGTATTTACTTAAAACCTTTATAGAATTTAAAAGTTTAAGTATATTTAATACAAATTTTTAAACTCTATAAAAGTCTTGGGTATTTAATATAAATATTTAATCATGCAATATTCAATTCAAATTTTTTAAAATTTTACAAAATTCAGAAATATTCAAAATATCAATGACTTTTAATGAGTTTATATATAATATTTTATATACCAACTTTAAAGCACAATGTATAAATAAAAAGTGAGTGGTGATCTCCTCCCCACAATTTTTTGACCAATTGCCCACTACCATGTAGGCAGTGGGCAACATGATTCCTCCCCACTGTGGGGAAATCACCACTTAATAAAAGGTATTACAATTTCTCTCTCATTCATATTTAAGACTTTGAAAAAAAAAAAGTTTTTCATTTTATATTTTTTTCTTTATGCAATATTTCTTTTTTTTTTTTTCTCTTTTTTTTTTTACGAACTTTAGAGTTAAGATTAATATTTTTTTTTCTTTCTTTAATGTGATTTTTTTAATCTTCAATATTCTCTTAACCATTTTTTTTCTTTTTTTCTTCTTTTTCATTCTACGAACTCTATAAGTGTGATTGATTAGTAATGTTTTTTTTATGAAAAAGAATATTAATGTTTTTATCTCTATTCAATTCAATTCAATTCAATTTGATTTTTTTTCTCTTTTAAGTATTTTCCCAACCATTTTTTTCATTTCTTTTTTACCGTTCTATGCGTCCAATTAATGTCATAAAAAGTATTATTAACTCGTTATAAATGATTGTTTTTATGATATGAATGTTCCGTCATAACTAATTATTTGATAAATTAGTCTATTACGACGGCAAATTAATGTCATAAAAAGTATTATTAACTCGTTATAAATAACTTTTAAATGTAACACCTATTATTTGCTTGATAACTAAACCGTTATATATAGTTTTCATGACACCCCTTATGCCGTTGTAAATTTATTTACAACACCTATATTTGTGACATACCATTTATCGTCACAAAATCGTTGCAATTACTTTTTGCCACAGTCTAGGTACCTTATTGTAAAGGTTAGTAGCCGTCGCAATAACCAAAAATTCTTGTAGTGAAGAAGAAATAACATACATTTTGTAAGAATGTAGATGGGTTAGATTCTAACCTTGAAATAAAATTTCTTGCATAGATGAAATGAGTTGGATTCTAACTATTAAATGAGTTAGATTCTAAGTTAGAAATCTTCTCTTATTCAGCACACAGCAGACAAATGAATTTGAAATCGTTTAAAATGTAATAAGCGGGGAAGAAAATGTATGGATATATTTGATAATTTGCTTGTAAAATGAGTTAACCATTAAGATAAATTTTTTCAGTCACCCTGCTATTCAGCGATATTCCAACATGTTAAGCTCTAGGTGTTGAGATATTTTTCAAAACTTGGTAGTCAAAATTTGGAAGATATCTTGGGTCGACTAAAATTGAACAAGTTTTCTAATCTTGGAACTTTGGTAGTCGAAACTTTGAAGACATCTAAGTCGACTAAAATTGAACAAGTTTTCAAATATTTGACTTTTGGCAGTTTAAACTTGTGAGAAAATTAGATCATTCATTAACTATAAATTAACGTGGTTTATTCTTTTTTGTATATGTAACTTGAGGGTTTTATGAGAGAAAAATTGTAAGTTTAACATCCTAGTTGTTTTTCTTATTCTCTTTGTGGGTTGTACAAAGAATATAAATTGATGGGTGTGGTAAAGCTTTAGATATTATTTTTCTTGAGATACTTGGAGATTTGGGTGAGTGAAATCTATATGATTGTAACAATTTTTCATATAGTGAAAGCTTTGACATTGTATAAATCTTTCTATCTTTTATATTTTTCTGTTTCGTTATTTTTTCCGAACAAGGATCTTGTGGACAATAAATGAATTGGTTTCAATTCCTAACACTGATATCAGAACATCATGTCGTTCAGAATATTGGTGCCCAGAGAATATATATCTACCAAATATGATGTGGAGAAATTTGACGGAAGAATCAATTTTGGCTTGTGGTAAATACAAGTCAAAGATGTTTTGATTCAATCTGGACTACACAAGGCTTTAAAAGGAAAACCAAACCCTGTTTCTGACAAAAATACTGAAAAATCCAGTATGAGAGATGAGATTTGGAAAGATTTAGATTTGAAAATTGCAAGTACGAGACATCTCTATTTAGCCAAAAATGTTCTTCCAAATATTCATAAAATACCTACTACAAAAGAACTTTGGAAAAAACTTGAACAATTGTATCAAATAAATAATCTTTCAAATCGGTTATACTTGAAGAAATAATTTTAATCTTTGCGAATGAATGCAGGTACAAAAATTTTAGACCACCCGAGTGTTCTCAATGAGATCGTTTCTGAACTAAAGGCTATTGGAGTTAAACTTGATGATTAAGATAAAGTGTTAAGACTCATCTAGTTTCTTCCATCCTACTATGAACACATCAAACCAATTTTGATGTATGAGAAAGAAACTGTAAGTTTTGAAGAAATTACAAGTAAATTAATTTATGAAGAAAGAAAGTTGAGTGGTAGAAGTAATATTTCATCTGAAAACTCATTATTTGTTGCTGAAAAATAGAAGAAGAATAATACCATTAAAAGAAAAGTATATTGTTGGAATTGTGACGACATGGTCACATGAGAAAAAATTGTCCAAAAGCTTAGATTGGACCGTCCCAAAACTAAGCGATCACATAAAATGTGTTTTCTAGTAATCTATATCCACTAAGGCTATGTTTGATTCCCTTTTTTTCATGGAAAATGAAAATTTTCCACCAATTTTTCAAATTTTCTTTTCTGTTTGATTAAGCAAAATTTTCCATGGAAAAGTCATTTTCTCACATATTTTCCAACTTTTGTTTGATTGTAATCTTTTTTTTTTTTTCCATGGAAATTTTTTCAAAGTTTTCACTTTTTGGCCATATTTTCCTTGTTTTCAAGGAAAATATTTTCCAAATGGGATAGAGAATTTATTTTCCACTGGAAAATTGTTAACATTTTCCAACCTATTTATTTTCATAGAACATTTTCTAACCCATATTTTTTTGGTAATTCATTTCTATAGAAAATATTTTCTTTCCACCCAAATTTCTTAATCAAACACAACCTAATAAATTTTGTCACGGGACAGGGTACAATAAATAGGCAAAATGAATAAAATTAAGATTAAGAAAAATTAAAAAAAATTTATAATATACGGCTTGAAAAAAAAAAAGTGTTAAAACTCTTTCTCACAATAAAAAAGGTATCCAAAGAACACGAACAAGAAAAATGTGTCTCATTGCTTCCGAAGTTTGTGTACATCATTTATTTGGCGCTTGTCTTTTCGTTTCCTGGGATCTCTTTTAATTGCAAAAATATTCAATGTGATTATAGATCTTAAATTTATAAGGTTATGCCTAATGTATTTGCACTGAAATTATCTAAATTCACCTTCAGAATATAAAATATTTAAAATTTTATTTAATTACTTCTCACAAAATATAAAATATTAAACGAAATATAATTAAAAATGAAGAATTATTTCTGTAATTATTGGACATTGATTTCGTGAAAGCTCGATTCCGTATGCTATGTCAGGGATTTAAATTTCACAAATATTGAAAATTAATGAAAACAGACTACTTTAAATGGTCTAGAATAACGACAGTAAATACATTTGATTTTTTTTTTTTTAAAAAAAATTAAATTTGAATTTGTTTGTGAACTGCACATATATTCTTAGGGTTGTTAACTGGTTATATGAAGTCATTGACGTGTTCTTTATTTTTTTTGGTCCTATTTTTATATTTAGCTTTTCAGTAATTATTAATATATTTTGTCTTCGATTATACTTTTCATTTCGTATCATTAAATAAAAAAATTTACAAAAATGTAATAAAACATTTGTCATTTATTTTAATGCGATAACAAAATATTTGACAAAACGAAGAGAAAAATAGCATATTTGGTCCCAACTTTTAAAAAACGTAATGAATATATCCTTAACCTTTAATAATAGCACCGGACATCCCAACGTTTAAAAAAAAAGTATGGTAGGTCCTTAATGACGAAATTTCCCCCTCTTTTAAATAAATAAAAAACCAACAACAAAAAAGAAAAAAAAGAATAGAAAAATAATCAATTATATTCCAAAAAATAAAGAATAACAAATATGCCATCTTCTTTATCAAATCTCAGCCAATATTAATTGCCAGCTTGAGAGTTTTGGAGTAGTGGTTATGAGCATTTTTTAAAGTATCGATTTTGAAATTTTATGAGTGGTCCGATTTTAAGTGGTTTTTAGTAGCAATTTTAGAAATAGTCAAACCCATGCTTGTGAGTTTATTATCCTACGGTTCAGAAAGTTTTTTAAAAGAATCAAATTACATATATGCCCATATATATAAAAAAAAAAAAAAAAAACAAAGAAGGTATGTATAATAGTATGGTATTGTGTAATTTTTCTCTCCGCTTTTTTTCCCTAATAATCAAAATTATATTATTAAATTTATATTATTGAATTAAGTTAATAAAATTCCTTATGATCATGAACCAACTTCTCAAATTTTTTCATCTTTAATTCATGACCATATTATTATATGTTAACTAATACCTACAATCCTTGTTTTTTCATTGTTGGAGCAAAGATAATTTAACTAAAATAATATATAAATCAAGTTAAACTTATAATCTAAGGAGTAATCGATCATTGAAAGAAATATACCAACTATAATTGTTTAGTCCCACAATGAAAAACATAAAGATAAAAATCTATGTAGTAACGGATCATCGCTCATAAATATCAAATCTTCACCTGTAAGTGCAATAAATAAAGACAAATTATTTTGCCGCATTTTGGAGCATCTTCATTAACACACTTTTACGATGGTGCACCGAGAATGAGTAAAATACATGCATCTTTGAAGGATTCTTAAGAAGAAAAGTCTGTTCATTAAGCAACTCATCATCATCTTCAGCCCCAATCTCAACTAAATGCTCCAACAATTCATTGTCCTTTGAAGAAGATTGGTTTGCACATTGCAATAACACTTTAGCTAGATGATTTGTTGCCTTGTTAATTGCACCAACCGCCTCTTTGAATAAGTTGTTATCCTCACTAACCTTACGTCTACTCTTGTACTTTTTTGATGCACTGCAAACTTCGGATTAGCAACCTAGAGAATTCAAGATTTACAGCTTCCAATGTAACTTCATTCTGTTCTATCATCTCATCAATTTCATCAACCGTGTTCATTGCACTTTTTTAAGCTAAATGAGCTATTTTCCTCTCAATCTCCCTAGGGGTATCACTTTCGTCTCCATTGGCCTTATCTTTTACAAAAATTCCAGATAACTTGTCATAATTATATATATGATTGTTCTTCTATTTTGCAGCATTTGGATTCGACTGTAAAAAATCCATGAAATGATGTTTTTTATGAAAGTAAATTAAACAAAATAAGAATAGGACTATAGTTTATGCAAACTTCAATAAGTTTGTCCCACACTTCGGGTTCGGCAAGCTATGTTGAAGTAGTTTGATCATATGCAAACCCATTTAATCTATCTTTAAACACGTCATGGCAAGCTGACCAAGATTTTTTGATATTTTTCATGTGATTTTGGATCTTGTCATTGTCTCATCCAATGTGTGGAAACTTTTTCTTCATTGTTTGCAATATTTTCTCGTGTGCTTGCGACGTGAAGGTCTTGCCCACCCTATTTCCTTCCACATGCTCATGCAAATATGCTTCAATGAGAATATCATCCATTAATTGGGTACAACACAATTGTGGCTCTTTCTTCACCTTTGGAGGCATCATTCTCTTGTAAAGAATAGTTACACAACAAGAAAAAATTAAAAAATATATATAATTAACATTAAAACAATACATCTTACTTAATATGATAAAACCAAAACACTTAAAAAGTATTAATAACAATTCATACACCCGTTAATGTTTGATAAAAAATACATTAAACAAAGAAAACTTACAAGTAAGTGTCATTCATTACCCGTGTTGACCTTAAAAAAGACGCCAACAGAACTCCACACCTCATCTTCCTACGTGTGATTTTCCTACACACTTGGACGACCACGTGGTTTAGTGAGCCACAATAATGTACCTGGAACTGAGTAGATAAGATGTTTGTGTGTAGGAAACACACGCTCTGGTAGAGGTGGTGGCTTGGGGGCCCTTATCTACTAATTTTTCAAGTGGGTATGAACACTCAAGTTAAATAGCATAGATGACTTGTGTTTGCATAGATGACTTGTGTTTTGTGTAATGTTCTCAAATATTTTCATCTCCCATTTCTTGTGGGAATGGCTTTGGTATTTATAGGTGAATTTTGATTGGTCGACCATCATTCGATGTGCGACACATGGCTCAATCTTAGTGGTCTTCGTGTCACATCCTAGACATCACATCAGCAATTTAATGGATAGGTCCCTTTTAGCTGCATGTTAGGAAGCTATGATTATGACAGGCCATTCTGGCAAGCTGTCCCCATCATTTCTGACTTGCATTGTTAGAGGAGGCTTCCTTCATATGCAACCGAGGCCACTCTCCACAAAAATAAGAACGTCTCATCCCAAATCTCCTTGGCAACAAGAACCCTCCCTTCTTCTCAAATCTCCTGGGCCACGTGGAGCACCACGCATCTTCAAACCCTCCTTGGACAAGAGGCTGGGAGATGCGGGGTGCAACGCAGACTAGGGGGTAACAATAGTCCCCCAAGTCCAGACCATTGCCATTTATGCGAGATGCAGAACTTGGTAAGAGGCTTTGAAGGGCGGACAATAGTCTCAGCAAGCGCCCGGCCTATTTAGAGAGGCAATGAGCAAGGCCCTTGCATGGGTACTGATGTGTCTGCAAAGGTGGGACCAGCAGGCAAGGCCTTTAAGAGGCGGCAAGATGCTGGACAGCATGGCCACGTAGAGCGGCGATGGTGGCTAGAGAGGCTGGGAACACCTAGGGCGTAACATGGGGTTTCTGCTTTTAAGGCCATGGAAATGGCGCAGTATGGTATGCGAAGCCATGTAGATAGAAGCCCGCCTCCTCTTCATACGGGTGTTTTTCTGCCATTTTTCCCATAGTTGCGTAACAATAGTCCCCTAAGTCTGGGCCCTCGTCATTTATGCGAGGTGCTGAACTTGGTAAAATGTCCTTGAGGTGGCGGACAATAGTTCCAGCAAGCGTTTGGCCTATTTGGAGAGGCAATGGATGAGGCCCATGAACAGATGAGGCCCTTGCGTGGGTACTAATGTGTCTGCAGAGGCAAGCTGAGGCCTGGCCTTCTTGGGAAGCGAGGCTTTAGAGCAGAGATATGTGTCTGTAGGAGAAGTCCCAATTTGGAGGAAGATTGACTACAAAAGCTGAGCCATTGCCTAGACTGGTGTCTGAAGCAAACTATGAGGTGAGGACTGACGGTTCAGGCAATGAGGCGTTCAATGATTACACAAGTATGGGGAGTATGGAACGTTTCGTTGGGCATGCTGAAAATACGGTTGCATGTAATTATGGTATTTATTATGGGGGTTGTGCAAGTCATTTGAGGCGATGCCTTGTTCAGACGGGTGAAAGGCACTAGCCGTTCAGAGCCATTGATTGAGATGACCTTCCTTAGGAAAAATTGGTGAGCACGTGGATGATGTGGCCTGGAAGTGGGGCCTCAACTTTCTAAATATAGTGATGAGCGATAATGCTAGCTTCTCCATATCGGGGTAACATGCCTCTGCCCCTAGGAAGGCCTTGCTTATGTAATAAACAGGTAGTTGATGTTTCTCTTCTAGAACCAAAAACGAGCTCACTGATTCATATAAGACTGCTAGGTAGAGGAGTAGAATCTCTCCTGACTTAGGTTTGAATAGAGGGAGAGCTCGACCGAGGTGTTCCTTCAGGGCCTAGAACGCAGCCTTGCATTTCTCAGTCCATTCGAATTTGTGACCCCTCTTCAAAATTTTGAAGAACAGAAGACACTTGTCTGTTGCTTTTGAGACGAACCTATTGAAGGCTGCCATTCTTCCAATGAGGCGTTGCACATCTTTTGGCCTCCTAGGCGACTTCATTTCAATTAGTGCCTTGATCTTTTCTGAGTTGGCCTCTATGCCTCTTTGGTTAACCATATAGCCTAGGAACTTACCAGAGGCAACTTTGAAGATGTACTTCAAAGGATTAAGCCTAATCTGATAAGCTCTAAGGATCTGGAAAGTTTTTCCCAAGTGTTGTACATGATCTTTGGCCTTCAAGCTTTTAACCAACATGTCATCCACATAGACTTCCATGGTAGAGCCAAGTCAGTTGGTGAACATCTTATTGACGAGTCGTTGGTAGGTTGCCCCGACGTTCATCAAGTCGAATGGCATGACTTTGTAGTAGTAGAGCCCCTTCTCAGTCACAAATGATGTATGCTTCTCGTTCGAAGGGTACATCATGATCTGGTTATAGCCTGAGTAGGCAGATATGAAGCTCAGGAGTTCGTGTCCCGAAGTGGCGTCCACCAGCTGGTCGATCCGAGGTCGTGGGAAGTCTGTCTTTAGGGCATGCTTGGTTAACATTGGAGCAATCTATGCAAATTCTCAATTTCCTTCTTGATTTTTTAACCAGAACGAGATTGGAGACCCATTTTGGATAGCGGGCCTCTCGGATGAATCCACTTCATAAGAGCTTTCCTACCTCTTCTTTCAAGGCCTTATACTTTTTAGGGCTGATGGGTCTCCTCTTCTGATGATGTGATGGAAACTTGGGATCGACGTTGAGTCTATGGCAACTCACTTTTGGGTCAATCCCAACCATATCCTCATGTTTCCATTTGAAAACATCAAGGTTGCGACAGATGAACTTCTTCAAAGCCTCTTTGGGCTCCTTAGGGAGGTCATTTCTTATTTGGAGCCTCTTGGTTGGTTTGGAACCACTAGAAAGCTTTCTATCTCTTTCACACATGAGGTATGGTGGTCGGCTTTCATTACCATGGGATCAATGTCCTCATGGGAGGTGTCTTTATCCATTGTGATATCCTACTAGGCTTCTTACGAAGCCTCCATCATCTCGACATCACGGAGTGTCATATTGACTTTAGTCTTTTCTACCTTTCGCAAGGCGTTCTTGTAACATTTCTTCGTCTCCAGCTGATTGTCATTTACTTCGTGGCAATGCCTCTCTCAGTACGAATTTCAAGCATAAGTGGTGAATGGATGTTACTGCCTAAAGCTCCTTCAAGGCCGGTCGACCTAGGGCCCCATGGTAAACCGACCTCCTGTCCACCACAAGAAATTCCACGAAGGTGTGAGCAGCCAGTGGCTCTTCTCCCATAGTAACGGCCAGGTGCACTATCCATTTTAGGGTGACGTAATCACCTGTAAAGTCATAAAAAGGCTCGGATGAATGGGCTAATGGGGTCTCAATGTTCATTTGCTCTTAGGTGGTCCAAAAGATGACGTTTACGGAGCTTCGATTATCCACGAGCATCCTCTTCAATCCATTCCACGCCACTACTACCCTCACCACTAGGGCGTCGCAGTAGAGATAATGGACATCTTTCATGTGTTCCTCTGTAAAGGTGATAGGGTCGACCTTCCTCAACCCCAAGGAGCGGCTGTTGATAAGCCAGTTGGTCATTAGCTTTCATTCGGCCTATTTCCAGTAGATCTTCTGTGCATTCCGGGTTTGACCTTCCAAGTAGGTCCTCCAAAGATTGTATCAATTTCTCGAATGAGAGCCTTGTCGAGGCCCTTGATCAGGCGTTGCTCCGTGCCTCATTCTAGCTGAGGTAGCCGCGCGGGCTCTTGGAACTACGCCTTCTTTTCTGTTTGTGGCCCCATAGGCCTCCTATCTCTCTACTAGGGTTTATCTGCTATGGGATGGAGGCTGACGACCCTTCATTGGGGATCGATATTCACGCCTGAGGTCTACCTCGCGCCTGGGTCCCGTGCTGGAGTTTTTTCAATTTGTTAAGTTTTCCACCTTCCGGCATTCCTCCGTGCTATGGCCAGAGCTTTGGTGGACCCGACAGTAGCTTGCATGGACCTCCTGATGGAGAGGAGGCATTAGAGGCGCGCTAGTCCTAGCCTAATAATATGTCGGAGGGCCATTTTGTAATTGTAGAATCCAGAGGCGAGCCTGAAGCTCCTAGTGCTAAAGAAGAAAGTAGTAGACCTCTCTTATGTAGAGGCTACATAGCTCATTCCTGAGTTGGGGTAAGATAGATAGTCCATTCAATGCTGTGTTTGTTGGTGGAGTGGCCTGCCTTGGCCTCAGCCATACCCAGCCCCTAGTACTTAGCTGGGAGCCACTCCGCCACGATTCCTATGGAGGATCATATTCTCATTGGTAATTTCCTCCGTGATCATTTCTACTGATTGGTCGAAGGTGGTTGGGTTCTTGTTGCAGACATCCCTCCAGAATGGGAAGTTCATGTTCAATCCTCATTTTAAGGCAGAAGAGGGCCTTGGTGTCTGACACTCTTTTGCAGAAGAGCATTTCTTCATTGAAATGGTTGAGGTAGGTCTGTAGTGGCTCGCCTGCTCTTTGTCTCATGTTGTAGAGGCGTTGTACAGAGGTTGAACCTGGCCTTCCTGATGAAAAATAATTGATGAAGGTCTTCTTTATTCTGGATAACTAGAGATGCCGTCGGTTCCGAGCTTGTTGTACTACCTCTTTGCTCCTCCAGATAGGATAAGGTGGAAAGCTCTACACTTCAAGGCTAATGATGCTCCTCAGAGGCTCATCTCCATCTTGTAAGTGTTTACATGGTCCAAAGGGTCTCCATTGCCAGTGTATGGGATGATCTTGGGCATGCGGAACTCATGAAGAATGGATGCATTCCTGATTCCTACTGAGAATGAGAAATTTTTATCTTCATCGTCTATCTCAAACGACCTCGCTGGTTTTGGGTCCTCTACCTAGTGTTTATTTCTGGGGGTACTGGGAGAGGCGTTGAGCTTGTTGGTCGCTTCCATAGTATTGAGGCTACTGATACTGAGTCTGATGAGGTGGATATGGGTGGAATTTGGACTCATCCCTAGTCAATGCCTCTTTTGCTTTCTTTCCCGCCTATTCTTAGGCAAACTCTGAGGCTGCTTCCTCTTCGGGAGGCTATCTTGGGGCCCTTTTCTGGGTCCATGTCCGAGCCTATTCAAAACGCTAGCTAACATTGTGAGTTGTGGACTTTCCTCTCCTCTAGGGAGGAGTTGGCTTCTTCCTTTCATGTTTTAGCCTATAAAGCCTCTCCCCTTACTTGGGGATCAAGGGAGTGGTTACTGTTTACCTTCTGTTCTTCGTTGGGGATGTTCAGATCGTAGTCATAGGGCTGGTTCTCTCCCTACATATTCATCAGCTAGATGAAGCCTTGCATTAGGGCGTGGTATTGGGCCAGCTACCTCATACTCTGGAAGCCATGGTCCTCATCTCTCTCTCAAGGTGGTGGGAGCCCTCTTCGAACGTCTTCTCCGTGGGGCTTCCTCACCACTCGCAGCCACGATGTTTTCATTGGTGTCCCGCCAGGCTTCCTCATCTTCATTGCTTTCATTCATTTTCTTCTTTGGTAGATTAGTGGGTCCCTTGTTCAAGGAGGCTCTTTTGTTTAAGGAGGTTTAGAATTTTTTACCACGTTTCACTCGTGGTTTAAATGTGTGGTTTCTCACAGACGGCACCAATCTATCGACCTTCAAAAATGGCTGCCAACAGATACCCCATGCCTCATTTTCCTACATGTGATTTTTCTACATACTTGGATGACCACGTGGTTTAGTGAGCCACGGTAATGTACCTGGAACCGAGTAGATAAGATGTTTGTGTGTGGAAAACACATGCTCTGGTAGAGGTGGTGGCTTGGGGACCCCTAACTACTAATTTCTCGAAGGTATGAACACTCAAGTTAATCAGCATAGAGGACTTGTGTTTTGTGTAATGTTCTCATAAATGTTTTTCATTCTCCTTTCTTGTGGGAATGGCTTTGGTATTTATAGGTGAATTCTACTTGGTCGACCATCTTTTGATGTGCGACACGTAGCTCAATCTTAAAGGTCTTTGTGTCACATCTTGGGCATCACATTAGTGGTTTAATGGAGAGGTCCATTTCACCGCATGCTAGGAAGCTATGATTATGACAGGCTATTTTGGCAGGTTGTCCCATCACTCCTGACTTGCAGTGTTAGATGAGGCTTCCTTCATACGCAACCGAGGCCACCATCTTCGAAAACAAGAACGCCTCTTCCCAAATACCCTCAGCAACAAGAACCGTTCCTTCTTCCCAAATCTCTTGGGCCACGTGGAGCGCCACGTGTCTTCATACCCTCATTGGACAAGAGGCTGGAGGACGCGGGGTGCCACGCGGGACTGGGGCGTAACAACCCGTTTAAATTATATGCTTCCCACATTGCATTTGCTATTGAGTTTCTAATAAACTTTCATTTTGCTGCATCTTCATTATTATCTACATTGTGCAGATTGATCATATGCTCTATAGGTTCACTAGCCATGTCCGCATCAACCTCTGCTATGGGACTTTCATCCGAATCAACTCCCATCAAAAATTATAAAGTATGCAACACGCTGATACAATTAGTTTTTGTGTTCGAAAGTTGTACATCGGCTCGGTTCCACTTGCTATAATTGGAAAGCATTTCTTAAGTACACCAAATGTTTGCATTACATAATGAAGAGTGTCGATGATTGAAAAGCTCACGAAGATTTCTAGGTGGATTTCATTGTGAGTACTCTTTAATGTGGTAATGGTTCTCCTCTGTAAGGTGTGATGAGACCACTTCGAAGCATGAAACCCATGTCAACAAGATAAAATTTTCCTACATTAGAACACACATTGTCAAGATACTATTATCAAATATTACGAAAAACTATGTAAGTTTGTAAATACCATTTGGAATATGAAGTGGATTATCACGTGTAAGGGCATTCTTCATTATCCTAGAATCAGTGGCAGTTTCTTCCCACCCAGTCAAGTCAAATGTGCAAGCAGCCAAAACATTCATAATTGGATGTTTTTTCTACCACGGTACTTAGCAGCATGTTCGGTCGACACTTTAACACGAATATATATACCATCAATTGCCCCAACACAGTCCTGCATTATTTATTTTTCTAATCCAAGTATGTCACTATGTAATTGTATTTAAAGTTTTTATTGTGGACAATGTTACCTTAAAGTAGGGGTAGAATCTGGTGTGATGATGCATTTCGGGTGGCACTTGGTCTCCATTGGTTGTACAATGAATTTATCCTTTAACTCTATGACTGCTTCCATCACTTTATGAAAGTGACGACTAATTGTCTCACTGGAGCGATGGAAGAACATCGAACACGCACTATGCCAAGTGTTTTGCCCTAAAATCCAAAGAAATTTAGCAACTTTTTCTTCAATTGTGGTTCGTTGAGTTGTACGAAGTCCCCATCCCTTACTAAAATACTACAAAATTCTACGAATGATGTAGGACTCATTCGAATTAAATTTCGACCACGTGGTCCCGCAACACGTTGCATTACTTCATCTCGTACTTGTTCACTATGCAAATGTATTGAACGATTGTTTCGATTCAAACTTGAACTATTTCTTGTCGTAGGCTGCTGCGTTAATATATGTCCAAATAGTAGGATAAACATCTTATGGATATGATGTATACATATGGAAATGTACTTGATAAGATCATCATTATCGAAACTGTCACGGTTGGCCATCTAACATAAAAAAATTTGTTATTGAGTTACTAGATAAATAAATTCACAAACTCATAAGTTAAGCATGCAACATAAACCAATGGAAAATCATGAAAACAAACTCAATATATTGTAAAATTGGACAAGAGCTGATAAACACAATGTTAAATGAGAAATCTTTTAATCAGTTTTAAAAGAAACTTAAAAACAAATTATGAATAAATAAGTACATGCCATTATTCAAGATACTCAAGAATTTTCCACTTCTGTTATCCCGTGAATAAATACATGCCATAAATAAATAAATAATTTTCAAGAATTCAATCCCATGACAAAGAACAATTGATTATAATGGATAATCCCATGACAAAATAAGAATTCAGGAGGTGCCGAAAATAAGAATTCAAAAATTCCATTATAAAAGAAAATCCCATGACAAAATCTTATTTTCGACCTCCTGAATTTGTTTCAATTGGACGTTATCTCTAGCTACCATTATAAGATAAAAGAGAAGATTACCTGATAAAGATTTGGCCAAATTGATTTTCACAGAAGCAGCTGTGGATCTTCCAAAAAACAAGTCGTGCGGTGGTGGGGAGAGGAGTTGAAATGTTTTTACTTTTTGCAAATTTTAATTCTTTAGGAGGGTAAATTTGGAACAAAATTGAAGAACAGTCAAAAACTGCCGATTTGAGGGATTGAGAAGTATACCCAAAATTATATTACACCGTTTTTGGGTGGTTTTTAAACCACCCAAAACTCGTGCTCCAAAAAATTAACAAGCACTGATTTTTCTAACCTCTCATAAATGGTGCCATCCAAAATCGGTCAAAACCGGTGGAAAAAAACTCCCAAGCAGGCCCTAAGGTGGTCTCTTTTTCAGCCATGTCAGCTAAATAGTTAACCTTAATTCTCAACTCATTTCCTCCCAAAACTTCGATCCTATATTCAAACGCAAAACAAATTGAGCCAAGATAAAAAATCAAACTTGCCTAATACGCTGGAAATAATGACGGGCCTATACCACACCCACCTCTCTCTCTCCAAACCAGTGTACCTCCAACATAACCCAAATAATAGATGCCACACTCCTTCTTGTTTGGTCTTTGATTCGAGAATTTGATAGCCCACAAGCTTAGAAGCTGTTTATCAAGACTTGCAACATGACCACATGTCATAGCAGAGCCGAAAGTGTACGGGGATGTTATAGTTCTCTCCGACCTCTCTGTGCCGAAAACAGTACGGAGAGGCTGGATTTCCTTGACAATAATTTGCATGTTATGTTGTTTAGTACAATTGGAGAGGATCATAAGCTTGTGAATTGTTAATTTACAACTAATTTGCAAGAGGATGATACATAAGAGAAAAGCAGTAGTGGCGGTAGCAGGGACAAGGTAGTGGCGATTGAGTCTACCACTACATTGGGATTTTTGTGGTTTGGGGGTGGCGGTGGATTATGAATTTGAGGTTTGATAAAGAAGAACACCTATTTGTTATTATTTATTTTTGGGTACATTAGGTTATTTTTTCTATTCTTCTTTTTCTTTTTTCTTGTTTTCTTTATTTTTTAGTGTATTTAAAAAGGAGGAAAATTTTGTCATAAAAGATCTATTATGTTTATTTTTTTAAAAGTTATGTCTGGTGCTATTTTTAAAAGTTAAAGATATATCATTTACTTTTTAAAAAGATTGGTGACTAAATATGATAATTTAAAAAAAAAAATAAAATACACATATGCATGAAGCTGGAAAATATAAGTGTACAGGCGTCCAGAAATCTCCCTTGCTGACGTAGGAAGCAAAGTACATCCCTCCAAAGCAGGCCACTTTCAGAACCTTGAATGTAACCTAGTCCGTCCACTTGTGAGTTCATTAACCCCACCACCCAACCCAACCTCTGCAAGCATCAAGAAAGGTACAAAACACCTTTCCTTTGCCACTTTAATAATAATAATAATCTCTTGGATCCAGACATGCTTTTGTAAATTTGTGCCTCTTGTATTTACAAAGTCTGAATCTTTGGAAGCTCAAATTAACATCAAATAGTTGAAAAAATGGTGACGGTGAAAGGAGGGAGTAGGCCACCATGGGTTGGACTTGGAGCATCTGTTTGGATGCAAATAGCAGCAGGAAATGCATACAACTTCCCACTGTATTCTCATTCATTAAAATCAGTTCTGGGATTCAACCAGCGCCAGCTTACAATGCTTGGGGTGGCAAATGATATAGGTGAAAATGTGGGCATCCTCCCTGGACTCATATGCAACAAGTTTCCTCCATGGGTGCTTCTATTGATTGGTGCTTTTGCGTGTATATTTGGTTATGGGGTTCTCTGGCTTGCCATTAGTCGTACTGTTCTTGACTTGCCTTATTGGCTGGTAAAGTATCTCTTTCTTTTTTCCTTTTAGTTTTCTTCAGTTTTTGTGTTTTGCTTACTGGGGCTTGTTCTCAAGATCTTTTCTTTTGGGTTGATTATTGTGTTGTCATGTAATTTTGATCTTTTTAAAGGTTTGTTATGTTTTTTAATTTATTACTCAACTTGGATCTGTTTAATGTGTTATTGTTCTAATGTTTTGGAACTTATAAAATAAGAGTAAACTTTAAAAGCAATGTGTAGTGTCTTTTGTTGGTTGTAATCGAACCCCGTGTGGTCGTGACTGGTAGCAGTTCCTTGTAGCCATGGAAGTGGTGAATCCTATCCCCAAATTTTGAAATGGAACTAATTCGGAACCTATTGATGCATGACATGTATAATGGATAGGGAAGGGGATTGAGCTTTTCGAGTCGGTCCTGTATTTTGGCTTTCCATTACTGATGATTGCGTGGTTGATTAACCATTCTGATTTTACTGCCAAAGATGGCGTTAATACTGGTGTAAGTTAGACTCGATAGTAATCAGAAGCTGGTTGGGTGATTGAACTTTTAAGGCAAGAAGGAGAGTTTCCATTTTCACGGCTCTTATGCATTGTTTAATAGTGCATATTTCTAGTGCAACTAGCATTGATATCAAAGTCGTCACTATAAGAAGTTCTATTTCACTTGTTAAAGAACAATACATGTTGGGTAAAAACTAAAAGTAAGTCCATGTATTCATTAAAGAATAAACTCGAATCTTGTTTTGAAGTTCTGTGTTATTGATTCATTCTAGCTCAGTTGGATTATGATCTGCACTCCTTTTTTTCAATCTGAATTGGGCAATGTGAGAGGATCTGTTCATGTACTGAACTTGTTGGAATCAGTAAGTGTAGTATGTGTGTAGAAGGCTGCTTTGTGCTTGGAACTTCTATGTAATTTGATTGACCCTCCTATTGTGCTGTATTATTCATCACATTTTGTCTTTTCTTTTTCTTGAGCAGAAATCTTACTTGTTTGTTTATTGGCAGTTATGGGTTGCATTATGTATTGCAACAAATAGCAATGCTTGGTTCAGCACAGCAGTGCTTGTGACTAATATGAGAAACTTCCCTCTTAGTCGGGGCACAGTCGCTGGTATTATTAAGGGTTATGGAGGACTTAGTGCTGCTGTATATACAGAGATTTACAGCATATTGCTTAAAAATTCTTCTTCTAAACTCATGCTATTCCTCGCACTTGGGATTCCTACTCTGTGTCTTATGATGATGTATTTTGTTAGGCCGTGCACTCCAGCTTCTGGGGATGATACTTCGGAAAATTTCCATTTTCTTTTCATTCAAACTTCTAGTATCTTGCTTGGTGTATATATTGTTACAACTACGGTTTTAGATGATGTGCTGTCTTTAAGTTCACTGGTTTCCTATTCTTTCCTAGTTATTATGGTGCTCCTCCTTATGGCTCCACTTGCTATCCCTGTGAAGATGACTTTCTACCCCTCCAGTCGCAGAAAACCTGCCAGTCATGTCCAATTTGTTGGACCAGCAAACACTTCCGACCAAGACAATGGCAACACAGACAAAACAGAACCGCTTTTGACACCATCTTTGTCATCAGCAAACCTTGGAAGTTTTCATGAAAGCGACAGCATGTCCGAAGTGGATATTCTTATTGCGGAAGGAGAAGGCGCGATAAAGAAAAAGAGGAGACCTAGAAGAGGGGAGGATTTTTCATTTGCTGAAGCTATGATCAAAGCTGATTTCTGGCTTCTGTTCTTGGTCTACTTTGTCGGGGTCGGATCTGGTGTTACCGTACTTAATAACCTGGCACAAATTGGAATAGCTCAATATATGCATGATACAAAGATCCTGTTATCCCTCTTCAGCTTCTGTAATTTTGTGGGTCGCCTTGGTGGAGGTGTGGTTTCTGAATATTTTGTCAGGTTTGTATAATTTGTACGCTTTAAGATTATCCTTTTGCTCAAGTATCAGGAATAATCACAGAAGGAATTTCATCAAAAATGGAATTTTAATCCTTTTCTCTTCTTCTTTTTTTTTTTTTTTGCAAGTTGTTCGTTTATCTTTTTCAATTTGATCTGATTTGTGGTAGTATCCTATTTGCAGATCAAAAGCGATCCCTAGGACAATTTGGATGACAATTACACAAGTGATAATGATAATTACATACCTTCTTTTTGCTTCAGCTCTTAATGGCACTCTTTATGCCGCAACTGCATTGCTGGGAATCTGCTATGGTGTTCAATTTTCTATCATGGTCCCAACAGCCTCCGAGCTTTTTGGCCTTAAGAACTTCGGTATGATTTTCAATTTCATGTCACTCGGTAATCCACTTGGTGCGTATCTCTTCTCGGGTCTCCTTGCGGGCTTTCTATATGATAATGAGGCAACAAAACAGCATGCTGTTTCTTGCTTAGGTCCAAATTGTTTTAGGCTCACCTTCCTTGTTTTGGCCGGACTTTGTGGTGTTGGCACCATTCTTAGCATAGTTTTGACTTTGAGGATAAAACCCGTTTACCAAATGCTCTATGCTGGGGGTTCCTTTCGGCTACCCCAAAGTTCAAATCATTGAGACAAGTGAAGAATGACTTTCTCTAGTGTATGATGCAGCCCTTGGTCGCTACCTTGGATGTTGTAAGTGTTTAACACATATTTTCAATATCTTGTATGTCAGTGTGAAGGTTTTTGGAATGTCAGATTGGATTGATTTTCCACCCTACGGCTTATTTAACATCCTGAAGACTGAATCTAGCATTTGTTTGGACTCCAGTCTCTTTCGTGTACTTAACACCAGTGATTACGACTATACCTTATCCATGAATGTGAATTTTTACATTTGCTAAATTGGAAAACCTTAATCCATGGATGGGGAAATTGGTCCTCTGTGCTCTACTCGAACCAGACGAGACCTGGAGGAAACGTGCTTTATAAAATGAAAATTGTGTGTCCGCATTTTCTTTATATAACGTCTGCACTTTCAGATTTAATGCCAAAGGGAGTGATGGAGATCTATGAATCTTCCAGCATCTAAATAAGCTTACAATCTCGTCATTCTTAACAATGAAACAAATTTACATGTTTTACTTTTGAAAGATTTTAGCAAATATATTTGAACTTTAGCAGTTTACAGGTTCTGCTGTCTATGCTTTGTAATATATTATTGCCATGCTTTTAGAACAGGTGGGTGCTTAAGCTTTATGATCTTCTAAGCAGTTCTCATAATTTGCTGTGAAAGGTGGGAGCTAAAAGCTCCTCTGTTATCATTAAATGCACAAGCAATTGGCTTGAAACCTTTTTTTTGGGTTATTGATGAAGGTAAAGTGGAGGTCCTTTTCTAAAATGTACTGCTTGAAACTGGAAATGTGTTAAAAGTGAAATCACTCTGATATTTATGTAGGGCACATTTCACACACGTCGCCTTTTGCTATGTGGGAGAGCGATAGGGAGGGAGACTAGTATTATTGAGTGCTTATTTGATAATTTTTTTTGTAGAATATAAATATTGGGTCTTACGGAATGTGTGGATAAAAATTGTAGATTTTACGAAATGTGTGGATAAAAATAAAATTTGACCAGCTTATAAGTACTTGTAACATCTTTGTTTCGCCATTGAGATGCCTATGCTTTGAAGAACCTTGGGGTTGAAGTGGGTTATGTCCTATACTTGAAGTTCATTTCACATGAAAGTTGGATCATGAAAGATTAAGTGTTTTAGCCTCTTAAAATTGATTTTTAATTTCAATGTAATTGTATATATGGACTGCTAATTAGTTACTAGAATTGAAAAAAAAAATTGGGAGATATTGGAAGAAGTTGATGAACATAAATTTGCATGTTAAAGATCTTATATTGGCAATCGACTCGACACAAGATTGGCTATGAAAAAATATGGATAAAATTACAAATATCATACATAGACTAGAGAACAAATATATTATATATTTCATTGCATTTATTTTATTGAATTGAGCACCAAAAAAAAAAAAAAAAATAAAAAAATGGTTTGATTAATGTACAACAATGATCTCGTGGTTCTTGGTCTTTGATGTGTTACCTATTTCATTTTCTTTTCTTGTTGAGACTTCATTTGAACATATGCTATTATTGTCCATACAAATATATGAATATGGTACCATGAAATTTGATTGTAATTTTAAAAATAATTTTTTAAGAATAAATTAATTCTTATATCCAATCAGCATCGATACAGTTTTCAGAATTATATGATATTGACAAATTTAATTTAATTTCATTTCGGCAAATTGGTTAAGTGGCATGCATTTCAAAAATATCTATTAAGAAATTGAAATAATTAAGACAAATAATTAAGAAATCAAAGTTCTTGCAAGATTTGACTTCGTAGATGGTTTCGAATCATGGGACCTTTTTTTATTTGTTAACGTTGTTAATCATGGAATGAGATGTTCTTTGGACACATGTAGAAAAAACAGGAAGTCAGTAGGTGAGATATTGAATCAGTGGACTGCTGGATAAGTGAGATATTATGTCAAATGTGTAGGCAACGTCAATTGTAAAATATCATGTCATTACATTTCATATCACTGTGTATCGTGCATGCCAGAGTGGTTAAACCCACTAGGATCTAAAATGTATGATGGATTCGATATATTCGTTATGGATAATCTTTATATGGATTTTTAAATTGTATGATCGATTTATTTATTTGGCCAATAAATAAAATGAGTAAATCATTGTTTGACGTATGTGTGTGTATATATAGTAGTAGTAGTAAGTCTACTGCATATATGATTATCCAATCGTATATATAACCTAGTGTTCGGCTCGAATGTTTCAAAAAGTACATACCAATGGCATAATCAAATTTAGTAAGATCTTGCTTAGCTACGCAGTAAAATACTTGCACAACAAAAATAAATAAACAAAAAATTTGTTGGATATATATATATATATATATATATATATATATATATATATCGAGACAATTTTATATTTATTCGAGTTCACAAAAAGAGACGATTATGAGTACTTTAAGTTATTTTCGGTTTAATGGCGTGTTGTTTTCTTATTATTTTAGAAAATATTCAAATTCAAGCGTCAATATGACGAAAAGAGAACAAGTAGAAGAAAATGAGATGTAATTGGAAAGATAAAGATACTCGAAAGATTTGACATGCAAATACCAAAGAAATATACGCAAGAAATCAAGAAAACTAACCATGCGATCGCATGGTTAGTAATATCTGCGATCGCAAGGTGCCAAAATAAACTGCAGAACGTAAACCAACTGAACCATGCAATCGCAAGGTTCTGAACCATGCGATCGCAAGGGCATAACGGGCTGCAGTTTGGCAGTTTCCTGATGGAAATAAAACTCTAACAGGTCTAAGACAATACAACTACCTAATTTACGTCTTGGAGTTGGAAGAACAGTATAAAAGGTAGATAATGTTGTAACCTAAAGATTTAAACATCCAAATTAATTTGATTTAATTTCAGTTTTTGTTTTAATTTTCAGTTTTTAAACAAATTCAAAAACTCCTTAATTTCATGATTAAAATCAATTTGAATGACATAAATTTTCATCAAAGTGGGGGTTGATTTTTCTACTATAAAAGGGGTGTAGTTTTCATATTTTTAGACACAACACAAGAAAACAAGATTAGAAAAAATACTCTCTACACTATACTTATTTTCTTATTTTGGCAACTAGTTAAAAAGCTTGTTCTTATCTCCATTTGGTCGTGCCCATAGAAGGAGAATCGGTTGTGAGCTAAAAGAGTTTTATCTTAGAGCCGTGTAGTGCTGACAATACCCGCACGAAGGGAAGGCCACACGACTTTAGGACAGCGACTTTTGCAACTCTCTAAGGCTAGCCATTTCTAACTCTATTATTTATTTTCTGTTAATTATATACTGATTAGTTTTATTATACAAATTACTTATAATTTCAACAGATAATAGCCAGAAAACGAATTTTGGGAGAACAAGATACAAACGAAGAATCGAAGATCAAGGCACGGAATTGAAGATTCTTGAGCCGGGATCACGAGTTTTATTTACTTTTTGTTTTTCTTTCTCCTGGATCATGATGAATTCAATTATTGTAATAATTGACGAAATCATGTCCGACTAAATTTACTTTTTTTAGGATGAACGATGAAACCTCATGATTTTAATTAATTAGAAGTTTTTTCCGTTTTAGTAGGTAATTACTTTTATGTTGATTATTCTTTATTCATTATTTCTATTATTTTAATGCCTGATCACCATTAGAATATATTGTGATCTATATTGAAGTCGAGAGATTCAATATAGATTAAGCACGTGGTATTGAATAACATAGGGTCCAATAATAGATAGAAATTACTATTATACTGTATGAAATCTATTTAGGTATTCTTGAGATTTTAATGCATATGTTTATGTTCGAAACTTAATTAGAGATAATTAGGTTCGCATACCGTATAGAATTGATTGACCATCGAGAGAGACTTTTGATTATTTTAGGATCACCGATTTTCAATTCAATGTAATTATAGGCTAAAGCGATTAAACGAATAATTGATTAAAGAACATGTAGGTGGATTCGCGAATCCTAGTGTTGGTCCAATTCGAATTCGTTCTCATAAATTTACTTTAATTGTTTGATATTTTAGATTTAATTAAAATAGCTTTAGAATCACATACCAAAACAAATCCGTGTTTCTTTATATTGTTAAAATCTAAGTTATAAATTAATATGTTAAATTAATATCTAGCCCTCGTGGGTTAGACACTCTACACATTACTTTATTACTTGTTAACGATCCGTTCACTTGCGGGATTGAAATCGTACAACAAATTTTTGGCGCCGTTGTCGAGTTCAACAATTTTGTACCATTCGATCGCATGGTATAACCCATTGCGATCGCATGACCCGAAAGCGAATACTTTTTGCCCATATTTTCATGTATTTGCGATCGCAAAGACAAAAAAAAAATTTAAATTAATTATTTTATTATTGTTATTATTAATTTTTTTTGTAGAGTTACAACATGCAGGCTATCTGGATGATATTCAAGTAAAGATTTGCCGACCAACCTGTACAGATTTTTCCACCAGTTGATCTTATCACACCTTTGCTTCCAGCACCATCTAATCTGCCTCAGGGAAGTCTATGATTTTTTGACTTTAAATTTTACATTGGAGACAATGTTTTTTTCAAGTTTGGGGGTGATGGACTAAAATGAAAAATTTGCTTGATTCGATAATTGATAATTGATATTTGATTTTTGATTTTTAACTTAATTCCATTTAAAAAAAAATTAAAAATTTATTTGTTTGCATATTTATGTGATATGAATAGCCTTGCCGGCTAATGATACAATTTTTTATTTAATTATTTTACTTTAATACATGACTTGTGAACATATTATTACTATTGGTTAAATGTGAGACTATTTGACCATGTCTGATATTGTATTGTGTCGGTCAGTTAAGATGATTTTTAGCTATGTTGGTGCACTTAAGTTGAAAACAATAGGATACCCTGTTTGAACCTAAAATTCATCTATATCTCAAACAAGTAACCAATATAGTGAGAAAGTGTGGTAATTAAACTGTGATAGTGGCTATCTAGGTTATGATTGATTCTATGTATGTTGAAAAATTGTGTGGAGTACTTTAGACCGCTTTAGAAAACTAAGTAATGACCGAATATTAGGAATCTAATCCTCACGCATGAACTTATTGCACGCAAGGAGCAAAATTATTATTATTGTTTAACTCTTTTCGTAGCCTATTTGACTTGAGTGAAAGGCCCATAGGAGTTTCTCAAAACCCGATGCCCTAAGGTTCGAAAGACATGGGAGTCATCGACCTAAAGCTCGTTACATGAGTCATTTAGAAAGCTTAATGGACTAAGTTTTGCACCTTATTAATATCTTACAACTCTTTTCGTAGTCTATTTGACTTGAGTGAAAAGTTCGTAGGGGTTTCTCAAAACCCGTTGTCCTAAGGTTCGAAAGACCTGGGAGTCATCGACTTAAAGCTCGTTATACGAGTCATCTAGAAAGCTTAATGGATTGAGTTTTGCACATAAGATATATATATATAAAATTAAAAAAAATAAATTTTTTTATATCTGTTAAAGCCAGTGAAAAATCTTTTACAAAGTAAATTTGGAGATTAGACAACTAATATGTTTGACTTACTTAGTAGAAACTTCCTGGTCGAGAGTGCTCATAAATTGGAGAATCTTCATATACTTAGGTTGTCACGATTATTAGTTTTCTCAACCAGCCTCGAGCAAGAAAATAATGAGCGTAGTTTAACCTTTGAACCATAATCTCGGAAATTGAAAGAGAAAATCATTTTAGGAGGAAGTGTATCTTCACGAGAGAAACAGGAAAAGTTAACCAAGTAGTTGGACTATCACCACCATAGAATTTAAGTTGATCGATTAACTGCTCACACACATATTAAGTATGGTTTGAATATAATCACGTTTGCAATAGTAATACACCCGAACACTCGTCATGAATTAAAAGTTATTGCAAAAGCTGAAGCAAGAACAACAAGCTATTTATATTATTACTATTTTTATTAGTATGTACATGATTGTTTTTAGCTAGTTTATTCGAGGACGAATAAAAGTTCAAGTTTGGAGGTATTTGATAAATACAATTTTGTACTTATCCGAGCTCACAAAAAGAGACGATTATGAGTACTTTAAGTTATTTTCAGTTTAATGGCGTGTTGTTTTCTTATTATTTTAGGAAATATTCAAATTCAAGTGTCAATCTGACGAAGAGAGAGCAAATAGAAGAAAATGAGATGTAATTGGGAAGATAAAGATACTCGAAGGACTTGACATGCAAATACCAAAGAAATATACACAAAAAATCAAGAAAACTAACCATGCGATCACATGGTTAGTAATGTCTACGATCGCAAGGTGCCAAAATAAACTGCAGAACGTAAACCAACTGAACCATGCGATCGCAAGGGCATAACGGGCAGCAGTTTAGCAGTTTCCTGATGGAAATAAAACTCTATCAGGTCTAAGATAATACAACTACCTAATTTACGTCTTGGAGTTGGGTAAGCAGTATAAAAGGCAGATAATAGCCAGAAAGAGAGGAGACGAATTTTGGGAGAATAAGATACAAACGTAGAATCGAAGATCAAGGTACGGGATTGAAGATTTTTGAGGTGGGATCACGAGTTTTATTTACTTTTTGTTTTTTCTTTTCTCCGGATCATGATGAATTCAATTATTGTAATAATTGACGAAATCATGTCCGGCTAAATTTACTTTTTTCTAGGATGAACGATGAAACCTCATGATTTTAATTAATTAGAAGTTTTTCCATTTTAGTAAGTAATTGCTTTTGGGTTGATTATTTTTTATTCATTATTTCTATTATTTTAATGCCTGATCACCATTAGAATATATTGTGATCTGTATTGAAGTCGAGAGATTCAATATAGATTAAGCACGTGGTATTGAATAACATATGGTCCAATAATAGATAGAAATTACTATTATGCTTTATGAAATCCATTTAGGTGTTCTTGAGATTTTAATGCATATGTTTATGTTCGGAGCTTAATTAGAGATAATTCGGTTCGCATATTGTATAGAATTGATTGACCATCGAGAGAGGCTTTTGATTATTTTAGGATCACCGATTTTCAATTCAATGTAATTATAGGCTAAAGCAATTAAAATGATAATTGATTAAAGAAAATGTAGGTGGATTCGAGAATCCTAGTGTTGGTCCAATTCGAATTTGTTCTTATAAATTTATTTTAATTGTTTGATAATTTAGATTTAATTAAAATAGCTTTAGAATCACAAACCAAAACTAATCTGTGTTTCTTTATATTGTTAAAATTTAAGTTATAAATTAATATCTAGTACTCGTGGGTTCGACACTCTACACATCACTTTATTACTTGTTAACGATCCGTCCACTTGCAGGATTGAAATCGCACAACAATATACATATGGTTAATTTAATAAATGTACATTGAACTTTGAACAAGTAACTATTTACTCACTGTATTTTGTAAATCGTCTTTCATCCACCATCCGTCAACTCTCCATTTGTAAAATTGGAAGGAAAATGCCATGTGACAAAAGGAATCAGACATGGCACATTAAAAGCAATTAAAACAATCCACCCCAATCAAATAAGTAGTCCCAAACACGCCTCAGCAACCAAAAATTTTTTTTTCATTCCCGCGTTTAGTCGGTTGACCGACGTATTTTTACGGTCAACCGACTTTATGAAGAATTTGAAGCAGGAAACATAACAAGAAGAAAACAGGACATCCACTTGAGACTACACTCTCCAAGGAGTTACATATATCATCAAAAGGTGTGGGAGACTTTAAAATATTGAAAGCTCCAATTTCTCAAAATCATAGCATTTTGGGTTTAAAACATCCAAAAAAGTGTCGTCGAAATATGAAGGATATTTTAGTGGATCGGGATGATGGTCTCTATTTACTGGCAGTCAGTCAGCGAGTAATTTGTGCAAGACAGTCACTTTAAAAGATACTGCTGTTGTTGAGAGTTCAAAAGATAAACTTGAAAAGGGCACGGAGAGTAGTTTACGTGCTCGTAAGGGTGATGAGATGAAAAATATTCTGAAAAGAGAACCGGGTCATCAGCAACAAAGATACTACTACTACGTAAAAGAGTAGAGGCAATAAGTCATCAGCACCAACAAAAGAAGTTGTTTTCTTCTTTTGTTATACATCTCTACTATACAAACATTGGCTTCTCACCCTACTACCAAATCACTAAGGGAGGAAACTCATTTTGGTGAAGTCTCCAACACACAACACCAGCAGAAAAATGCTCTGTTCAACGAAGATGTGTGAATTGTTTGAAGTGTCATCCGAATAAGTAGAACAATTTTGCTTCAAATTCTTCATAAAGTCGGTCGACCAACCAAACGCGGGAATAAAAAAGAATTTTTTGGTTGCTTAGGCGAGTTTGGGACTACTTATTTGGTTGGGATGTATTTCTTTAATTGCTTTTAATGTGCCATGTCTGATTCCATTTGCCACGTGGCATTTTCCGTCCAATTTTACAAACGGGGAGTTGACGGATGGTGGATGAAGACGATTTACAAAGTTGAGTGAATAACGGGTTACATTTAAAAGTACAGTGAGTAATTAGTTACTTGTTCAAAATTCAATGATCATTTATTAAATTAACTCTATATATACACACCATGCATCTTGAGAAACAAACTACCTTGAAGACCGTTAAGAACGAGTCTTGGTGGCAGCTCTCATCATCCCCCACACCACCTTTCCCGCTCTGACAAATCCATACAATTTTCCTTCTCTCTCCTCATATATATACGTATGTATAGCCACAAATCACCATTTCTAAGCAAGATTTTTTCTTCTTTTCTTTCAAAAATTGATATACTATGCATTCTTGGGCATTTCTGAGAAAACCAACAAAACAAATTCGAGTTTTTCCAATTCAAAGTAGGAATTCTTTTCCAGTTTTCAGAAAATCATCAGAAAATCCATCATTATTGGGATCAAAGGGTAGTAAAAGTTATAATTATAGTGATTACGACAAGGGTTATTCATTTCTTGATTCAGTTATCCGATCAATTTGTTCTGGGTTGGTCATTGTTGGGGCCTCCAGCTTAGGCCTTTGCTACTGTTCTTCATTCTCTAATACAGATTCATCATTTGTGTCATATGCTGATTCTGGAATCGGAATTTCTGAATCTGAAAAGAAGTCTAGTTTCATATTCAAAGGTATGCACATATCAGTTCTTGTTTGTTTATTAGTTTTGCGTTTTCGCAGCATTAATTGATGAAAAAGTTTGATAAGTTGAATTGAAAAACACTCGACTAGATATGAAGATTAAATAGAAATAAGGATTAATCTATTGTTGTTGTTGTAGTTGTAAACATTGAGCGTCTCGTTTTCTATTATCATTTACTCATCCTTTTAAAATTTCAGATACATTCAGGAGAAGAGTTTTCTTCAAGTATGAAAAACGCATGAGAATGAGAAGTCCTCCTGAAAAGGTCAGCTTTAACTCAGTAATTAATTTTCTCATCAACACGTATCATGTGTAATGACATTAACAAATAGAAATCAAGCTTTAATCTATTTACAAAGCATTGAACAAGAAGGTTTTAATATGTACACTGCAACATGAATAACAACAATATAAACCTTATTCTCAAACAAATTTGACGTCAGGTGTTTAGTTAATTGCTACACATACTGAAAAGTTTAAAGAAACTATGTTCTTATAAATGAAATCTCATCATTCTTATGAATGGAGTCTCTTTCAATATGCCCACACTAAAATAGGAAAAGAAAAAAAGATACCAAGTTATTCAATGCATAATTTCATGAATTACAAATTCCGGGTTTCATTTTTTTTTTTTGTTTGGTCATAACACATGGTTTGTAATTCTTTTTGTATCTGTGCCTAAATCATAAACTGCTAGAAAGTCTTTCAACAAGTAGACAAGTAACTAAACCTTGTCCTATAATGACCTTTAGCAGACAAATTGCCAAGGTAATAGGTTAAATAACTAACAAAACTTCATTGGAGAATGAATTTGAAATTGTAAAAACTATCACTGCAGAGCAGTGTGATTCATTTCATTCTCAGAATCACTTATGTTTGGAGAATTATGGGAAACCCACTGTAGTTAAGTTCGCTTTTCGGCTCAGTTAGTTATACCACCAACCCTTCGAATCTGCTTCTTATCAGTTCTCAGTTAAAAGCTCTAGAATGAAGCTCATGAACCCGAAAAGCAAAAATTTAAATTTATCGTCTTTCTATTAAATTAAAGTGATGACGTTCTCTCTTAAATTTAAACTTCTTTATGTGGGATAAAGTGATGACGTTCTCTCTTAAATTTAAACTTCTTTCTATTAAATTTAAACTTCTTTATGTGGGATAAAGTGATGACGTTCTCTCTTAATGACAATATCAATTAATTACATAATCAAAAAAGTTGTTTCTCTGTTTTGTTAATTTTCAGGTGTTTGAATACTTCGCTTCTTTTAGATCACCTTCTGGAGAAATGTATATGACACCAGCAGACTTAATGAGAGCAGCTGTTTCTGTATTTCCTCCATCAGAAGCAGACTGTGTTAGAGGGGGATATTTGAAAGGGGAATGGGTTACTAGTGAGTTACAGTGTGCTCCTTCACAATTCTTCATGCTTTTTGATACCAATAATGATGGACTTATATCATTCCCAGAGTTAGTATCTCTATCAGAATTTACATTCACCACTGAAAATTATTTAGAAATAAATTATTAACATGCAATATTAGCTATCAAACTTATTAAGTAATCGGTTTTAAATGTTTTTGTTGTAACAGGTATATCTTTTTCCTTACAATACTGATCATTCCCGAGTCGAGCTTTTCTGTTGCATTTAAAATGTTTGATCTTGATAATGATGGGTAAGTTTTCTTTTTTCCGGTTCTGTTCAAATTAATCCATCAGATGTAGATTTTACTAATTGACTAAAAGAACTGCGAAACAGTTTCTACTAAATTATATCTATCTTTGATCCATGATGTCTTAGTATACTATGATAAGAAGTCAGTATACTATGATAAGAAGTCAGTATATATAAATTGAGATCTGTTATATTGAACTCCAAAACATCACAGGAGCTTCTCTTTCTTACTAATTAAAGAATTTTTATCTGCTATACACAGAGGTATAGACAAGCAAGAATTTAAGAAAGTGATGGGGCTGATGCGTACTCTTAACAGACAAGGGGCTTGTCACAGAGACGGACTTCGGATTGGATCTAAAGTTTCAGGATCTGTGGAGGATGGTGGTCTTCTAGAGTACTTCTTTGGCAGTGATGGAAGTAAACGCCTTGAACATGAAACATTTGTCCAATTCTTGAGAGACTTGCATGATGAAGTATGTATGTTTCAATTTCATGTTATTTAATCTGTGTCTTACTTCTTGATATTTGACTTGAACCTATTTTCTGTATACATATTGAAATGCTTAAAAGCCAATAGATATGTATAATCCAGTGAGAATATTATTCTCTTATGTTATCTTATGCGGGCATACTACAATTATAATATATGCTTACAGGAGGTGGGTGGCACCATTGAGAATATTTGAGAGTATGACAGACTTGTTTTGCATAAACCTAATGAGGCCATCTTCATAACAGTAACATAATAGCAGCATAACAGATTAGAAGAGGGAGGGTAGACCACTAGATGTAGTTGCTTTGGATCTATTGGGAATAAGACTTAATTTGTTGTCGTTGTTGTTATATAAGGTATTATAAACACAAATGATTACGAAATTTTGGTTTTTTGACTTCGACAGATGCTGAGGTTGGAGTTTGCTCATTACGATTGTAAGTCACAAGGAACTATTTCTGCTAAAGATTTTGCCTTATCTATGGTTGCATCTGCTGATATTAGATATATAAACAAATTTCTCGACCGAGTTGATGAACTAAAGAAGGAGCCATCTCTAAAAGACTTGCGTATTACACTTGAAGAATTTAAGAATTTTGCTGAGCTTCGCAAAAGATTGCAGCCATTCACCATTGCCCTATTCAGTTATGGAGAAGTGAATGGACTACTGTCAAAGAAAGACTTCAAAAGAGCTGCCAACCAAGTATATCTTTAAATTCTTCTTTTCCACTACTACAATATATAGCATGTTTGGTAGGGAGATTGGATATCACTTGATGCTATTATGAAAGATAAAGAAACTAGTGTTATCCAATCTTTCTAGCCTAAATATTATTATCACGTGTATAATTACAAAATTGTGCACATGAACAAGGTTTGTGGCATATCCCTCTCTGATAATGTGGTCAACATGATATTTTATATGTTTGATGCAAATCGAGATGGGAGTTTAAGCTCCGATGAGTTCCTGAGGGTAATCGAAAGACGAGAAACGGACATTTCACAGCCAAGGGATGCGGGTTTTGCAGGGTTGATATCGTGCTGGATGGACTGTACAAAGAATTGTTCTTCAAAGAAGTTATTTTGATTATTAGCCAATATAGGTTTTGGAAACTGAATGAAGGCATTGATGTATTTGACAGGCATTTTTAATACTGTCCAATGTCATCAGTAAATGTTGATATATAGAATATTCTTAGTTTTATTTTCTTGATAGTTTGCCTTTTATGAGAAACCTTTTCTTAAAGGGTTGCATAGAATACTGTCATATCACATATGTTTACATGTAAAAGAGTGTTTTTTTTTACCATCCAAAATATATATGTTATTGGTCATTTTTATGTATATATGCAAATTCAATCATTTGATGTGTATTCCAAATAGACAAGTAAATAGTAATTATATGATTCATACACCCAAAAAGTATTTTCAGAGGGGTCTTGCAGCACTAGTCTGCAGATTCGATCATCTTAAATTCATCGACATTTTCATGGCACATGTCACGGACAAACGCTGACACGTAATTTTTCAAAAAAGTAACACACGAGCACATGGATTAAATATAAAACTACATTAATAAAAAGAGGATGTAATATTTTACCCCAGATGATTTTTCTCAAGTTCTCTAGTTTTCAGCTAACATGCTTTCACAATTCTTCAATCATGATTACCACCACAGAAATAGATGGCTCTCAGGTCTACTATCTACATCATGACCTTGTTAGTCACTTTCACAAAGTGTAAGATTAGCAATAAAAGAAAACTAAGAACAAAACACCAGAAGTCAGATATTTGCCTGTCATCCTGTCAAGCTCAGTGTACCATATATACATAATACATTCAAGGTCTTCGGGTCGACAAAAATGAGGAACAAAATGGTTTGAGATAATATTGCACAGATATGTATCGATGCTTTAACTTATATTCTCACCATTAGAATCAAAACTGGATACTAGCGGTCACATAATTTAATCATTATATGCAGAGTACCACAGAATTTTCTAACCAGCTGCCCAGCCCCCGCCCCAATATTGGTAAGACCAAGATAGGGTTTGGAAAGAGTTAAAACAGGAGCGTATGTACTCAAAAGACTACTTTTGTCCCGATTGTTCTTGTAACTTCCCTAACTAGTTCAGTGTGACTTTTCATACAAAAGAATTTAAGTACTTCAGTGAAAGTACTTGCGTAAGGTATAGCTTTGAACTAATCTTCAAGGTAAGAATCAAACCACCGAAATGATTTTTCCATCTGCTAACATGTGGTTGGGTCTATGAAGCACCTGAGTTTAATCCAAAGTTTGAATCTTGCTACACATGAAAGCATATATGCTAGTTCACTGGATAGAGAACATTCATTTAGAGCTTTATGAATTCGCAGTTAAAAAATGAGAGAGAATGAAGTTAGCATTATGTGCAGCAGAAATAAGATAACGTATATACAGTTGCTGCTATTTTGAGCTTAGTTTAGTGAAGCATATCGTGGTTATGTAAATTATGGTATAGTGCCAATTGCCAACTATCCTCAGATGTCATTCAAGTATATGTTTAGGTATCTTCTTTCAATTTTTGGACCCGGAAGTAGATATCAAAGGTTTCGTATATCAACTACTTAGGATCGCAGTATTGATGAGGTGTATTTTACTCTGAATTTCTCTCGTCTAACATACACCGTGTGAGTATGGAACCTAGTAAGACATTTGAACCATGACAACACCATCAAAAGGTGCAGCTTCTACTCAAGGTTCGATCCAATTGCATTCCCAGTATTAATTATCATAAAGGATGAAAGACACCATCATAAATAAGAACACACCATTGGAGAAGCCGAAGTAGAAATACCATTATAACTCGAGACACATCCAAACACTGCTCTAATATATATATATATATCAAAACTAGTGCTACAGGGAGATAAAAGATGGAAGGAGCTAAGAAGTTTACATTTCATAACAATGTTCATACCCTCTGACTCACCCGACTCAAGTGCGAAGCAAGGGCATCCCGTGTCCTCTTCCCACTCTCGTCATCCTCTCCATCAAACATGGGAAACTCTCTATCCCTCTGAAGCTCCACATTTTCGTCCGGCAATACCTCACTGCATTTGATGAGGAAATTATGAAGCAAACAACAAGCAACAATAACAAATGGAAAAGCCTCAATACATTGCTCCTTCCATTTCTTGCCCACAACTTTCCATCTTTTCTTGACTTTCGCAAATGCCGTCCCAACCAACTCCATACCTCTACTATGCACCTCATTAAATGCCAATTCCACAGAATTCAACTCCTCATTCTTCTCACTGAAGGGCGTCAAAAGCCAAGGTAAAAGCGGGTAATACGAATTGCCCAAAATATATTGCGGGATTGAATTCCCATTGTTCAGCTCGAATGGTGGCCCATTTAGGTACTCCTTTGAATCCTCAATCCCAGAAAAAAGTTTCGATTTTTTCAATAAATCTTCTGGTTTCTCACCACCAGGCCATCCAGCTGACACATCCAGGAACCTTCCTTCAGAGTCCACTAAAGCCTGAACTGACAATGACAATGACCCATTTTCATCCATGGAACGCCCATCCAATTCAAACTTCTCAATTCCCAAAACTCCACAACAATTAGGCAAGGAAATCCACCCGAACCCAACTATAATCCTATTGATGTCAGAATTAAACTCAAACAAATGGCCAAGATTATCCACAATGGCCTTACAGACAACATAAAAAGCCCGGCAGGCGGTAGGGGAGTCAATAGAGAACCGGCGAGAGATTGCAGAGAAGGGAGCACCGTGGGCTAGGCGGAAGAGAGTGGCGGCGAGGGCAGCATTGGGAGGCAAAGTGTGGAGGGAGGTCAAAGAAGGAGAAAGAAGCCGAAGAAGGAGAGTAAAAGAAGGCTTAGAGAGATTAAAAAATTGGACCCACCTGGGATCATAATCAGGAGAGGACAGAAATCGATGGAACCAATTTTCTTGACGCGGTGGGGGCGAGAGTTGGGTGGGTGGTATGGGAAAGGAGAGGAGAGAATGGAGGTCGGTGAGCGAAATGGCGGTGGAGGAGAGAAGTGATTCCAAGGCGAGAGACTGGGAAGGGAGGAGATGCAGGTCATGGCGGAGGAGGAAAGAGTGGGCGGCGGAGGTGGTGGAGATGAGGAGGGGGATCAGCTTTGAAAGATGTTTGTGGTGGTGGCAGGTGGTGGAGTTGGAGCGGAGCAGATTTCTCTGGGATTCGATGAGTTTGGTTTTGGCTTTGGCTTTGGCTTTGAATCTCTTGGCAGTTTTTCTCCGCTTCTTCGTGGTTCTCTTGGTGGCTCCGCCGGCAGTGACCATTATTCCGGTGGCGGCGATAAATTTTAAACTGGATCTCGGCTAGGTGCTGGCTTTCTAAATACTGAAGTATTGGGACTTGGGACTTGGGACTCTGGTCATGTGATGTGAGCCTACTTATAAGTTATAAACGTAAACTTCCTTATAAGTAAATAATAAATTACTTTAATTATTTTCTTAGATAACTGTAAGCTAGTTTAGTGTTTGTTCGATAGAATTTTTTTTTCAAAAAAATATTTTTTTTTTTCTAATTTTGACTTTTTCAATTTTTTTACACTACTGAAAATTTAAAAGTCAAAAAAATAACCAAAAAAATCCATTTTTTCCCCAAAAAAAATTCTACCGAACAAGCCCTTAAGTTTTGGATAAATTCCATCTGGGGTCCCTAGTCTTTGAAGATTGTCATGTACATGTCCCAAACTTTCTCTTTGTGACATTATGGGTCCCTAACCTATGAAAATTATGCATATGTGATCCTCACTTGAGGGAAAACGTCAATTCAACAATTAAAAAATCAAAATAAATAAATTCCGTTTTGAATAAAATAAAAACAAAAACAAAAAGTATTTAAAGAAAACAAACTGCAAATCCACACCCTAGCCAATCACCCACCCAATAACAAACCTAAATAGCAAATTAGATTCCCAATCCCATGAATGCCTAAACATACCATTACAGTAGAAAAAGGTCTAATTCGTGGTCGATGGGATCATGGCGGTCCTCCCTTGAGGCAAGGGAGGCGCATGCCTCAGGCCCAATTGTAGAGGGGCTCAAAATTTAAAAAAAAAAAATTGAATAGCTCAAAAAAAAAAAAAATTTGAATAGCCCAAAAATTAAACATAAAATTGAACAGCCCAAAAAATTTAAACAGCCCAAAATTTTTGGTTAAGTGATTTGGTTGGGTCATAATCAATTAGTCCATAAATGGATAAACCATAATGCTTTTCTTCCCTCATCCTCATTGCTTGATTGCTTAAGCCTTTAGCCAGCCTTCACGTTATTTTTGCTTGACCCTTCAGCAGTTCAACCTTTTTCTGGCGACTGCAAATCATAGAGATTGAAGATTGAAAAATATTATCTAATCGACAAATCGTTAATTGGCCAATATATATATATATATAAATATATTAAGTAAAGATCAACCTACTTAGATATAAAATGAGTCTAAATAGAAAATAAATTCAAATCTAACCTACATTATATATCTTAGTCTAGTCTTTAAATTGTAGACCGTGCAATTTTCTATTTAAACTTCATTTTAGAAATTATTATTTTGAATCAAAATGATTTTCTAAATTATTAGGATTAAAGCAATAAATAAAAGGGCAAAGACTAAAGAACACAAGAATTTATATAGTCCTATAAAAAATGATGATTTTTGTTTACAAGATATTAGTCCATATATATAATAACACAATGAAAGTTTTTCTAATCGTAATGAAACTCTAAGGCAAAATTTTGAAAAATACTCTTACTTAAGAAAATACAAATACCGTATACCTTTCGGGCGTTGCCCCCGAGCCCCCGGGAGAGGGGCTACCTACCCCCTTCCAACCTCCACGGCGATGAAAAATAAGGTCCAAGTAAAAAATTTCTAATGAAAAATATGTTCTTGTTTTGGTTGGCTGGCATCCTCCTAAATGAAATTGTAATTATCGATCTGCGCTCAGCTCTGCGTAGCGCAACATATTAGGTTCCACATCTTAATATAAATTCTAATCATTTTTAATTATCTCTCAAAATTTTATATTTTAAAAACATCTCAAAAGTCCCATTTAAATTTTCGCCTAATGCCCCCCAAATCTCAGGGTTGGCCCTGCTAATATAAATTGCTATTTCTTTATTTTTCGCGACTCATAAGGAGGGCCAATTTATGAAGTTTGCCTCAGGCCCTGAAAATTACAGGACCGGCCCTGGATGGGATTAGTGAAAAATATATGGCTTCATACGGTCCAACACACTCCTATGGAAAAGGGTAGTCGTCTTTATGACAAGATTGAACTAGGTCTAAAATATCAACTCACTTGCAAATTCCCAATGTTCTTGAATCAATGGGCAATGTTAGTAAAAGGACTCCATGTGTTTAATTTGAAACGAATATGTTGACCTCTAAAAATGGTTGTCAACAGAAATTCTACGCCTCCTCTTCCTACGTGTATTTCTTTTCTTACTTAGACTGCCACGTGGTTTATTCAACCACGTAGATAAGTCTAGGACCGGGTAGATATGTAACAAAAGATAAAGAGAAACACACTATGGTAGATGTAATAACTTGAGGGCCCCTAACTAACGATTTTCCAAGTGGTTATAACATTTGAAAAATAATTAGTATAGAGGACTTGATATTTCTTATGAGAGTAATGATTTCAACATCCATTTCTTGTGGAAATGAGTTTGGTATTTCTAAGCAAATTCTATTAGATTGTCCTCCATTCGATTCGCGACACGTGGCTCGATCCAGAGAGCTCTAGAGTCACTTTTTAGGTGTCATATCATTAGCATTAATGCAAAAGTCTCTTTCAGCCGCAATCTAAGAGGCTATGATGGTGACAAGCCACCTTTTGCAGGCTATCCCATCAGTCTTTTTGGATCTGACTTGTAGTGTGTCAGGAGAAAGTCAACACGCAATCAGGGTCGGACTTTGACAGCCTCGGTTTTCCTAGCTCATCGACACAAATAGCCTCAGTTGTCTAACCTCTTCGGCACAAACAACCTCGAGAGAGGGTTGAATCAAAGCAGGTTGACTTTGATCGTGCCTAGGTGGAGCCCAAGTGGGATTGTCCTGCCCACGTGGAACGCCAGGTGGGATTGTGGCATAACAATAGTCTCCCTAGTTCAGGACCTCTATTATTTATGAGGGGTGCTAGACTTGGTAAAGAGGCAGTACTATTGGGTTTGGAATATGGCAGATCCCTAATTGGAAAATTGGAAGAGTGTTAGTCCCATAAGGTTAAGACATCTCTCATTTATGTGAGGTGTTGAGCTTGGAGTGGAAAAAAATTCGAAGTGATAAAGGATTGTTGGGAAGAGCCTAGTCCCAAGTGGGAGAGACTTGGTAGCAGAAGCGCGTCTCTAAATATGGAGAGGCTTGCTGCAGAAGAGACTATTCTCAAGTGGGAGAGGCTTAGTAGCAAATGCGTGTCTCCAAAGATGGAGAGGCTTATTGCGGAAGAGTCTATTCCAAAGTGGGATAGGCTTGGTAGCAGAAGCGACTCTCCAAAGATGGAGAAGCTTGTGCATAAGAGCCTATTTCCAAGTGGGAGAGGCTTGGTAGCAGAAGCGACCCTCCAAAATGGAAAGGCTTGTTGCAGAAGAGCCTATTCCCAAGTGGAAGAGGCTTGGTAGCAAAAGTAAGTCTCCAAAGATGGAGAGGCTTGCTGTGGAAGAGCCTATTTCTAAGTGGAAGAGGCTTGGTAACAGAAGCGACTCTCCAAAGATGGAGAGGCTTGTTGCGGAAGAGCCTATTCCGAAGTGGGAGAGGCTTGGTAGTAGAAGCGCGTCTCCAAAGATGGAGATGCTTGCTGCGGAAGAGCTTAGTCCCAAGTAGGAGATGCTTGTTAGCAGAAATGACTCTACAAAGATGGAGGCTTGTGCGAAGAGTCTATTCCCAAGTAGGAGAGGCTTGGTAGCAGAAGCGCGTCTCCAAAGATGGAGAGGCTTGTTGCGGAAGAGCCTATTCTCAGGTGGGAGAGGCTTGGTAGTAGAAGTGCGTCTCCAAAGATGGAGAGGATTGTTGTGGAAGAGCCTATTCCCAAATGGGAGAGGTTTGGTAGTAGAAGCAAATCTCCAAAAATGGAGATGCTTGCTGCAGAAGAGCCTAGTCCCTAGTGAGAGAGGTTTGGTAGCAGAATCGACTTTCTAAAGATAGAGAGGCTTGTGCGGAATAGCCTATTCCCAAGTGGGAGAGGTTTGGTAGCAGAAGCGACTTTCTAAAGATGGAGAGGCTTGTGCGAAAGAGCCTATTTCTAAGTGGGAGAGGCTTGGTAGCAGAAGCGACCCTCTAAAGATGGAGAGACTTGTTGCGGAAGAGCGTATTCCCAATTGGGAGAGGCTTGGTAGCAGAAGCAATCCTCCAAAGATGGATAGGCTTGCTGTGGAAGAGCATTTTCCCAAGTTGGAGAGACATGGTAGCAGAAGTGAGTCTCCAAAGATGGAGAGGCTTGCTGTGGAAGAGCCTAGTCCCAAGTGGGAGAGGTTTGGTAGAAAAGTGCATCTCCAAAGATGGAGAGGCTTGCTGCGGAAGAGCCTATTCCCAATTTGGAGAGGTTTGGTAGCATAAGCAACTCTCCAAAGATGGAGAGGCCTGCTGCGAAGAGCCTAGTTCCATGTTGGAGAGGCTTGATGCAAAAGAGCCTAATCCTAAGAGTAAGAGACTTGTTTGCGGAGCCCCTTCCAATATAAGATGATGCTTGATATTGGACTTTGCCCAACTGGTGCCATGCCTTCATGAAGAGGCTTGGCCCTTGTGCGGTGGTGACGCGTCTGCAAAAACTAAGTCACAGTTGAGGGAGGAGCTTTCCATTGTTGGGAAGATGCTTGTTTGTAGAGGCCATTCCAATATAAGACGAGGCTTGATATTGGGGTTTGCCTAGTTGGTGCCATGACTTCATAAAGAGGCTTGGCCCTTGTGTAGGGATGACGAGACCCTTCCAATATCAAATAAGGCTTCATATTGGGCTTTGTCCAGCTGGTGCCATGTCGTCATGAAGAGACTTGGCCCTTGTGTGGGGTGACGTGTCTGCAAAAACTAAGTCCCAATTGAGGGAGGAGCTATCCCTTGTTGGGAAGAGGCTTGTTTGTAGAGGCCCTTCTAATATAAAACGAGGCTTGATATTAACTGGTGCCATGCCTTTATGAAGAGGCTTGGCCCTTGTATGAGGATGATGAGGCCTTTCAATATCAAATGAAGTTTGATATTGGGCTTTGTCCAGTTGGTTCCATACTTTTATGAAGAGGCTTGGCCCTTGTGTGGGGTGACGTGTCTGCAAAAACTAAGTCCTAATTGAGGGGGGAGCTTTTCTTTGTTGGGAAGAGGCTTGTTTACGGAGGCCCTTCCAATAAGCTGCGAGTACCTCTTCGCAAAGGCAAAGGAGAAGATTTTACCCCAAACTTGATTAGGTACTAGTGTCTCTTTTTAGAGGTTGTGTTCCTAAATCAAATGACTGAACGAGAGACGTGGCGCTTCTATAATGCCAGTGCCTCTTCTTAGAAGCCTCAAACAAGCAAACAATCGAAACTTGATTTATAAATAATCAAATGCTGGTGCCTCTTCTCAGAAGTGTCACATAGGCTCCAATGAGATACCAGCAATGCCTTAGGAATGTTAAACTATTAATCAAGTTGGATAAGCTCGAATGTATAGTTTTCCTGTGCCTCTTCTTTGAAGGACCTACACTAGCCTCAATTAGTACTTGCGTAGCGTCTTTTCTTCAAGAGAACTCCTTTGTCCAATGAGGTTTAAGCTTTTGATCACGTTTCACTCGTGGTTGAATGTGTGGTTTTCCACAGACGACACCAATCTGTTGACCTCCAAAAATAGCTGCCAACAAGAACCCCACGCCTCCTCTTTCTACATGTATTTCTCCTCTTATTTGGACTGCCACGTGGTTTATTCAACTACGTAGATAAGCCTAGGACCGGGTGGATATGTAATAAAAGATAAAGCGAAACACACTATGGTAGAGGTAATAGCCTGAGGGCCCCTAACTAACGATTTCTCAAGTAGTTATAACACTTGAAGAACAATTAGTATAGATGACTTAATATTTCTTGTGAGAGTAATGATTTCAACATCCATTTCTTGTGGAAATGAGTTTGGTATTTATAGGCAAATTCTATTAGGTTGTCCTCTATTCGATTCACGACACGTGACTTGATCTAAAGAGCTCTAGAGTCACGTCTTGGGTGTCATATTATTAGCATTAATGCAGAAGTCTCTTTCAGCCGCAACCTAATAGGCTATAATGGTGACAAGCCGCCTTTTGCAGGCTGTCCCATCAGTCTTTTTGGGTCTGACTTGTAGAGTGTCAGGGAAAAGTTAACATGAAATCAAGGTCGGACTTTGACAGCCTCGGTTGTCCTCGCTCCTTGGCACGAATAGCATCGGTTGTCTAACTTCTTCGGCACAAATAACCTCAAAGAGAAGGTTGAGTCAAAGCAGGTTGACTTTGACCGTGCCTACGTGGAGCCCAAGTGGGATTGTCCTGTCCACGTGGAACGCCAGGTGGGATTGGGGCGTAAAAGAATATATAAGAGAAATGAGCATTCAAGAATCTTTAATGGGGATCTATAGTTTCCGTCTTTTGTTTTTCCTGATAATGTTTCCAAATTTGTTCCTTATTTTGGTGGGAATGAAAAAATGAGAGAAGTCAATGCTTGATTTATTCTCTTCTTTCTTCAAATTCTCAATGAAAATCAGGGTTTGGAACCTTACTGTTAAACAGTGGATTGTTTTTGTTGACATAATTTTGAAAGATAAAAAAGAATTGTTTTCTAATTGATTGAGTTGCTATAGACAAGACCTAATGAAATAACTACGAGGTGGATTACGGTAATGAGGTTCATTCTTTTGCCATTGAAACATGAATTAGACTTCACAAGAACTTCTGTTATGGGCATCAACCCAAAAACTAAGAAATTCTGCAGCCAAGTGGTAAAATGTTATCCTCTACCGTACAAGTTAAATATAGCAAAAATAGCTAATAAAGAGTTAACTCAATTTCTTTTCTATTTTGTAGGACTCTTGAGATTCTATAGGCAGCAATAGTTTTTCTAAGTAGAAGGTCTACTTGATGTGGTAAAGCAAGTATATATGGTATACAAGACTTTTATTTAAAATTCTATTATTTCACTTTTAATTTTTGAATATGTAATTTCTACAACAAATTTACAAGACTCTAGACTTGGAAAGGTCGAAATATCAAATACTGAAAAAAACTGAAAGCTACGAGGTCTGTAACCATTTTTTAATTCTCAGCCATGCTCCCTTTGATCCTACGCTTGTCAACTCCTCTTATAAGTGATCTTGTATCATTTTAATTTTGTCACAAAATATCAAGGCATTGTAGTAATAACTAACTTGGGCATTGCTTTATAAAGCTGTCCGAGGCTTACACCTTGAGGCGTGCCTCATGTGCGGGTTCTGTTAAATGCATTGCAGTTTACGCTTTGAGTACCATTTTCAGGGTTTACATGTCGACTAACTAAGGCTAAGCCTCAGGGAAGCTAAGGGGTGCATTTGTTTGTGCGGTGATGTTTCATAAGCTACTTAAGCCACATCATAGCTAATGCTAACATTTATGTATTTTTTGGAGGTGAAAAAGTATAACTCATTTATGTATTGTCATAGAAACAGATAACGACAAGCTTTCTGGTCCAACTGGTTTATGTTAAGTTGCTGGGTTAGAGTTTTCAACCCAATGCATAATTTTTGGCTCTTTTTACCTGGTTAGATAATCTAATATATTTTCTATCTTTAAGGTATATATTTGGAAAAAAATCCACAAAAGAGAATATACCGATAACTACTCATGTGGTCACTCAAGCATTCAACCCTGAATTATCCAAAGTGTCTGTTGACCTTAAAAAATGGTCGTCAATAGTAACTTTTCGCCTCCTCTACCTATGTGTATTTCTCCAACACACTTGGACGGCTAGGTGGTTCTGTGAATCACTATGGTGCGCTTAGAAACAACTAGACAAAATGTTTTGGTATTGGAGAGGCACGTTATGACGGATGTGGTGGCTTGAGAGCCCCTAATCACAGATTTCTCAAGTAGTATGAAGAACACATAGGTTAATCAATGTAGAAGACTTTGGTTTAGTATCGTTTTCTTTTCAGATTTTCCTCTCCTTTCTTGTAGATATGGCTTTGGTCTTTATAGGCCAAAGCCAAGCCCTTTTTGATGTGCAACAAGTGGCACAATCTTAAGGATTCTCGTATCACATCCTATGTGTCATGTCAGTGGTTTAATGAAGAGGTCTCTTTTAGTCGCATGCTAGGAGGCTATGACTGTAACAAGCCGCATTGGCAGGCTGTCCCATCAGTCTTTTCAAGTCCAACTCGCAGAGTGTTAGGAGAAGTTTTCTTAATACACAATCGGGGTCAGTCTTCGACCGCTTCGTCTTCTCAACCTCCTCGACATAAAGGAACAACATCTTCTTCCCAACCTCCTCGGTATAAAGAACAACATCTTCTTCTTAACCTCTTCTTTTCAAACTTCTCATAATAGAAAGAGACAGCCTACTAGCAACTTTGACTTTGATCAGGCCATGGGAGCGCCACACGCAGACTGAGGCGTAACAATAGTCCTCCAAGTTCAAGACCTGTCATTTATGTGGGGTACTGGACTTGGTGATGAGGCCTCTATGCATTTTGGAACACTAACGCTTCATGGAGTTAGGTTCTTACATCCATCCATGCATTTCTAACCATTACATAGTCCTTTTCTAAACCCACTTTTTAGTTCAACTCTTCCACAAAAATAGTCCCAATAAGTAGGGTTTTCCTTTGATGGGAAGATGTTTGTTGCATAGGCCCTTCCAAATATTAGACGTGTATTGGGTTTTGCCATTTAAAATTTCCTAAGTCCCATATTGCCATGCCTCATTGAATAGGCGAGAGCTTTGTGTAGGGATGTCGTGTCTACAAAAACTAAGTCTCAATTGAGGGATGAGCTTTCATTTGTTGGGAAGAGACTTGTTTGCAGAGGCCCTTCCAATATAAAAAGAGACTAGATATTGGGCTTTGCCCAACTGGTGCCATGCCTTATAGAGAGGGTTGGCCATTGAGTGGGGATAACGATGCCCTTCCAATATAAGATGATACTTCATATTGGGCTTTGCCCAATTGGTGCCACACCTAAATAAAGAGGCGTGGCCCTTGTATGGAGATAACGAGGCCCTTCCAATATAAGACGAGGCTTGATATTGGACTTTGTCCAACTGGTACCATGCCTTAATGAAGAGACTAGGCCCGTCCAATATAATATAAGGCTTAATATTGGACTTTGTCCAGTTGGTGCCATGCCGTAAGAGGCGAGGCCCTTGTGTGGAGATGACGCGTCTGCAAAAACAAAGTTCCAATTGAGGGAGGAGTTTTTCCTTCTTGGGAAAAGGCTTGTTTGCAGAGGCCCTTCCAATATAAGACGAGGCTAGTTATTGGACTTTACCCAGCTAGTGCCATGCCTTAATGAAGAGGCGGGATGGTGATGTTCTTCTAATATCAAACGAGGCCTCGATATTGGGCTTTGCTCACCGGTGCTATGCCTTAATGAAGAGGCTTGACCCTTGTATGGAGGTGACGAGTCCTTCTAATATAAGACGAGTGCTTGATATTAGATTTTGTCGAGTTGGTGCCATGCCTTAATGAAAAAACAAGGCGCTTGTGTGGGGATGGCTAGGCTCTTTCAATATCAAAAGAGGCTTGATATTGGGCTTTGTCCAGCTGGTGCCATGCCTTAATGAAGATGTGAGGCCCTTGTGTGGGGATGACGCGTCTGCAAAAACTAAGTCTCAATTGAGGGAGAAGCTTTCCTTGTTGGGAAGATGCTTATTTGCAGAGGCCCTTCCAATATAAGACGGTGCTAGATATTGGACTTTGCCCAGCTGGTGTCATGCCTTAATAAAGAGGCTTAGCCCTTATGTAGGATGACGAGACCCTTCCAATATAAAACGAGACTTGATATTGATCTTTGCCCAGCTGGTGCCATGGCTTAATGAATAGGCGAGACCCTTGGGTGGGCATGACACTTCTATAAAAACTGTCTTAAATGGAGAGAGGAGCTTTCCTTGTTGAGAATGTTTGTTTGCGAGGCCATTCCAACAAGTCATGAGTTACCTCTTCAAGAGAGGCTTACAAGAAGATTTTACCCCAAACTTGAGGTACTAGTGCCTCTCTTTTTAGGTTGTGTTCCCAAATCAAATGACTGAATGATAGACGTGACACTTCTATAATGTCAATGTCTCTTCTTAGAGGCCTCAAACAAGCAAATAATCGAAACTTGATTAATAAATAATCAATGCTTCGGTGCCTCTTCTAGAAAGAATAGTACCTAGGTTCCAACGAGATACATGCAATGCCTTAGGAATGTTAAACCATCAATCAAGTTGATAAGCTCGTTGTTAGTTTTCCGATTCTTCTTTGAAGGACCTTGCTATGGTGATTAGTATTGTAGGGTCATTTCTTCAAGAAAATTCTTTTGTTCAAGAAAATTTAGATTTTATCACGACACTATAGTTGAAGTGTGGTTACCTACAACGGCATAAATCGTGACCTCCATGGAAAGGAAGATGCTTTCTCGACGTGTATTTCTCCATTACACTAATGGTGGTCTTCAAATCATTTTATTGCCTTGCACAACTAGATAAGATGTTTTGTATTGGAAAGGCTTATGATTGAACTTTAGACCCCTAATCATAATTCTCCAAATGGGATGATGAAGTTGAATCAATGTAGAGAACTTTGGTTTAGTAGAAGTTTTGCTAGTTTTCTCTCTTTTCTTGTAATATTTCAAGCTTTAATATACATAGTCGATGACATATCGTGGTTACTCTACTTGGGTTCGATGGTTGCTATGATACATACATTCATATACATATATATATATATATATATATATATATATATATATATATATATATATATATATATATATATATATATCGTGTTATAAACATTTCCTTTGTGCTTAGTGCATTGCTTTATGAAAGAATGGTTTCGTGAACAATTTCATTTGAAGTATATAAAACATTTTTAGTTAGCTCGAGCTGAGTTTATTGGACATGCCAAATTGAGCATGTCAAATACTATGAGCACGATTGGATCAAGTTGATTTAGTATGTGTCCAAGCGATCCTATGTTATGATATTAGAGTAAAACTAGTGTTGGTGGAAAAAACCCAAGGGGAAAATTTAGGAGGAAAAAACTCAATCTCAAATAATGTTTAGGGAGAAAAAATCGAGGAGAAAATTTGGATATGAGTTTTTGGGTTTTTTAAACTACATATTAATTGAAATAAAGTGCCAAATTATAGCATTATGCATTATTTTTCATTTTTTAACTTATATGTTGACACTTTGAACGGTTTATATTGCTTCTAATTTTTTATCCATTCTAGTAACAATTATCTTATCTTGAAACATTATCTTTCTTCACATCTCATCCTCATATCTGCGAAGACAACCATTACATTTGTGTGCTCATTTCACCCAACTTTCAATCTCATCATTCAACATGAATGAAGATCCTTTCAACGAGATGATTACTCATATGGTCATCGAAGATAAAGATGAAGAATACAATCTGGAGTTTCAAATGGTGATGGAGAAATCAAGCTCAATGGTTGTCAACACAAATTGAGGAAGTTCAAGTACCCGTCAATATAAAAATCGTGGTCGAGAATGAGCCGTTCCTTGTTTGAATGCATACTCTGTGATGTTGTCAAGGAGGGCACGTGCGAGAATGTATGATGTTAATCCCGATATCGACTTGCAATTCGAACAAGGTGGTAATCTAGTGGCACAACATTTAGCTCATTATCGGATGGTTCGATCAAATATCATTCACACCACTCTTCAAGCGGATCGTGTTGATCATGTATGGGCAATGGAAGGGGACGCATTAAATGTCTTGTTATGGGATTGTATCAACTGTTTCATTGTGATGACTCGGTTTTAGATGTAAATAAGATGATTACATGAATAAAGATCATGTGTGAGTCGGCAATAGATACTTTGAATTTATTTTTATTTGTGAAGTTAACTTAGATACGATGACTTAAGAAAGCAAATTTCACTTCTACACAATAGATACTAAATATATTTTCTAGAATTTCTTGGAGAAAATACATAGAGAAAGAGAGTCATGAGTGGCAATGGTGAAATAAGAATGATATAAAAGGGATTTATTGTGAGGAATGTGGTGGACTAGGAATATATGGTTGTGTGTAATCCCAATTGCTATTATTACAGTTTGGATTATCTTGTAGGGCTTCCGGAGCACCCAAAAAGCTAAAATTGCATCTTGCTTCACTTGAAAATATTTCTCACTTCTTGGACTTAACGTGAGAGATGTCTTTGTTCATAATATTCAACTCCCAATTAAGTCGTCACATCTTTGAATGATCTTTATAAAAAGTGGCTCTTGAAACATTCCGATTCAAGGCTTGTGCGGCCATCGCCTCCATAGAATTTGCAATCCGAGATTGAGAATTGGAAGATTTGGCATTTTTATCCCTCTTGGCTTCTTTCGCCGCCTTTCTTCCATTTGGTTTTTCGTATTGTATTGGGTTACCAGCACTTCCAAAAGTCTCCCCTCCGTCTTCATCTAGTTGAATTGGAGATTGCAATGTCGTTTGGACATCTAGAGTTTCATAGTCGAGTGGTGGTTCTTGAAATTTCCAAGCATCCTTTACAATTTTCCACAAGTTTTCATACTTGAAAGTTTGTCTATTACAATCTTCCGCACAATATTGTCTTATATGAAAATTCTACTTATGCATAAAAAATTGGCTGAATATTAAAAGCCAATGGTTGGAAAGCTTTTTTAATGGCTAGTTTAATGGTAAAATGTGTTTAAAAAGTTATGAAAGTGAATTGCATCAATACAAATTCCCAAAAGTGAAAAAGAATAAAACTCATTTGCTATTAAGCATGGCCATCGTCAACTTCTCAAAAATTAAACCATACAAAAACCTGTTTTTCTTCCTTGGATAGACTGATGCTGATACTAATACTGATACAATAATCCTCAAGTACATAAATTCTTAATTGGCTAATTACAAAGAATAAATATAAAATGTCTATTGTGTGAAAATGATTAACCAACCCAATGTTCAATTTCGAAATATTAAGAAATTCAAAACCCAAAAAAATTAAGAAAAAGAATAATATATTTTTCAAATAAAAATAAAGATAATGCTCACTTTTAACGACTTCACGGGGACACCGACTGCCGACCACCGGCGCCTTGCCGACGATTTTGATTTTGAATGAAGATTGAAATTTGAAAAAGAAAGTAACACAAGATGGTCACCGTTTCAGTCTTTCTAGTAATTTGCATAGAATCTGATTCTATGGGCAATTTTCATATTGTGGGTTTGGAGATTTGGTATAAGATAATGGGTTATTGAGCTAGTGGGCTTTAAATATTAAAAACTCGATTTGGACTTTAAAAATTAATTCCTCTAATTTTTTTATTCTAGTCGGTTTGAGCCCAAATTTCACCCCAATGAAATTTCAAATTTTGACCAAGGCTAGCTCACTTAATAAACACACCAATTCATCCTGAACATGGTGCTTAAACTCAATTGTAGAGACGATACTATAAGGAATGTCGTGCAAAAAAAATAGCTTGATGACTCGATGATAAAAAGCTTAACACCTTTCATTCTTGTTATTTTTTCAACTAGAAAAATGAAAACTAAAACCAAGCTCTCATCTTCCAATCATGTTGGACTTTACTCTTATAATGTCCAACAAAATGATACTACATCCATCCCATAAAGATATATTTACTTCTATTTTTACACAGATTAAAAAAATTTAATTAACACAGTTGGAACGATAAATTGTACTTACATTTTTTCGAATATACTCCTACATTAAATAATGGTATTTCTTATTTGTTGATAATAAGGCACATTAAATATAGGCATATTAAGAAACTAAGAAATTAACTATACTTTCAATAAAGAAAGTTGACTATAATTTGGTACAAATGAATAAACGTAAGCCTATCTTTGTAGGACGGATAAAGTAGCTCGTTTGAATTTTCTAAGTTCTTAAAACTCGTTCAACTTCCTGTACATTTCTCATTCATAAGAACTAAAGTGGGGTATTATGTGATATACATTGTTTTCCACGTGTTTCTATATGTTGTATTTACATATAAAATTTAATTACTTTAGTTCAGTGCTCATTCGGGAGAAATCATGAATGAGTTCAGTTAAACCTTCGAGTCTAGTTAAACTTTTGGATTTAGTTAAATCTTTGAGTTTCAGTTTAGCCTTCAGATTATTTGTAGCGCTTGCTTGAATTATTATTATCATAGTGTAATAATTCCAAGTTTATTCTGGTAAGATAAATTTATGTGTAATTACAATATTTGACCGATTGTGGAATAGCAAGCGTCTCATTGATTTTAATTAAATTATACTCATCCCTCATCATTAACAATTTTTCGCTTGATAATTAACGTGTTGGATGCGTAGTGGATTGGTGAAGTCATTTGCCAACGCAGTGCGCCAAGTAAAGTTAGATTTTCTTTTAGGAAGTTTTGACTTAATAAGACGATCATCGCCAAATTCGATTATTAGCATTAGACTTTTATTTATTTAATTTTTGAGACCGGTTTTTTTTGAATGTTTACGAATTATTCAATTGTTTGACAATTGGTATTTTATTAAAGTGTCTTTTCCGTAATATATTATTTTTTATGAATTTTAGTAACTCCGAAACCCTAGAAATTTTGGAGCGTTATGTAATTAAGTGATAGAAGTTTACCTTAATAAATATCGTAGAATCTGATTATTTGATTAGCTGGAAGTACAATCTTCAATATTACATCTGTCCAATTGTCCAGCTTTCAATGGTAATCCACACATCAAGAATAAATTTGAATTTCCACAATCAAGAACAGGCAACAGCAGAACTTTGAGAGTAATTGTATTGGGTTATGTATCTTGCTTGTGGTAGCAAGTAATGGAGACATATTGTCTTTCCACAAACTATGGCCTAGTATATATATAGGTGACGCTAACTCTAGTTTTAGTCTTAGCGCACAAATATGGACCCAAATAATTAATCTAATTAATTAATTTGGCCCAATAGATAATTAAGTCCAACCCGATAATTTGATTGTGTAATCTAAAAATTATGTTTGTAATCGAGCAATCAGCAACTAATCTTGCAAACGTCGGGTTGGGTGTTGATGATAAACACACATATGACAATTTAATATATGTATTTATTACTATCATAAATTTCTAGATGGTCTGTATTGAGAGTGAGTGGGCCCACCGTTCATCTTAAATTTGTTTTTTAGAAATATTGAAAATTCAGCCGCTAGTTATGTAACAATCAATTTGTCTGAGAATAAGCAGAACGTGAGAATTCGATCGGTCAAACATACTTCTAATTCTTCAATAGATAGATTGGTGAATTCTCAATAATTTTTCGCACTATTATTGATGTGTTGGTCTAACTGGTCATGCCAAATAATGAAAGTCATGTATGTGCTTCAATTGTACTTATCTTTGTATAGTACAAATTAAGACGTACAGCAACGTCTTTTTTTTTAAAAAAAAACTTATTATTTCATGTAATATAATATTGGTTCTTCTAAAGCATTGAATTAGATCTACATATTCTATATGTTTTGATGTGTTAATTATTATTTAGGCTCTTTTGTTTTCACTATTAATTTTGCTAAAAAGCTAAAGTTAAAGTCAACAATTAATTTTAACCACACATTTCATGGTCCCACAAATTTTCAACCATACATTTCAACAACTTTTATCAACTTTTACCAAAAATCTGATTTTAATCAAAATCAAACACACCATTATTCTATCCAACAATAATACGAGTTTAGAGATTTGTAGTCCATTATATCAAAGATAATCACAACAAAATTGCTCATGTATAACCAAAAATGCTCATACATAACAAAATCAAATAACAAGAATCAACATAACTTTAAACATGTCAAATTATATTGATGTTTGTAAAGTTGTGATTATTCACAAACAATAAAACAATATTTTTCGAGAATATTAATATATAAAATTTATATTTCTTCAAGAGAAGCAAAACAATATTTTTTAGAATTTTCATATTGAGATATTGAGGTTATTCTTTTCGAGAATAATAGCATAACAATATTAATATAAAATTATACTTTTCAAGAGTATTAGTACAATATTTTTATAAAGTATTGATATTTATATTGTTTTATTTTAGGAGTAATAACAAAATATTCTCGCGAATATTGATCAAGAGTAACAACATAATATTCTTTTAGAATACTAATATGTAGTAAACAAAAGTTTCTTTAAGAGCAATAACATAATATTATTCTTGTAATAAATAATTTTTGAACATTATATGTATACCATTAGTCGGTATAGTAAAATGACATAACCATGTAAAATTATATTACAAATTTATGCTTTATAAAATAAAATCAACTAAATACTACCATTTTCTTTTGATAAAAAGAACTATTTTTCTAATTTAACTTGTTAGAATTTCTCGTCTTTCTTTGAAGACAAAAAAAATTAATTTTTCTAATTCAATTGGTTAGAACTTTGTATTGATAACATATTATAAATTAAATAATAAAAAAAGAAAATTGGGTGAGTCAAAAGTGAAGTGTATAAGAATCTCTCTCTCTCTCTCTCTCTCTCACACACACACACACACACACACACATATATATAGATCGTCTAAAAATTCCGCTCTTGGGCTCGCTCATCTCAGACTTGAAGTTTGGCCTTCACGTCTAGTCACGCATCACGCATCGCTCTCGTCTTGTCCTTATCTCGCTCTCACCTAAGATTCGCCTAGGTACGAAAAGTTTGAAACTCGACTTTCACACTTAGTTACGCTTTACACTGTTTAGAACATTGATATATAATTTCAACGAGAATTGTAATCTAATTCATAAGTAGGATAATTATATAGACAATAATGATTTTTCTAAGCACCAGTGCTTAACTTGTGTTAAGTACTAGTGACATGACATAGTTCATTGTTAAATAATAGTTGATCCATATAATAAATAAATAATAAAATATATATTAGATAGACGTGTTACTAGTGCTTGGAAGATTATTCGTAATTATCACGTCAGTGGTCCAAAAATCCACTATATGTCTGTCTTCATCTTCTCCAAATTTTTTTTTTCAATTTTCTCAATTCTCTCCATTTCCATTTTCTTTTTATTCACCATTCTTCTCCAAATATTTTCTTCTCAATCTTATTCTTCAATTTCTATTTATTTTTCTACGGTCGAATTTCAGTATAATAATATAGATCTAAAGGGGAATACCATTAAATGACCTTTGCACCCAAAACATTTTGGTAAATGACCTTTGACCAGAAATAAACAAATAAAATTAATGTCAAAAATTGAATAATAGGTAAATTACATAAATCTCCTTTTCCAAATACACTGCACACGAATTTCAAATCTCTTCATCCATATTCTCTCTCTCTTTTGTGCTCCGGTTGAAGCTTTTCCATCTTTATTTGCTCTTCATCCACTCATCAAAATCGCCACCGATTCCGCCACAAAAGTCTGAGAACCCGAACCCAATCGAGTCTTTGCTCTAGGTTGGGAATCAATCTCGCCGCCAAACAAATTGCTCAATCTCTTCTCTCTGAGATATTAAGTTCTCTCTGAAAATTTCATAAGGTGAGCTGATAACATTGTAAAAATTGCAATTTATTCATCATTTTCTCGCTGCTTTTGATGGATGTTGCTGAAATTTCTGTCTAATTCGTACAGATATGAAATTTTGTCACTACAATTTTCTCGCTGCAATTTTTACAATATGAAATTTCTGTCTAAAAATTGCACTTGATTCATCATTGTTTCGCTGCTTTTGATGGATTTTGCTGAAATTTATGTCTAATTCCTACATTTGGTGTTTCATTTGGAGGATTTTTCTACATATGGGCTAGCGGTTTTAAGGAACAAGAGAGTTATTCTGTTTGATAAAGAAGGGCATTTGGTTTGATTTTTGGGAATCACTTGTTTTTTGAAACAAGACATTAATTTTGTGTTGGGCCTGGAATGCTTGTTGCCGGTAGCTTTTTTTCTAGGCCTGCAATGTTTAAGTTATTGGCATAACATTCTCCTATGCTTCCCTTTTAATCCCATGGAAGTGTCCTCCGTCGAAAATGGTATATTCTCGGAGTGTTACGATTTTTGTCTACTCTTTCTTGATACCAAGATGGTTTCAAAATGTCAAAGGTTGAGGTTGAGTCGTAGAGAGAACTTTGGTTTGTCACCAGAATTCCTCAAAATTGCTACATGTTGTAAATTATATTTCATTGTATACTTCCATTGAATTATAATATTGTACAATTCTAATCTCAAAGACTAAATGCGGCAATTCAAACAACATTCAGTTTTTATGCATACATTCAATTTTTAATGAAGGATAAACATTATACGAGTGTGGTCAGCATTGGGTCTTGGCTGTAAAATGGACAGCCTGCGGCCTATGTTATTGAATGGTCTCTATACGAGTAATTCACCTGCAAAATGACCTGCTAGCTTGCAAAATATGTGGTGTGGGGCAATGCAAGTTTTCTTTGGTATATGAATAGTTCATTTTCATTGAAAATGATGCTTTGCATTGGATAAATTATTGCACATGTCCAAAAATAGACCTGTGTTTATTGTGTGATCTGCATGCAGATTGATTTGGCTTTTGTGAGTTAAAATATTTGTTTTAGAGAGTTGCATGACTGAGAATGCATAGTTGACATTATCCAACTGATACATGTCCATGCGTTCCTGAACTTTTCATATACTTTCTGATCCTCTGGCCTGAATTTGTTAGTGTTGCTGGTGCTTGTGTGTTCCTTTCATTCACCATCTTGGACAATGGTGCTGAGATTTTTTTATTTCAGTTACTTTTTTGGAGCTTAATTTGAATTACTCGGGAACAGATTATGTCCCCGAGTTGGTTTGCAAAGAAATGGCCAGTGTGGGATTATCTGGTACTCGAGTATTAGGAATTTAACCCACCTTTATTTGCTCTTCATCCTCACAAATTTGCATGCATATTCCCAAACTAGTTAATGGTGATATGTTTACATCCTTGGCAAACATTTTCCTTCTGTACAATTTATCATTTCATGGATATCAATTACACTTCTTGCCAATTATTAGTATGTTATAATCCAACTTGCCTCGCTTTATTTTTGCATATTGACTTTGAAATAGAGTATTTTATTGATGTTGAAGAAAGGGTTCGAGGAAAAATCAGTAATAGAAGTAAACTTGAAATTATCAATGAGGTGTATTATGCTTTAGATTCCAATCATCAAAAAAAATTTACAGATTTTTGTTTTGGCCACCTTCTTTCTATTGCGGAGATTAAAATTTCTCTTCAAATCGTTCACCAATGCATTGTTAGAACGGTGAGGACATTGAAAGAGAATGAAGTTTGGTGCAAGTTTGGAAACAAGATTGCTAGGTTTGGATTAGAAGAATTTGTATTAGTCACAGGCCTAAAAGCTGGAGAGTTGGAATCGGAGGATAAGAACTTAGGCCTAAAAAATGATCTTATCCAAAAATACTTCAAGCATAGCAAAGGAAAAGTGGTAAGAAGACAATTGTTGAATGCATTCAAGGTGTGGTAACCAGCCGACAAGTTCAAGATGGGCATTCTCTTAATTTTGGCATATGTTTTGTTGAGTGCGGAAGAGAATACTGAATCTGAACTTGTGGTGGTTTAATTTGGTTGATAATTTTGGACGATTCAACAACTATGCTTGGAGAAAGAGATCGTATGAGTACACAATTGGGATATTCAATCAAATAAAAGGAGAAACAAAGAAGAAATATGAAAGAAATGAACGATATCCCTACAACTTTCATGGATTTCCTCTTGCAATCATGGTAAATGTTAAGTTATTTTCATTGTTTGAATAATATTCCAATTTATGAACTGACTAGCAATGTTTTGCTTTCTACAGATTTGGGCGTTTGAAGCGATACCCGGTCTAGGGAAGCAGTTTGCTCACAGGCTGGAAGGTGAAAGAATTCCAAGAATGTTGGGGTGGGATTTTCAATAGACGAAGGTGGACGGAGAAAGTGTGAGCACATTCTTGGATACTAAAATTCAAATCATGCAGCTTACGGTGAAGCGCACATTAGTTCCTTCACAGGAAGAAGCCGAGGAAGAATTCTATCAGGGAATGACACCACTTGATGATGTAGAAGACTCCAGAGTGGATAATAGCTTGGATGAAGATGGAGTAGAGGAGTCTAAGGAAGACGAACCACCTGTTTCCATGCACCAGATGCCACGCGATAGACCATCTTCCTCTCATAACAACAATGTATTAGAGGTAGTTAGACAAGAAATGAGAGAACTTGAGTGCAGGCTGGTGCGTGTGATAAATTCCCGATGTGATCACATTGAGACCAAACTTGATAGGTTGCTGAAGTTGGTTGGAAGTGGTGTATCCCAACCACGAGGAGATGAGTTTCAGCCAGACAATGGTAGGTTTCAATCGAGCGAGGAGATTTGACACTGCTCACCTCATCATGAGGACAATATCCGTGAAGAGAATAAAGGGAGGAGGAAGATTGTGTTTTCGAGGCTGCAGCTTGAGAATTCTCATTAATGTAGAAGATTGCACAAACGAAGAGGAACAAGTCACGCCAATACAAGGTGAAGGGCGAAGGAGTGCTACTTGTCGAGGTTGGTTATTTTGTTGTGATTTTTATTTTTTAGTTCCATAATGAGTTGAGATTAATGAGGTTTCTATTGACCTCCATTCATAGGCATGCTATCGAACCTTTCAACCGCCATAGTCGTGTATGAGAAATGCCTTGGATATCGATCCCGCATTCTAAGCAACGCTTGGGAGAACATGAAAATGTTGACGTTGTGATGTCAAATCAACCGGAGCGCAGATCAAGAAAGTCATCTCGAAGGTATATAATTTGTAGATTGAAAACAAAAATGTTGACATTCGTATGTAGAAATGATTGTTGATTGAATACTGATTGAATCTATTTTTAGATCAAGTTGGAGAATCTTCGCTATTTTGTTTGAGGATAAGACAGATGATGAATCACCTAAAGGTAGAGGGCAAAGAAAAAGGAGGAAAGGAAAAGCATTACGTACTCAGTGGACCAATCCCTTTAAAAGAAGAGGAAGTTCAAGAATGTCACCGATATATGACCCATTTCGAGAAGTGGATCCCGCAAAAGTAAGTGACTGAATGCGTGGATGGAAAAAGCGTCACCAAGGTAATTTGTTCTCTTCCTTTACCCGCATCTAGTGTGTTATCTTCCTTCAATGTAAAGCTGATTTTTTGGTGGTGCCACACAGAATGTATAGGGATGCGCTTGCATTGGCAATCGTGATGCCGGGAGGACATTTTGAGGATCTTCGTGATCGTAGTCGGTGGCTCACCGGTGACGTAAGTAAAAATCTTATCGACTTTCAATATTACTAGGTCATGTCAACTTATTAACTGCATGTTTACGTGCGAGATATTGACTTCGACATTATTTCATATCGAGAGCGGCGGTTAAATATCCAAACCTCTTTCGACAAGACCGTGTCGTTTCTCGACTCTAATTTCGCAACTTGTTGAAAATGCCTTGAAGATAGTGTCAAGACCGCCACAATAACTCGGATTTAATCGCTTGCAAAGATATTGGTGGATTATGTTGAAGGGGCAGCTCCCAATGCAGGAAAACCTTGGAAGATTTATCGCTATCTTTATCTTCCGTCTCGTGTCCCGAATTTACATTGGTTTGCGATCGAGATTGACTTGGAAGAGAGACGAATCAACATCTTTGATAGCTTGACGAGTATGGTGCGTGAAAGCAACCTTGGCAAACGCTTGAAACCCTTAAAGGTGGTCGTACCACGCCTCATGCAAAAAATACGTCCAATGAAAACTATAGCACATCAATGTTCACGCATCACAGGGTGAAGAAGCTTCCGTACAAGATAATGGGTAAGTTTTTTAGTTAAAGAATGGCTTCAATATGTTGATGATTGGACTAAAACCTCAAATTTTATATCTTTTTCGATCCGATTGTGGACTTTATACGGTCAAGTTCATCGAATTTTCTTTAGCCGCCTTGACTCGAATCTTGTTCAACCCAAGCATATGCTAATGTGGAGGCGTAAAATGGCAAATGAGAGATTTTTGTAGGAGAATTTGATCCTTAGAATGAGTTTATGTAATTCATTTAGCATTGTTATGCCCATGTGATATTATTCTGTAGTCATTTACTGTTATTTTGGTATGGAGGTCAGGCATAGCAAAGCAGTTTATGTATTTTGTAACTCTGTGTCATTTTTTGTTTCTAGTATGAAAATTTATAGTGTAAATGTGAAGGATAATGTAGGAAAAATTGGAGGAAAGAAATGGAAATTAAGTCGTTTTAGTTGAATCCTTGTCAACGATGGCTGTTCATTTTGTCAATAATTTAATTGCTTGGTGCCAGAATGGAAGTTTTCTTCTGTTACGTCTTCTTATGTCAGCAGGTTTGGAAGGCTGTTTTGTAAAAGATATTAGAATGGGTCGAGTTAGCTATACTTTATTTTTGATTGGCTCATATTTGATACATGTGGATCTCAGTTCATTTTGTATATATTGTGTTTGAGAAATTTATTTTCAACCACATATTTCATGAGATTCAGAACTTTTATCAACATTCAACCACACAGTGGGGTGTTTGAGAGCCTCGGACTAGAGAAACACACTTGTGTAGTTTTCCATAACGGCAGGCATGCCGTTCTACATATACCGTAACGGCATGCATGGCGTTATGCCTATAAATGAACCCGCACAGGTTCTAACCTCTTAAAGTATTCAATTTAAGTACATTTAAGTAGCACTAAGATGTTTGAGAGGCTCAGAATAGAGAAACACTTATGTAGTTTCCATAACGGCATGCATGCCGTTATAGTGATAAAGTAACGGCATGCATGGCGTTATGCCTATAAATGAACCCGCACAGGTTCTAACCTCTTAAAGTATTCAATTTAAGTACATTTAAGTAGCACTAAGATGTTTGAGAGGCTCAGAATAGAGAAACACTTATGTAGTTTCCATAACGGCATGCATGCCGTTATAGTGATAAAGTAACGGCATGTAACGGCATGCATGGCGTTATGCCTATAAATAAACCCGTTATTGACTATTTCCAAAAGCTTAGTTTATCAACTTTATATACATTTCTAAATTTCCACGAGGATGAGAGTCTCAAAAAATTAAACATATACATTATTGACTATTTCCAAAGATTTTATATAATGCACAAACCGGCTACGGAGCAATCATAATTCATCTTGAGATGGCAAAATGTAGACTTTCTTACACAAAGGATGATGGAAAATTTGTTTTTCTTTATTTGTTAACATAAAGCATTCAACTTAATACAATTTGATACATCACTACCCAATTTTCACCCACCTCCAACACACAAAACGAAGAAGTCCCAATCATTGGGGAGGCGGCGGTGGGTAGAGACTGAAATATCCAAGGAGCTGTGTCAGCTGGGTGGATAACGCATCGTGCTCCCGTCGGCGTGATTCGGCCTCTTGGACTTGGGCCTCCCGAATCTCTCGAATTTGTACTTTGATTTCCACCTGCGAGGTACGCCATTGACGAATCTCATGAGAAATAGATGCCAATGTTGGTTCAGTGACCGTTTCATAGAGGTCCTCGGCCATTGGATCATCATTTGCAGGTTCGGTTTGAAGCGGTACATTACCCTGGCCGCCAATGGGACCCTGTGTGATTCGCTCCAGATTGCGAGTCATGTGTAGTTTAGAACTACGTATCCCCATTCTGTCTATCTCAGACATGCGCTTTACTGGGTGACCTCATGGGAGAGGTCAATGCCGTACATTTCACAAAGTCCAGTAATTAGCGATGGGAACGCCAAACATCTCCTGGTTGTTTCGAATATGCAAGACATTGAAAAATATATAGGTACCGATATTGAGGGTCTTATTCGGAGCCGAGAAAGTAGGCGTGCTCGCTCCATAGTGATAGTGAGAAATATGTGTCGTAGGGAGAAGATTGGCGCTCACCATTTTGTCTAATGTGCGTACTTGAGGAGTAAGACATTTATAGTGTAATGTGCTGCTTCTAACAGGCCAATGATCCATTTCCTCAGCAATGGAGACGACTACTTCATTAAGATTACTAGTGGCGGCTTCATAACTGTCGTTCTCCGTGTTGTCAAGTTCGTAGTAGCGGAGAATGGCTAAGGGGAAGAATGGAATATATTGCCCTCTCATGTATACTTGATGATACTTAGGATGATCAGGGTTGTCGATGTCATCATGGATATTGGCGTAGAATTCTTTGACGATTTCTACATAGGCAACCCGCGGAGTGGCTACAAATGTTTCCCACTGATTCCTCGCAATAACTTGACCGAGCAATTCATTTTCGAAATCCGATATTAACACCCTTCGCTGCGGTATAATATTGCGTTGGCTTGTGTCCTTTGTATAGATAATCCAAGCTGCCTCAGTCTCAAATTTCATATCATCATAAGTTATCGGTTGTTTGGATGTCTTCTTTGATGGAGGCTTTCTCTTTCCCGAGCTTGAGCCCACATCTTGCGTTGGTTTCTTTGCTCTCGGCATTATATCTAACATGCAACAAATCAAAAAACTAATGTTACAAACAATACGAATTCACAACGAAAAATATGTGTGGTAATTGGTGTTTGCATGGTTGATCGGGGTGGATGCCGTGTTTGTGTAGAGTGTGATCGTATGTAAAGAGTGCTATTGGAGTGAAAAAGTATGGTAACCAGCCTAGGATATGAGCAAATGGGCTAAGGAAACAAAAATGATGAAAATATTGGATGAGTCATTTCTTCAAACACTTGGTGGGTGTATGGTAATTCAAAGTTAATTGCCCAACATTGAAATGGCAATAAACCCAAAATTTTGATATCATCAACACCCAAACCAACCACAACACATTAATCCAAAAGAAATTCTTCATTGCCCAACCTCCAAATTCAAAAAACATACTAAAAATACCATTGATATCAACATGATAACTTCAAAGCAAAGTTAGCCATGGTACCTTGATTGATTGTAGGTTGGAGAAATGTGGTATATGATGAGATGGGAACAATACTAAACCCTTTACTTGATTTTGTATAGGCCAATATTGTAGTGTAATGGTGATGTGAAGAGGAGGGAGTAACAGATTTTGAGTAGAACTTGTTTAAAATGGGAGGATTTGTTACCCGTGGGGTTTAAAACCCCACTGTCTTTCGTCCGCTTGAGCCCATTTTGGGCGTTGGCTGTCCGCTCGAGCGGACCGGCCGGCCTCAACCGAACGGAAAGCAGTTTGGGCGATTCTTTGTCGTTCGGCCGAAGACAAAGCCCCTGGGTGGGCGCATGTCTGTCTCGCTGGCAGCATACCAAATTTATTTTGTTAATGAAGTGACAAAGACATGGCCCTTTCTGCTTCTGTCATTCCGCCAAGCCCATTTTGTCAGTCATTGGTCAGTCACGCTAGAGCGAACAACAGGCATATGTTGGGTATTTTGCGACTGTGGTCCTTGGACTTTTGAATGTTGTCAATTTAGTCCTCAAATTTTGTCTTTTATTTCAAGTTAGTCCTATTTTATTTGCAATACAGGTCCTTCAACTTTACTATGTTTGCGTGTTGATCCCCATCTCCAATATTTCGTACACTTTCAGTCCTTTTCGCCTATTTTAGTTTGTTTTTCTCAAATTCTATCCGATCTTCGATGTTGACCTGAAAAAAATAAATCAACACATTATGAAGTAGAAAATCACTTAAGATAATTATACTTATTCTATGACATCTTATCTATCCATGCGCCTATTGTAGTAAATTCTTTGTTGTTGCTAACAAATCAACTAAACTAAGCATCGTTGATGTCATCTTAACAAATAAGGCACAAATTAGCTTATGCGTTAAAAAATAACATTGTTATGACCGAATTATGCGAGAAGTTAGTTTTTGAGGAAGATAACGGCAAGCTCAGGCGTTATAGTGTACCCATAACGGCATATCTCGCCGTAATGTTTTATCTTGTTCAAATGAATTCAAAGTTGATACACTAAGCTTTTAGAGTAATTTTATCAAAAATAACATGTTTCATACCAAGTAAATTATAGATAAGACATTTTATGGCCATAACGGCAAACTCGCCATTTTAGTGTACTATAACATGGCATGGCTGCCGTTATATTTTAAAACCTGCTCAAAATTCAATCAAGGTTGATACACTAACTTTTTAGAGTGATTTTATAAAAAATACATGTTTAAAATCGAGTAATTAGAACTTGAGAAATTATAGTGTACCCATAACTGGCAAGCTCTTCCGTTATAGTGTACCCCATAACCAAGCATTCTTTGCCGTTATGTTTTTAAACTGCTCAAAATGAATTAGAAGTTGGTACACTAAGCTTTTAGAGTAATTTTATAAACAATAACATGTTAAATACCAAAATAAATTATAGGTAAGACATTTTCGGGCCATAACGGCAAACCCGTCGTTTTAGTGTACTATATAACATCATCGCCGCCGTTATGTTTTTAAACTGTTCATAATGAATTCAAGGTTGATACACTAACTTTTTAGATTGATTTTATTAAAAATAACATGTTTAAAATTGAAGTAATTATAACTTGATAAATTATAGTGTACCCATAACGGCAAGCTTCTGCCGTTATAGATCAATACCCATAACCAATTCTTGTCGCTATGTGTTTTAAACTGCTCAAAAATGAATTAGAAGTTGATACACTAAGCTTTTAGAGTAATTTTATAAACAATAACATGTTAAATACCAAAATAAATTATAGGTAAGACATTTTCGGGCCATAACAAAGAAACCCTTGGCTTTTAGTGTACCTATAACTTGGCATCATTTATATTATGTTTTTAAACCTTCTCAAAATGAAATCAAGGTTGATACACTAACTTTTAGATTGATTTTATTAAAAATAACAATATTCAAAATTGAAATAATTATAACTTGATAAATTATAGTGTACCCCATAATTTACATTTCATTGTTATGTTTTTAAACTTTTCGAAATGAATTAGAAGTTGATACACGAAGCTTTTAGAGTAATTTTATAAACAATAACATGTTAAATGCCAAAGTACATTATAGGTAGGACATTTTAGGGCCATAACGGCAAACCGCCGTGATTTAGTGTACCTATAACGGCATCGCCTGTTATGTTTTTAAACCTGCTCAAAATGAAATCAAGGTTGATACACTAACTTTTTAGATTGATTTTATTAAAAATAACAATATTCAAAATTGAAGTAATTATAACTTGATAAATTATAGTGTACCCATAACATTTTGCCGTTATGTTTTTAAACTTTTCAAATGAATTAGAAGTTGATACACTAAGCTTTTAGAGTAATTTTATAAACAATAACATGTTTAATTTTATAAACAATAACATGAATTAGAAGTTGATACACTAAGCTTTTAGAGTAATCTTTTTCACTCCTGTCAAATATTGAATTCTTTGCAACATACATTACAATAAACACCACCACAATAAATCAATAAAACTTCAACCATACCATAGATGGAAATAACATCGCTTTGCGCTTTGAGAATGAAAAATATATTACAATTCGATATGCAAATTGCATACTTATCAAAAAAAGATGTTGGATTACAAAACTATGTTCGCTTCTTTGTAGCCGGCAAAAGCATTTGTACAAGTAGTCCGATTATGACCGGTCTTCAAACACCTACCACATTTACGAACGCGCGCACCTCTCCAATTGATTTTTTCGTTGTTTCGATGGACGTCCAGCGGTCTCTTTTTGTTAATGGACGCAAGACCATTCTTGATCTAACTTCATCGTGAATTTGCCACTCATCCTCATTCGGTAATGGGTATATGAATTCTAAATACGCTTTGTCGCCAACAAAATGTGGTATAGAAAGGAGAGCAAAGGCTATAACCATCGTGGACCATCACGCTTGCGGCGACAATTGCATGTTGGCAAAGAAATTTATCTAGATCAAATTGCTTACAAGTACACATGTATTCTTCCAAGTTAACAATGTATGATTCCATATTTTAACTACACGAAACTCATTTTCGGATATCCGAATTGCGTTCCAGACCATGTGACTCGTTATACTTTAAGCACATCTTCTCTTCCATAGGTGGGGTGAGTTGGGTAGTGCACTTTCGTGCTTCTATATGCCTTTCATAATACCATTTCGCAACACCGCGAATATACTCAATCAAACCAACTACGGAAAATCTCGGGCCTCTTTCAAAGCGGAATTCACAGATTCTGCGTTGTTTGTTGTCATGATATTGTATCGAACTCCTTTGAAATGTGCTCTACTCCAAAATGGAAACCACCAACATCCTTTTCCAAGTACTCTCTCGATGCCTTCTTTTTACCGCAAAGCGCCGCCATGTATGCCTCGAAATCTGTTGTGGTATAGGCCTCTCCGCCTTTCTCGAACAATGAGGATAAATCAACTCTTGAAATTTAACCTTCAAGTTATTATTCAAGTGCCATATACAATTCACATGATGTGCAAACTGGTAGACATTTTTAAATGCATGAGGAATGCTTTTGCCACGGTCCGAAATAATCACTAAATCCTGAGTCACCGCTTATTTTCCACAAGTTACGAAAAGAACCAAGTCTAGGAAGCCTCATTCTCCGAGTCAACTATACCCCATGCAAGCGGATAAATTTGAATATTTGCATCTTGGCGGTGTGGCCATACAAGTAGAGTTCCTCGATATCTCGCATGTCATGAATGTTCCATCTACACAAATTACTCGTCGCATTGAGGTTTGATATCCACGTATACTCGTCCTAGAGCCATGAAAAAGTACTTGAAACGCATGTTATCATCGCCAATGACCGCCAATGTCAAGATTTTTTTCCTTCAAAACATGGCAATACGAAGGTAATTTGGCATAACTTTCATCAGTGTCCCTCGGACCACCCCATAAGCAAAAGACTTTGCCAGTATATGCTTTATTATAGGTTATAGTTATGCAAACTCTTCGCAAACATCATTGAGGATGTTTCTCGATGCAGAAATCCTTCCGCATCTTCAAACTTGGAGGCAATGTAAGTTCCAATAAGTGAATAGCTAGCATGTCGATGATCTCGACGACGAACACTCATGGAGCATGTGTGATGGCTATAGTAGGTTCGAACTTGAAACATAATGATTCTTTCATCTTTATTGTCCTGGATCGCCACTTACAATTTTTCTCCAAACAAACAACTACATAAACAGATTTATTTGACTTCTTCACTTTAAACTCAAGTGATACCTCGGTGCAAGCAAGTACAACTTCGATAACAAAAGCTTTTTGGTAGGGAACAATTGTTTCACTTGCAAATCCACATTTTCGTGAATCCTCGATGATGGCCCATGGGGATTGAACTTATATCTCGCCGTTAAATTCTCAATGTTGTTGTACATAACAACTTCACGTGGACAATGCGCAACCGTCATATGAGATTTTTCGTGTAAATTTTCTCTTCTAGGGCTATTTGGAATTATATTCAAACCATCCCAATCCACAAAGTTTCCATCAGCAATTTCATCTCCTATATTTCCCTCATCCTGCACATAATTTAATTCTCGATTCATGTCTCCACATGTACCATCTTCTGTTTGCATTTCACTCAATGAGTCACCATGTGATACAATAGTAGCATGTTCTTGGTTCTCTCTTAAACCATCATTTTCTTCATACTCCTCAACACCTTTCGTCAAAAGTGTAACACAAAGAGGAACTTCTCTATACGAGAGAGATACCACTTCACCCTGTTGTCACAATCAATCTTCATTGGAGGAACTGGAACGTTAGACATTCCAGGGACAACGGTTGCCATCTCTATATCATTTAACATACAATCAACCCCCAAAACCCTTCGAACTTTATCGCACAACTCCGCATAGGTAGTGGTATTTGAAACAAGAACGGGAGTCACATTTGCTTGACAATTGCCTATATACTTCCATGTTCATCCACCGCCTTCTTTTTCACAAACTCAACGAAATAACAAACCGATATCCACACTTTGTCCAACGATCCATGACCGCAATTCATCATAAAACAAATAGATTTCAGCTTGATCATATCACAAAATGCTACATTATACAAGTCAAAGTGTATATCAATAAATTTTACAACCAATACATTATGAGTGCTAACTATTGACCTCGTCCCAATAGCGATAAACTAGTCTATACATTCAAAGCCAATTATCAAACACAAAGCTAGGTAGATGGTAATAGTCGACATTAGATAACGCCACTATGTCCTGGGTTATACATTGTGAATAACGGCATACTTGTCTTTATTTTAAATTTTTACTGCACTCACATATTAACTCACTAAAACAAATATATATTTAATGAAAGTTATCACATTAAAGGTTATATGCGCACTGAACGTGAAAAAATAAGATAACGGCATGGGTGCCGTTATAGATCACTGATAACGGCATATATGACGTTATGGTGTATTCTTAGGCAAATGCATATATTATCAACAATGCTATAAATTCCCATGGTTATATACATGCTGGCAGTGGAAAAATAAGATAACGGCATGGATGCCGTTATAAATGACAGATAACGGCATATATGACGTTATGACACATTCTTGTGCAAAATGCATATATCAGCACAATGCTGTAAACCAGAATGAAAATGGATGAAAAAAATTGCAGAAATTGATATTAGTATGTACCTATTACCTTATCCAATTACAAATCTCAAATGTGGATTATTTAACAAGTTTCACACCACTCAAAACTACAATGGACAAAGAGAGAGGACAAAAATAAATATTTTTGGAAATTCTTGATCAACTGCAATGAAGATGGTGATGAGAGAGAGAGATGGCTGCCATTTTCGTAGAGAGAGAAATGTGAGATCGTTGGGATGAAAATGAAAAAATAAGGGTCTTTTTTGCTTTAACCACCTTGGGGGCATTTTGGATATTGTCTAATATTTTTTGTACTTTATTTAATGGAGGGGGCTATTTACCAAAACATTGTGGAATGGGAGTTATTTTACTAAATTCATTGTTTGACAAGGTCTTTTAACTCAAAACCCCATATCTAAATAAGTTATTCATCATTCTTACAATAATTATTAGTTGATTATTGCTTTTATATTCAAGTCGCGATAAAAAGCGTACGTGAATTTGTAATAGTTTTCTAACGCCTGACCAATTAAAATTTATGAACTATAAAAATTCCAATTACAAATAAATCATAAATGTACAACTCTTAACCCACAAGAAACCCACAGATTATAAATATAGACAAGAAACCCAAATTCTGTATAAAATTTCCGTTTCTTCCTATAATAACTAAAGAACGATTCACACATACAAATTCAATGGGTACGGGAAATTAAGAATAGGTGGAGCGTGGAGGAGTATTGAAGTAGAACTTGATGAGTGGACAGTGGCTACTTTGAGAGAAGAAGTCGCCAAGAAATCAGGCTTAGTTGGGCCACACTGCATAAACCTGATATGCGCCGGCAGAGTATTGAGAGATGGTGATGGTACTGAAAAATTGAGTCAATTGGGTGTCAAAAATAATGTTTTGGCTTCGAAAGTTTCGACTGATCAAGAAGGAATTCTCTTAAGGAGGAGTTCTTGGCTGAGGAGGAGCGTTCCAAAAGGCTTTCCCGACTCAAGTTCGTGCCTCTCTTTTTCTTAATCTTTTATTATCTTATAATGGTGTTTGTCAAGCGGTTTCACAATCACCGGATCTCTCACGTTGAATTCTAAAAAACTACGATCGCCAGCCTTTTTTACTGCTTTACATGCTTTCTCAAGAAAACTTTGAGTAATTTTGATATTTCGTTTCTATTTTGAGATAAGCTTAGCTTGAGGAGACTATGTACTTTGATAAATGTCCACAATTTGAGGGAGTAACGGTTGCTGGCAAATAATAATCTCAAAAGGACTCTTATTGATAGAAGAGCTCTTTTGGGCATCGAAGCAAATCTGAGCCACATCCAAGAGTTTCACCCAATTTTTCTACGAAGTAGAGATAACGTGCCTAAGATATTCTTCCAAAGATAGAATTGAACCTCCGCTCATCCGTCATATTGTGGGTGAAAACAAGAACTCATGTTAAAAGTTGAACCAAGAAGTTTGAACAACTCGGTCCAAAATGTGCCGGTGAATCGAGGGTCTCGATCACTGACTATATCTTTTGGTAGCCAACAGTATTTGACAATGTGCTTGAAGAAGAGGTGAGCGGTCTCTTCAGCAGATACATACCTAGGTACTGCGATGAATGTTATATATTTTGATAAACCGCTACCATGGCGATGATAGTACCAAGATCTCCAACCTTCCGCAAGCTAACAATGTAGTCTATTGAGACGCTCCCAAATGGTCTAGTTGGAACAAAAGGGGCCCTAGTAAGCCTTTTTTTTCTGATGATCTGGCTTATCCTGCTTGACAAACCAAACAAGTTTTTACATAAGTCACAATGTCATCCCTTATTTGCGGCTAATAGTATGCACGCGTTGCAACAATGCAATGGTGTGTTACTCTCCTCATGTCCCTCCCAAAACGTATCATGGCATTACGTGATTAAAGATTTATTCGGATCTCCAACTTTTGGTACATAGAGGTGGTTTCTTTTGTCTTCAATGCACCTCATCCAAATGAACTTTCGAGTTTTTCCACTTGATGAAGTCGGCCAAATTATATGTTGCATGGTCCTTCTCCGAAGTACCCGTATTCGGTCTCTTGTGGTTGTAGTAACATCACTTCACGAAAGAGAGGCCATTAAGTAGATAGCGACCAAGTCAACCTGCCAACTGGGTGCATCTGCTACATGATTGTTTGGATCCAAAGACGATACTCAAGTACAAAGTTAAACTCTGCAAGAAGTTCCTGCCAACAAGCCTGCTTGCTCGAAAGTTTCGGTTGTGACATGAAGTGACTCACATCGGTATTTACCTTCACAATGAAAGGAGACCCAATCAAATAGTGACGCCATACTTTGAGGCAATGGACTACTGCCAATAACTCATTTTCATGCACCGAGTAACGACGCCTGCATTATTCAAATTTTCGGCTCTCATATGCCATCGAATGCCCTTCTTGCATTAGGACTCTCTAAGAGCAAAATTTGATGCATCTGTCTGCACTTCAAAAACTTTAGCCATATCTGGTATGGTCAAAACTGGATTTGTCCACATAGACTCCTTCAGTTTCTCAAAAGAATATTGGCATTGTGCCGACCACTCCTAAGCTTTCTCCTTCTTTGTTTCGATTAGCGACAGTGCAATTTCTGAATTCTTTCACAAATCTTCGATAGTAGTTGGCCACCCCCAAGAACGAAAATACATCATGTAGGTGCCTTGGAGGTTGCCAATCTTTGATGGCCTTAACCTTCTTAGTATCCAGGGATGAACATCAGTGAGCTTGACAAGACTTCGAATACCAACTACCCCATATAATAGCTTAAGTAAGAAAAACCTAAGTTACATGAGTAGACGTTTAAAAGATGAAGAATTATAATAGAAAATAAACTATTACAAACGGAAAGAACTAATAAATAAAACTAATATTTTTAACGTGCGGCCAAAGTTGGGCAACTGCGGCTACAAGTGGTATCAGGGGGCTAAGTATAGTCATGGGCCCCGATACACTAACGCTTCATGGAGTTAGGTTAGACATCCATCCCTTCATTTCTAACCATTACATAGTCCTTTTCTAAACCCACTTTTTTCAACTCTTCCACAATTTTGAGCCCTTAAAGTGTCCATTTCAGTTTAAGAAGTGTTGTAATCATGTAATCTTCTATTGTAGTATCGAGTTTCGTAATGTCATTTTGGTGGTATAAGTCTTTGATATGATTTTATACATGTTTATAGGTAATTTTGAGACTCGTACGTGTTTCATAATACTTTGGAAATGAGGATTGGACATGTAAAACATGTTTTGGCTTGAAGGGTCGATATTGATGAATGTGTGTAAACTTGGGATTTGAACTTAAACTTTTAATGCAATGGTGTTTGAAATGCAACAAGACCTGATGTTTATCAAGGGTTTATGAAGTTTTAAAGAGGCCGTTACAACCTCGGTATGCTTGTTAAAATCCGAACTCAACTCATTGTCACCCGAACAACCAAAGCATTGAGAATAGTATCAATGCTTCGGCTAATAGAAAGAATAGTATAGGTTACCTTAAGGAGAAGTATTAAGGAGAAGTATTAATTGATATTTCCATCTTATGCCTGAAGCATTGTTGGCATTTCTTTGCTTCGGGAACTTGGTATGGTGATATATTGTGGTTATATTACGTGAAATTTGTGATTTTCGACTATAGTTTAAGACGTGGAATAAATCGTAATATGGAAATGAAGATGCTTTGAAATATTATTGTAATGGTGTTCAAATTCATTTTTATTACCTTGCACAAAAGATCGTTACTTGTTGAACTTTAACTTACGTAACCCTTGCATTGTAGTTGAGCATGGAGAGCAAAGGGCTCACTAGAAGTTTTGCTAGTTGCGGCTTTGACAAATTTCAAGCTTTAATATACATAGTCGATGACATATCGTGGTTACTCTACTTGGGTTCAGTGGTTGCTATGATACATACATTCATATACATATATATATATCGTGTTATAAACATTTCCTTTGTGCTTAGTGCATTGCTTTATGAAAGAATGGTTTCATGAACAATTTCATTTGAAGTATATAAAACATTTTTAGTTAGCTCGAGTGAGTTTATTGGACATGCCAAATTGAGCATGTCAAATACTATGAAACACGATTGGATCAAGTTGATTTAGTATGTGTCCAAGCGATCCTATGTTATGATATTAGAGTAAAACTAATGTTGGTGGAAAAAACCCAAGGGGAAAATTTAGGAGGAAAAAACTCAATCTCAAATAATGTTTAGGGAGAAAAAATCGAGGAGAAAATTTGGATATAGGTTTTTGGGTTTTTTAAACTACATATTAATTGAAATAAAGTGCCAAATTATAGCACTATGCATTATTTTTCATTTTTTAATTTATATGTTGACACTTTGAACGGTTTATATTGCTTCTAATTTTTTATCCATTCTAGTAACAATTATCTTATCTTGAAACATTATCCTTCTTCATATCTCATCCTCATATCTGCAAAGACAACCATTACATTTGTGTGCTCATTTCACCAAACTTTCAATCTCATCATTCAACATGAATGAAGATCCTTTCAACGAGATGATTACTCATATGGTCATCGAAGATAAAGATGAAGAATACAATCTGGAGTTTCAAATGGTGATGGAGAAATCAAGCTCAATGGTTGTCAACACAAATTGAGAAAGTTCAAGTACCAGTCAATATAAAAATCGTGGTCGAGAATGAGTCGTTCCTTGTTTAAATGCATACTCTGTGATGTTGTCAAGGAGGGCACGTGCGAGAATGTATGATGTTAATCCCGATATCGACTTGCAATTCGAACAAGGTGGTAATCTAGTGGCACGACATTTAGCTCGTTATCGGATGGTTCGATCAAATATCATTCACACCGCTCTTCAAGCAGATCGTGTTGATCATGTATGGGCAATGGAAGGGGACGCTCATTAAATGTCTTGTTATGCGATTGTATCACTGTTTCATTGTGATGACTCGGTTTTAGATGTGAATAAGATGATTACATGAATAAAGATCACGTGTGAGCTGGCAATAGATACTTTGAATTTATTTTTATTTGTGAAGTTAACTTAGATACAGTGACTTAAGAAAGCAAATTTCACTTCTACACAATAGATACTAAATATATTTTCTAGAATTTCTTGGAGAAAATACATAGAGAAAGAGAGTCGCGAGTGGCAATGGTGAAATAAGAATGATATAAAAGGGATTTATTGTGAGGAATGTGGTGGACTAGGAATATATGGTTGTGTGTAATCCCAATTGCTATTATTACAGTTTGGATTATCTTGTAGGGCTTCCGGAACACCCAAAAAAGCTAAAATTTTGTCTTGCTTCACTTGAAAATATTTCTCACTTCTTGGACTTAACATAGAGATGTCTTTGTTCATAATATTCAACTCCCAATTAAGTCGTCACATCTTTGAATGATCTTTATAAAAAGTGGCTCTTGAAACATTCTGATTCAAGGCTTGTGCGGCCATCGCCTCCATAGAATTTGCAATCCGAGATTGAGAATTGGAAGATTCGGCATTTTTATTCCTCTTGGCTTCTTTCGCCGCCTTTCTTCCATTTGGTTTTTCGTATTGTATTGGGCTACCAGCACTTCCAAAAGTCTCCCCTCCATCTTCATCTAGTTGAATTGGAGATTGCAATGGCGTTTGGACATCTAGAGTTTCATAGTCGAGTGGTGGTTCTTGAAATTTCCAAGCATCATTTACAATTTTCCACAAGTTTTCATACTTGAAAGTTTGTCTATTACAATCTTCCACACAATATTGTCTTATATGAAAATTCTACTTATGCATAAAAATTGGTGAATATTAAAAGCCAATGGTTGGAAAGCTTTTTAATGGCTAGTTTAATGGTAAAATCTGTTTAAAAAGTTATGAAAAGTGAATTGCATCAATACAAATTCCCAAAAGTGAAAAGAATAAAACTCATTTGCTATTAAGCGTGGCCATCGTCAACTTCTCAAAATTAAACCATACAAAACCTATTTTTCTTCCTTGGATAGACTCGATCTTTGATACTAATCTTGATACAATAATCCTCAAGTACTGAAATTTTTAATTGGCTAATTACAAAGAATAAATATAAAATGTCTATTGTGTGAAAATGATTAACCAACCCAATGTTCAATTTCAAATATTAAGAAATTCAAACCCAAAAAAATTAAGAAAAAGAATAATATATTTTCAAATAAAAATAAAGATAATGCTCACTTTTAACGACTTCACTTGGGGACACCGATTGCGACCACCACCAGCGCCTTTGCAAGACGATTTTGATTTTGAATGAAGATTGAAATTTGAAAAAGAAAGTAACACAAGATGGTCACCGTTTGAGTCTTTCTAGTAATTTGCATAGAATCGATTCTATGGACAATTTTCATATTATGGGTTTGGAGATTTGGTATAAGATAATCGGTTATTGAGCTAGTGGGCTTTAAATATTAAAACTCGATTTGGACTTTAAAAATTAATTCCTCTAATTTTTTATTCTAGTCGGTTGAGTCCAAATTTCAGCCCAAATTTCCCGAAATTTCACAAATTTCAAAATTTCAAGGCTAGCTCACTTTAATAAACACACCAATTCATCCCGAACATGGTGCTTAAACTCAATTGTAGAGACGATACTATAAGGAATGTCGTGCAAAAAAAATAGCTTGATGACTCGATGATAAAAGCTTAACACCTTTCATTCTTGTTATTTTTTCAACTAGAAAATGAAAACTAAAACCAAGCTCTCATCTTGAATCATGTTGGACTTTACTCTTATAATGTCCAACAAAATGATACTACATCCATCCCATAAAGATATATTTACTTCTATTTTTACACAGATTAAAAAAATTTAATTAACATAGTTGGAACGATAAATTGTACTTACATTTTTCCCAATATACTCCTACATTAAATAATGGTATTTCTTATTTGTTTATAATAAGGCACATTAAATATAGGCATATTAAGAAACTAAGAAATCAACTATACTTTCAATAAAGAAAGTTGACTATAATTTGGTACAAATAAATAAAGAACGTAAGTCTATCTTTGTGGGACGGATAAAGTAGCTCGTTTGAATTTTCTAAGTTCTTAAAACTCGTTCAATTTCGTGTACAATTCTCATTCATAAGAACTAAAGTGGGGTATTATGTGATATACATTGTTTTCCACGTGTTTCTATATGCTGTATTTATATATAAAATTTAATTACTTTAGTTCAGTGCTCATTCGGGAGAAATCATGAATGAGTTCAGTTAAACCTTCGGGTCTAGTTAAACTTTTGGATTTAGTTAAATCTTCGAGTTTCAGTTTAGCCTTCAGATTATTTGTAGCGCTTGCTTGAATTATCATTATCATAGTGTAATAATTCCAAGTTTATTCTGGTAAGATAAATTTATGTGTAATTACAATATTTGGACTGATTGTGGAATAGCAAGCGTCTCATTGATTTTAATTAAATTATACTCATCCCTCCTCATTAACAATTTTTCAGTTGATAATTAACGTGTTGGATGCGTAGTGGATTGGTGAAGCTATTGTGCCAACGGTCGCCAAGTAAAGTTAGATTTTCTTTTAGGAAGTTTTGACTTAATAAGACGATCATCGCCAAATTTCGATTATTAGCATTAGACTTTTATTTATTTAATTTTTGAGACCTGGTTTTTGAATGTTTACAAATTATTCAATTGTTTGACAATTGGTATTTTATTAAAGTGTCTTTTCCGTAATATATATTTTTTTTTATGAATTTTAGTAACTCCCGAAACCCTAGAAATTTTGGAGCGTTACGAATTAAGTGATAAGTTTACCTAATAAATATCGTAGAATCGATTATTTGATTAGGGGAGTACAATCTTCAATATTACATCCATCCAATTGTCCAAATTTTCAATGGTAATCCACATATCAAAAATAAATTTGAACTTCCACAATCTAGAAACAGAGCAACAACAGAACTTTAAGAGTAATTGTATTGGGTTATGTATCTTGCTTGTGGTAGCAAGTAATGGAGACATATTGTCTTTCCACAAACTATGGCCTAGTATATATATAGGTGACGCTAACTCTAGTTTTAGTCTTAAGCGCACAAATATGGACCCAAATAATTAATCTAATTAATTAATTTGGCCCAATAGATTATTAAGTCCAATCCGATAATTTGATTGTGTAATCTAGAAATTATGTTTGTAATCGAGCAATCAGCAACTAATCTTGCAAACGTCGGGTTGGGTGTTGATGATAAACACACATATGACAATTTAATATATGTATTTATTACTATCATAAATTTCTAGATGGTCTGTATTGAGAGTGAGTGGGCCCACAGTTCATCTTAAATTTTTTTTTTAGAAATATTGAAAATTCAAATTATAGTTATGTAACAATCAATTTGTCCGAGAATAAGTAGAACGTGAGAATTGATCGGCCAAACATACTTCTAATTCTTCAATAGATATATTGGTGAATTCTCAATAATTTTTCGCACTATTATTGATGTGTTGGTCTAACTGGTCATGCCAAATAATGAAAGTCATGTATGTGCTTCAATTGTACTTACCTTTGTATAGTACAAATTAAGACGCAGAGCAACGTCTTTTTTTTTTTTTTTTTTTTAACTTATTATTTCATGTAATATAATATTGGTTCTTCTAAAGCATTGAATTAGATCTACATATTCCATATGTTTTGATGTGTTAATTATTATTTAGGCTCTATTTGTTTTCACTATTAATTTTTCAAAAAGTTAAAGTCAAAGTTAACAATTAATTTTAACCACACATTTCATGGTCCCACAAATTTTCAACAACTTTTATCAACTTTTACCAAAAAATCTAATTTTAATCAAAATCAAACACACCATTATTCTATCCAACAATAATACAAGTTTAGAGATTTGTAGTCCATTATATCAGCATAATCACAACAAAAATTGCTCATGTATAACCAAAAATGCTCATACATAACAAAATCAAATAACAAGAATCAACATAACTTTAAACATGTCAAATTATATTGATATTTGTAAAGTTGTGATTATTCACAAACAATAAAACAATATTTTTCGAGAATATTAATATATAAAAATTTATATTTCTTCAAGAGAAGCAAAACAATATTTTCTTAGAATTTTCATATTGAGATATTGAGGTTATTCTTTTTTGAGAATAATAGCATAACAATATTAATATAAAATTATACTTTTTCAAGAGTATTAGTACAATATTTTTATAAAGTATTGATATTTATATTGTTTTATTTTAGGAGTAATAACAAAATATTCTGCCAGAATATTGATCAAGAGTAACAACATAATATTTTTTTGGAATACTAATATGTACAACATAATATTCTTTTGGAATACTAATATGTAGTAAACAAAAGTTTCTTTAAGAGCAATAACATAATATTATTCTTGTAATAAATAATTTTCGAACATTATATGTATACCATTAATCGGTATAGTAAAAATGACATAACCATGTAAAATTATATTACAAATTTATGCTTTATAAAATAAAATCAACTAAATACTACCATTTTCTTTTGATAAAAAAGAACTATTTTTCTAATTTAACTTGTTAGAATTTCTCGTCTTTCTTTGAAGACAAAAAAAATAATTTTTCTAATTCAATTGGTTAGAACTTTGTATTGATAACATGTTATAAATTAAATAATAAAAAAGAAAATTGAGTGAGTCAAAAGTGAAGTGTATAAGAATCTCTCTCTCTCTCTCTCTCTCTCTCACACACACACATACAAGATGTGCTTTATTAAAAATTCCGCCTTGCCTGCCTGTCTGGGTTTGAAGTTTGACCTTCACGCCTAACACACATCACGCATCGCTTGTCATCGCCTCTTCTCCTTCTCGCTCTCACCTAAGATTCGCCCAGGTGCGAAAAGTTTGAAACTCGACTTTCACGCTTAATTTCTGCTTCACTTTTTAAACGTTGATATATAATTTCAATGAGAATTGTAATCTAATTCATAAGTAGGATAATTATATAGACAATAATGATTTTCTAAGCACCGATTAGCTTAACTTGTGTTAAGTACCGGTGACATGATATAGTTCATTGTAAAATAATAGTTGATCCATATAATAAATAAATAATAAAATATATATTAGATAGGCGTGTTACTAGTGCTTGGAAGATCATTCGTAATTATCACGTCGATTACCAAAAATTCACTATATATATGCATGCTTCATCTTCTCCAAATTTTTTTTTCAATTTTATCAATTCTCTCCATTTCCATTTTCTTTTTTATTCACCATTCTTATAAATATTTTCTTCTCCGGCCTTATTCTTCAATTTCTATTTATTTTTCTACGATTGAATTTCTAGATAATAATATAGATATCTAAATAAGTTATTCATCATTCTTACAATAATTATTAGTTGATTATTGCTTTTATATTCAAGTCACGATAAAAAGCGTACGTGAATTTGTAATAGTTTTCTAACGCCTGACCAATTAAAATTTATGAACTATAAAAAATTCCAATTACAAATAAATCATAAATGTACAACTCTTAATCCACAAGAAACCCACAGATTATAAATATAGACAAGAAACCCAAATTCTGTATAAAAATTTCTCCGTTTCTTCCTATAATAACTAAAGAACGATTCACACATACAAATTCAATGGGTACGGGGAAATTAAGAATAGGTGGAGCGTGGAGTGGAGTATTGGAAGTAGAACTTGATGAGTGGACAGTGGCTACTTTGAGAGAAGAAGTCGCCAAGAAATCAGGCTTAGTTGGGCCACACTGCATAAACCTGATATGCGCCGGCAGAGTATTGAGAGATGGTGATGGTACTGAAAAATTGAGTCAATTGGGTGTCAAAAATAATGCAAAGATTTTGGCTTCGAAAGTTTCGACTGATCAAGAAGGGAATTCTCTTAAGGAGGAGTTCTTGGCTGAGGAGGAGCGTTCCAAAAGGCTTTCCCGACTCAAGTTCGTGCCTCTCTTTTTTTCTTAATCTTTTTATCCCCACATGGTGAATCTATATATATGTGTGTCTGATGATGATTTTGTTTGGTCTTGGAGAAGTTGAGTGTAATTGGAATTTTGGGTTTTAGGTGAATTTCGTGTTTAATTGCATGATCACAGTCAATCATATATATATATATATATGTCAAGCTTATGATTTAATTTTCTCTTTCTTTATTTACTTTGGAAGAGTAGAATTTGACTGGAGTTGTGTGTTCTTGGTGAATTGGATGATCAAAGTCAATTCTGATGTGCATGAATTCAACTCGATATGTTTTGGGTCTTTTTCATCTGTATAGTTCTTTGTCTCCGGCCTGTAGGTGAATTGGTGTGTTCGGATTTTTTTTTTCTTTTTTTTTTTCGAGGTTTTCTGTATTTCTGGTGAATGCTGTAGATTGTGTTAAATTGTATAATTGCTGTGAATTGTGGTCTTGTGGTGATAGTTAGGTACTTAACCTTGCACTCTGAAAGTGAATTATGCTACTTCTTTACTGAAAATTAGAAGCCTATTGGTGATTCTTTTAACTGGAAGATTGCATGATCAAAGTGAATCATAAAGATTGTGTTGATATTTTTGTACTGAAAAGGGACTAAACATGAGTTCATATGAGGAGGAGGAGGAGGAGGAGGAGGAGGAGAGGAGTGCTGGTGAATTGCCTTGTTTGACATCTCTGATCACCCCCTTTCCAGGCAGTCGGTATGGATATCTTCGAGACAAGGACAGCTATTTTGAATTGAAAGTAATGACTGATTTGTTGTACTTTTAGTATACTGCTACTCTAGACTTGAATAATCGATTAATTTCGTCCTTTGAGATTCATAGGGTTATCTACTTATGGAGGTTACTTCATGTCATACATATAACCCAAACTAGATTAGTGATGGTGCAAACATTTGCAAATTGCAACAGGAAGATGGTACAAGTATGTAACATGATTAATCCATTAATTCATTCTTTGAGATTGTACTTTTAGTATACTGCGACTCTAGATTTGATTAATTGATTAAGTCATCCTTTGAGATTCATTGGGTTATCAACTTATGGAGGTTACTTCATGTTATGCATAGAACACATACTAGATAGTGATGCTGCAAACATTTGCAAATTGCAACTGGAAGATGGTACGAGTATCTAACATGATTAGTCCTGCGATTCATTTGCTTAAGCAGACCAGTTACTTTGCATTGCTTTTTCTAGCTCTCTTGGTAACATGACTGGAATTACAGGGCTGCAGCCACTTCATTGGCCAGTAGACATGCAGATGGTTCATTACCAGTTGAAGACTTCAATCTGGAGCTGGAAAATCAGAGTGGAGAGAAAGTGCAATTGGGAGATGAGACTGACCAGCGGTATGAATTATATTTTATATTAAGTGGAATGCACAGTGTTTCTATGGTCAAATACTTATGGATGCAAGGGATTAAATTATCAATTCACAGGGCGATAATGATGGGACTCATGCTTCATGCAAATGCAAAAACACTGATAAAAAGGCAACAATACAAAGATGCACTGGAAGTGCTCACCATGGGAGAGGTTAGTGTCTAAAATACTTCATGCAAGAAAATAATTGATGAATTTTTCAAGATATTCCAAATTATAACGGTAGTAAAATATATATTGTGTTATTTAGATTGATTTGGCCTATTATGGGTATTCCTAAATTCGGCTGAAAATATCAATTCTTCTTGCCTGAGCATTTTGTGGCAGAATGTACATTGACCGTGCTTTTCATTTACTTGCAAATTTATGTATGCCTCAGTAAAGCTTTTGTTTATGCTTAAAATGTTGAAAGATATATATTATTTTCTTCACCATCGAAAATTTTTCTGGCTCTCTTTTAGTTTTTTGTAGTGTCAGTGATGAGAATATGAGCATGTTTGGGAGTGCTTAAAATCTCCTTCCCGAACATGCTCTATATCTTTTTCCCTGTGCCTGGAAAGCTTTCAGTTATCTTTTCTTTTCTTTATTTTCCCCAGAAAATTTGAAGTTTCATCTAGAAATTTATATTTTATACTCCGTACGGTACCTATTCAATGAGCATCGTTTCTTTCCTGTAGGAGGCTTTCTCTCTGTGCGATCCAAAGGTCATTGAGGTGAGAAATTGTTTCTTAAATAGTTTTCGCTTGTGGGAAATGGTTGAACCAGATGCAATTTCCAGTCAAAAACAAATCTAAATTATTTAATTCATTTCTTTTGTTTTGTTGGTCTTTTCGATATTATCACGTTAGTGTTGCAGAAAGCATCAATTGAAGGTATAAGGCTAGAAGCTGTTCTTAAATGTTAACTTCATCAATGAATAAATTACCCTGTATTATGAGTGGCTGGAAATAGATGAGGAACCATTTTCCTTCATCATATAGAAGAGCAGTGACACCTATTAGCACATTGCTAATTGCTTCATCCCATTTAGGATTCCCGACTATTTTGTATATGCACTCATCTTATGCTTTCTTCACTGTGTTTGGGCTTCCAGATGGTTGACAACGTTTCGATTCTACAAATAGACATGGTTTGGTGCTATTTTATGCTCCATGATATCAGTTGGCTTTCAGTAGCTGGTATTCGCCTTGCAAAAGCTAGAGAAGGGATTGAGCGTGCTCATGGGAAAGAATCTAGTCGCATGAGGGTTCTCCAAGGAGGCCGCTATCCGGAGCTTGCCCTGTAATTCTTCTTTGAGGCGTTAATACTTTTGTTACTTCTTTGCTGTTAAAAAGTGTCCTGGTGAACTGCATTAGGTTAAAAAAATTTCATCATTCATTTTTAGATACTTGAGGCTGCAACTGTTGGAAGGAGTAGTTGCATATCACAGTGGTCAGTTGCAAAAGTCCAAGGAAGCCCTGACTGCAGCACAAGCTAAATACACCCAGGTTGATTGGCATAACTTTGTACAAGTGATACTCTGCATATGCTGTTGTGCAATAATAACTGTGAGAATTCATTTGTGGAATTTATAAGGAAATATATTTTACCCTAATATTTTTTCCCCTTCCAGTCAAGGGCCATAGTTTCTCGTTTGTAGAATTTTCTGATTTTTTCCTCTATATATGAATAAAATATATTTCTGTCATCTTCATAATCCTCATGCCATGTTTCATTTCCCTCCAAATTTTTATTTCCATTAATAATTATTATCTTGTTTCTGCCAACAGCTTCAAGTTCCAGATGAAACATTGTCCTTACTAATGAGCATGGGCTATAAAGCATGTGATGCAAAGAGGGCCCTCCGCATGAGCAATCAGGATGTTGGTAGTGCTGTTGATTTTCTTGTTGAAGAGAAGGCAAAGAAGGAACGGAAACGTGAGGAGGATCGTCGACGACAACAAGAAATCCTGTGTGCTTTATATTTTGGCACTGGCCTCATTATCTTTTATTTGCCTATATCTATAACAGCAAGACCTTTGACAAACTTCCAATTACAGGGAGCAGAAGAAATATGGAATGACACCTCTTCGGAAACCTGTTGATCTGCAAAAACTAAATGAATTGGTCTCTATTGGGTAAGTAGGTCCCATCCCGCATGGCTTTTGTTAAATTATATGGATAAAACAAAGAACAAGAAGAATCAAAAGAAAAAAGGAGAGGAGGCTAGGGTTCCTTATGCATAATGAAAAATAATACAAAGTCTGAATGAAACCTAATTATAAATAAACTATATATCGACTAAGCTAGAAAGAGTATTCTACCCTTAATAAATAAATAAAACAAAATAACCATATATTTATTAATATCCCCCTCAAACTCACGATGCAGCAGCGACAAGCATCAAGAGTTTTCTAACGAGAAAACAAAAACGGAAAATAGAATGCGACTTGGTAAAGAAATCTGCAATCTGCAATCTGCAATCTGCAAAGAAGAGGAAACAAAAGGCAAAGTGATGGAGCCATGCCTGAGATGATGACGGGTAAGGTGACAATCGATCTCGATATGCTTGGTTCTTTCATGAAAAACCGAGTTGTGAGCAATCTGAATAGCACTTTTATTGTCACAGTACATAGGAGTGGGACGAGAAAAAAAAACTCTCATATCTGTAAGTAACCAACGTAACCAAACAATCTCTTTGGTAGTAGAGGCCATAGCACAATATTCTGCTTCGGTGAAACATTGAGAAACAATAGATTACTTCTTGCTTTTCCAAGAAATGAGAGAATCACCCAGAAAGATACAGAAACCATTAACAGATTTGCGATCTGTAGGATCACTGTCATGATTAGAGTCAGAGTATGCACGCAGATCAAAGGAAGAGATGGATGGAAGTAGAAGACTCTGAAAGACTGTAACTCGAAGACATCGCAAAATGCGAAGAACAACGGCCCAATGAACTATAGTGGTAGAAGCAACAAACTGACTGACAATAAGAATAGCATATGCAATATCAGGATGAGTAATAGTGAGATAAACCAAGCTCCCAACAATAGTACGATATAAAGTAGGATCTAACAAAGATATACCATCAGAAGAAGAATATTTGGCGTTAACCTCAATGGAAGTATCGACAGTCTTATTATCAGTAAGTCTAGCCTACTCAAGAATATCTTCAACATACTTCGACTGAAAAGAAGATAACTTTTGGGAGAGTAGGCTACCTCAATACTCAAGAAATATTGGAGAGGGCCCAAATTCTTCATTTCAAGCTGTCTAGCTAACTCTGTCTTCAAAACTGAAATACCAACAACATCATCATCAGTAATAATCATGTTATCAACATATAACAAAAGAATAATCGACCTACATCGATGCACTTAACAAAAGTACGAATCACGATCGCTAGAAGCAAAACCAAGAGAAGAGATCACAATGAGAAAATTTCTCAAACCAAGTACGTGGTGCTTGTTTGAGACTATATAAAGCCTTCTTGAGCTTGCAAATATACCCAAAACAATGGAGAACCCCAGGAGAGATCTCCATATAAACGTCTTTCTAGAGATCTCCATTCAAGAAGGAATTTTTAATATCAAATTGAGAGATACCCCAATTTCTAATCGAAGTTACAGCAATAAGAGTACGAAGAGTAGTCATTTTTGCAACAGGAGCAAAAGTCTCCTCGTAATTCATACTATACTATTTTGAATATCTTTTTGCAACCAACCGAGCTTTGTATCGCCTCAATAGACTCATCAGAATGAGTCTTGATCTTATACACCTAGTGACAATCAACAACAGTCTTCCCAGAAGGGAGAGGAACCAAATCTTAAGTGCCTGTCTTATGCAGAACATAAAATTCCTCATCCATAGCTTGCTGCCAACGTGGATCAAGAATTGCCTCTTTGTAAGAAGAAGGTTCGAAGAGACAATGAATAGAAGCTAAAAAAAAGTAAAAGATGAATAACAAGAATAAGCAAAATCTGACAACCCTGTGGACTTACAAATGCGGGTGGACTGACGTAGAGATAGATCCAAAATCTCGATTTAAGCTTGAGGGACCAGTAGGAGAGTGGGAGTTTAAGTACACCAGAGAAGTGTTAGTTGAAACTCGACGAATATAATACAAAGGTAATGAAAGAAGGACACAACAAGAGGGTTCTGATGTAGTAGAACCTGTGACGATAAACTATCAGAATCTTCAGAAAAAGGATCAATACGAATAAGATCGGATCTAGTCAAGTCATGAGTAGCGAGACGGAATAGAAAAGAAAGGTATATGCTCAAGAAAAAACAACATGACGGTACACATAAAGTTTTTGAGTAATTGAATTGAAACACCGATACCCCTTTTGACCTTGACCATAACCAAGAAAGATACAAAGAGTAGATCGAGAGGACAACTTGCTGCGTTCTACATGAGGGCGGAGAACGAAGTAAGTACTACCAAAAATTTTAAAGAAGGAGTAATCCGGGGCATACCTATACAATTTTTTGAAAAGAGAGATACTTGAAATATGAGAAGATGGGATGGTATTAATCAAAGTCACTGTTGTCAGAACAGCTTCACTCCAAAACGCACTAGGAATAGAGGCAGACAATAGGAGAGATCGAGCAGCTTCAATAATATGTCTATATTTTTTCTGCAATACCATTTTGTTGAGGACCATTTGTACAAGAAGTTTGGTGAATAGTTTCATCTAAGGCAAGCAACTTACAAAATTTGTTGGAAGTGTATTCTTTACCCAAATCACACCTAAAATATTTGATAACAGCAGAATGTTGAGTTTTGACAAGGGCTCGAAAAGTAGTGTGTATCTCAAAAAATTCAAAACAATGATTCATTAAGTAAACCCAATAGTAACGTGTATGATCATCAATGAAAGAAACATAATATCGAGACCTTCCTTTAGTGGGAATAGGAGAAGGTCCCCATACATCATAATGAATCAAATCAAACGGAGAAGAAGAAATAGAAACACTTCGATTAAAAGGTAAAGCTGAAAATTTTGCCAGTTTACATTCACTACAATTAGAAATATAACAAGTTTGCAAATTGCCTAAAGCCCCTATGGACATTAAAAATCTCAAACGAGAAGATGAAACATGATCAATACGAAAATGCCATAAATAAAAACTAGAAGAACTATGACTCAAACGAAAAGAAGACAAATTAACACTAGTAGTGGCAACAACTGGTACTTTTAACTCATCTAGAAATAGAGTCTCCCACCTACGATTGTCTCTAATCGACTTTTGAGACTACAGATCGATCGCAAAAGCAGAAGAAGAAGAAAATCGACAAAATAATTAAAGTCACATAGCTGACCTACAGAAGCAAGATTTAACGTGAGTTGTAGAATATGATAAACATTATGGAGAGACAAGTTAGGAGTAACAACAGAACCAACACCTACTAAAGGCATAGGAGTGCTATCAGTAGTTATAACAGAAATAGATGACGAAGATGACACAGATGCAAAAGACGAAGAATCTGAAGATATGTGATGTGAAGCACCAGAATCTAAGGCCCATAAAAAGATGACATACCTGACACACTAAGGGAGAATGACCTACTAAGAGGAGGCGGACATGGCTTGTGCATGGTCAAGGGAGAGAAACTTCTAAAATTGCTCAAGTTGCTTAGCCAGAGTACTTGGATCAGTGAAAGGACACGATGAGGAGACGATGCGCAGATAGATCGGTGGTGGTTTGAGAGGTGATCAGCAATCCTGAGGTGGTCTATAACCTTGAGATGGTGACTGATTACTAGGCCTCCAAGTTTGAGATTGCTATTGTTGTTGATTTTGTTGTCTCAACTTAGAACACTGAGTCTTCCAATGACCTTTTTTCTTACAGAAATTGCACTCGTCGAAGGCAGGCCTTGTGTAAGGCCTATTCTGATTATTAGATGGTGGCTGAGGAAGTACTGCTAACATAGAAAGAGTCGGAGTTGAAAGAGTTCCCTTTTCAGCACCAGACTTTAAACGTACTTCTTCACCAACAGCTCACTAACAACTGAATCAACTGAAGGAAGCGGAGAACGATGTAGAATAGAACCTCAAAGTCCTTCAAAATCACTATGAAGGGCGATCAAAAATTGCACCAACCGTTGCCGCTCTCTATGAGCAAGATAGACATTAACTGATTTTAGTTCATCATCTTCTGTGAGAGCCAATTGATCCCAAAGATTTGTCATAGCAAAATAGAACTCTTGAATACTCATATTATTCTACTGAATAGCTCGTTTGTCATTTTTCAATTGATACTATTTTGCAAAATTCAATTGAGTGTATAACTTTTGTAAATGATCTTATACCTCTTTTGCTGTGTCATACTTAGCCAATTGTATACCTATAGAATGCTCAACTGAATTGTTAATCCAAGTAATAATTTTTACATTATTGGCGACCCAGGTATCTATCAAGGTAGCATAATTTTCAGCAAAGATTCACGGGTTTCATGAAGTGCCACTAACATATCTCCACGCTTTTTTACTCTTAAGGAAATTTCTCATTACATAATTTCAATACGAATAAGTTTTTCCATCCAACCTCACACTCACATACTGAAGGGAATCATCTTTTTCGGTAGCCATAATCAAATATACAGAAAATTGGAACGTAACGAAATACCAAATTGCAGATTGTAGATACAGAACGAACAATAAACAAATGCAAAACAAATATCTTAAACGTAGAACATCAACTTCAAACTCTCAGCGCCAAACGCAAAATCCAAAAAAAAATTTAGATCCGCAAAAGCTGTATTTAAGATTAAACTTCTACCCATTATTCGTGGCTCTGATACCATGTTAAATTATATGGACAAAACAAAGAACAAGACGAATCAAAAGAAAAAGGGAGAGGGGGCTAAGATTCCTTATGCATAATGAAAAATAATACAAAGTCTGAATGAAACCTAATTACAAATAAACTATATATAAGCTAAGTTGGAAAGACTATTCTACCCTTAATAAATAAATAAAACAAAATAACTATATATTTATTAACAGCTTTCATCATCTATCTATAGTCTATAGCTATTGTCTGGGGCTCCCTGTCTCTCTAATGTTTGGTAAGTAGTACTGGAGACTACCGGTCCTACTGGATAGTACTTTAAACAAAAGTTTAACTTCTTTTTCGTATTAATATACTTTCCAATTCACTGCTCTGTACCAAACATGAACTTGCTCAGTTTACTCCGGAAATAGTTTCTACAATGATGTGGCACTGGACCAATCTGCATATGTCGGATTTTATATGAAACTTTTCTTCTTCCACAGTTCCACTTTACATGGATCTAGTGTCTGAAGTATGCTGACAGTCTTTTTAAATTTGCAGGTTTGAGAAAGAACTTGCTGCTGAAGCCCTTCGAAGAAATGAAAATGATACTCAGAAGGCTCTAGATGATTTAACGAACCCTGAAACAAATTCGGTGATTCAGGTAGCATGAATACTTATTTTATTGGATTTGTTCATAAAATCCAACCATTCTTTTGTTCGATTTGCAGATTGATATTGAATCAAGGAAAAGGAAAAGATTGCGTCAAGCAGCATCCGCTGCGAGTGAAGAACTTGTATCGATGGGTTTCCCAAGAGCAATAGGTACCTAATATGTGATTGGTGCTGCTGTTTTTACTCATTTGTCTGTTAACCCTCACCAATTGATAAGTTTATTCCATGTTTTGCACAATTTTTGTAAGAATTGCAAGCTTACTGAATCGTTTGACTGTCTATGTGGGGTGTGGGGGGCTTTAAACATGTGAAGTACACTTTTCTGGACCAGGCCTTGACTTGAATCTAGAACTGTGTCAATATTGTATAAATAGAACACAGAGAATAGCACTTATTTGAGTCTAGATGAAACTGTGTTCATTATGTGGGCTTTTGATCATTCCGTTTGTCTTTTTATCTTTTGTTACCATGCGATCAAAAATACGTAGGCTTGAGAGCCATGTGCTACACGTAAACATGAGCACAGTTAACAATCATAGAAAAAGGTTTAGTTTTGACAACAAGCTGCTCAAAAGTATTAAGTAACATTAAGATAATCTTCTTGGTTTTCAATTTTCTTTTTTTTTTTTTTTGTTGTTTGTGGTCTTGTAGTGGATGCAGCTCTTCTTAGGTTTGGTACACAAGAACAAGCACTTAATCACTTGCTTGGACAACCAATCACAAATGCTGCAGCTGGTGTCAATCCTTCCATTCCATCACTAAACATGTCCAGTTTAGACGCTGGCCAAGGCGTAGGGACGAGTTCTGAAGAAGTTGGTGGAGGTCCATCGACTCAGAAGGAAGTCGAGGATCGGGATGCGGAAATGGAGGATGAACTGACGGGGGAATTGCTAAAAGGAGATGCGTATTCGGATTATGACATTGATGTTACACTAGAAGGTGAAGCTATAAACGAGTATTTGGCTAAACTTGCTGGATGAGAAGTCAATGACATGGATAGATTCATCTTATGAACTTTGTTTGAACTTCTGCTTTGGAAATACAACTAATTATCTTCTGGGTTTAGTGGCTAGCTAAAATTTAGAAGTATGAACAAATTAAATTCTGTAAGGGGTTATATTATATTTCCTAGTTCATCAGTAGGCATCATAATAACTTGTTCTTGGTCTCTCTTCCCTGCTACGGTCATTCAAAATCATCGACACCAGCAAAATGGATACTTGTTCCATTCAATTGTCCTGCACAAACTGTCTTAAGCAAATGGAACGAGGAAAAAAATGTAAGAAAATAGAAAAAAATAGAAAAGAATAAATAACAAAAGTTTTATTTGGTAATTTTTAGAGCCTTCAGAATTAAACCTAGAAATATAATTCAAATTGACTTGTCTTTGAATTTTAATTCTGAAGCGCCCCACATTTTCAATTTTTATAATTGATGTTCTGAAGAAATAAACAAAATTAATGGGTTAATCTAATATTGTCTGTCTACATCCAATTCAAAAAAGGCTAAAAAGTGTAGAAACTTTGATTGCCAAAAAAAATACATTTTCCAGCCATAGTTAGTATTGACAGAGCTCCCCCAAAAATGTTATTTTATGTTGCATGTTCTGAATACAGAAGAGGTTGATACTCAGCATCAGCACTATACATTTTTATGTTTCCATCTTGAGAATTTTCTTCCTTAATCTCTGCTTCCTTCTCATCTTTTGAGAGAACATTACAGTGAATTGTGTGCGACCTCGGTCTTTCTTCTTGGAATAATCTGCGTAAGAATACGACAGCTTAAATGCCCTTATAAAAGCATCATAGAACTGTAATTGAAAGAAAAAAACGTAAACATATTTGGAACACAATGTGAAGGTCCTTGTTCAAAGATTTATTAGAAAAGTTTTTTTTTTTTTTTAACTTGCATACCAAAACTTAAAAGGGTTTAAGAGTGAGAGTTTGCAATTACTGTGAAAAGTCTTAATTTGTGTATAAACATCCACCCTTTCCACACACTCTGAGAGGGAAGGGGGGTGAGGGAAGAGAGAGAGAGTCTTACGGGTGATTGCAAAGCGTTGGGCATTGGAACGTGAGTGCATACTTGCACGTTGATAGCTCGGTGATTGAACTTATCATAGCTCTGGGCTCTGAGCAAACAAATCTCACCTGAAATTAAAGTTGAGAAGATAGTATCATTCCAATTAAGGTAGGAAAGATAGATACAAAGTGGAAGACTTCATACCTCTGTTTCCCGAGGTTGATTTGTTAAATCACAGCTCGTTCCATTTCTAAACAGGTGAGAATGATACCTGAATGTCACGATAATAAAATGTAACTTTCAATATCCATCCAGCAGTTATTCTCCATCAGTTTGTAATGTACTAGTGCTTTTCAATGCTATCTGTCTAACACATACAGCTGAAATTCATACCTTTGGGAGGCATCTTTTGAGCGAGGATTTTTCAGCATTGATATGTCGGAAAGATTCTTATTGTTAGTTTCTGTAGCTTCAGCATCATACAAGCCCAAGATAAATTCTTGAACCAACTGCCAGAACTGCCATATCATTCACACTAGTATTGAAGTATATCGAGAAAGAAGAAAGACATGCCCAGTCTTAGAATCTCTAGACTAATATAAATATCTGGGTAGTTTCTTGATGTAAATCAAAAAATAAGCAGAATAAATTGCCCACCATGGTACAGATCACAAGATTTCAAATGCAATAGAGAAGTTAAAAGTTATTTCGGATCACAGTTACTGGATACTGTGATAATATTAACGAGAATTTCCATACCGATAACAGACAGCAGGCATAATATTCAGGAAAATTTTAGCAGCACGGATAAAAATCCAATATCTAAACCATGTCCCGAAAAGCAATCTATACTCTTTTAAGTCTAGGAAAAGCTACCTTTTCACCCTCGAAATGAAGTTGTCGCACATGATTCTGATAACAAAATTCATATGACCACCATCCTTCTTGCTGCATTACATTTTCTTGGCAAGGTAAGTGTATATGTATGGCTACTCAACAACATAAAAGAGCCCAGATAAGGTTAAAAATAAAGAGTACCAAATTTACACGGATATCAACAAGACAACTTATATAGCAGTAGTTCCCGAAGAAATAAGGAAATTTTCAATCATCAATAAAGGATAAGGTGATCATTTCTTTCATTGTTTTCCCTGTTTCTTTATTTTGGTGGTTGAGATTCACTACCCTTATAAAGCAGCGATCTTTAAGAACTTCAAGTAGTTCGTCTGGAGTCTTCAATTTTAAATGTTTCTCAGATTCCACAATCATACTGCTAATATTCTGTTCAGCAACTAGCTTTCTGCTCTTGGATTTCTCCACTTTAGGCAAAAAACAAAGAAACTTCTCTCCTTTTTTGTTGGGCATAACCATAGACTCTTGATCATCATCCTGAAAAATAGAAAATCACCCACTTGTCAATTACCTACACATGGAAACAATTAAAATACCTAACACCCAAATATACGGTAGACAAAAGGGCAGGGAGAATATGTGCCCAAAATTCTCTCTAGCTCTCTCTCTTTTAGATCCACAGAGTCCTTTTGGATAGAAGGATTTATAGAATTTCAAATGCATCTCCTAGATCCCCTGCAGTTGATTTAATAACTCCCTCCCCTCCCCCCCTCCCCCTCTCTCTCTCTGACTCTCACACACACATTCAACAATGTCACTGCGTTTCACAACAAATATCAGTTGGCATCTTTAAGGTTGGTGGCTTTTTCTGGGGGCAGGCAGTGATGTAGGATGAATATTGCAAGGCAATAACATCAAGTGTCGAGGAAATTGTGGTAGAGATTGACTAAAGATTAGGTTGGGGCAGAGCTGAGACTGAGTTGAGGTAGTGCAGATGACAAATCACTGAGTTTGGGGTACGTTTTCATCAAGAAGATTTAAGTGAAGATGGGATTGTGATAGGCCCCAAATTCAAGCTACATACAAAATGCACACTAAAGGCCCAAAAGGAGAGGGGAGCCAAGGAATCACAAGAGAATAGGGGGAGAATAAAGTGGGGCCCTGTGATCTCAACAAACTGCATGTGCAACAGTTATTGGAAGGCTCTACAACATGCTGGGAAAGAATAAAGCAGAGGAGAAAGAGACGTGGATGGCATTCCGTTGGCAGAACATTGAAGGAGTGATAGAGCCTCTCGAATTGCTCTACTATTTGTATTTACTTTGCATGTTTTTCCATTCAATCAAAGTGTAAACAGAGAGTAAACTTTTCCATATATATTACAATACAATTTCATTGTTTCCATTATTACAAAATTTCCTATCAATTCAAGTTCTAGCTGGAGCCATCTGAAGGACTGGAAGCAATCTGATAATTCTAGAAATTCATAACAGAACAAGGTTAGTTCCTATCATTTTGGTATCAGAGCAATGATCATGGTAATGACCCTCACGGATCGGGTGGGAGTTATGGAAGGAAAAATGGAAGAATTGCACCAAGAGGTGAAGCTGAACATGGACACCATGAAGTCGGAAATTCGAGGACAAATGACCACCTACTGGAAAAATTCAATTGGATGGCTTACAAGTGGGAGGAGCAAGAAAGGGGAAGGAGCTGGAGGGAATCAAACCATCGGAAGTTCCACTCTCATCAGAAAAATCGCCAGGAATTAAGGTGATGAGCCACGAAGGTGAAGGAGGAGGAGGCTCGGAGAGAGGATGGCGTCCCAATTACAGGACTCGACGATTGGAAATGCCGGTGTTCGATGGATTGGACCTTGATAGGTGGATCTTCCGGGCAGAAAGGTACTTCGCCGTTGGTGGTGTGTTTTGAAGGAGAAGCTCTGGCATGGTTCCATTGGGAGAAAAAAACGTAGGAAGCTTATGAACTGGGACGAATTAAAGGAGGATGTTAGAGAGGTTTCGACCGTCCACAAGAAGGATCGCGGAGGAAATTTTTTTGGCCCTCCGGCAAGAGAGCTCCGTTCGCGATTACCGACGATGGCTTGAGACATTGGTTGCACCATTGGAGGAGATATCTGAAGCAATTTTGGAGGGCAATTTCATTAACGGGCTAAGATCCAAAATCAAGGCTGAAGTTCGGTTGATGAAGTCCTAGGGATTGGCCAGATAATGGAGATGGGCCGAGCGAATAGAAGATAAAAATATTGTCCTTAAAAAATCAATAGTGGGTTCCGGCCCAATTAAACCCAAAGTCCTTTACTAACCACAACCCAACCCAATCTGCTGCACTTTCAAATCCCACCTCACCCAAATTCACTAGCTAAGGTGGACAGAGGGTTCCTTCTATAGGAAAATCATCAAATCCAACATTCAAAAGGTTGAGTGAAGCTGAGCTATAATTGAAAAAGGAGAAGGGATTGTGTTTTCGGTGTGATGAGAAATACACCGTGGGTCATCGATGCAAAACAAAGAACTAAAGGTCTTGTTGATCCAAGAAGACGAAGAGTGGGAAGTCAAAGAAGGAGATGAAGGAGAGACATCGGCAGAGAAAATGAATGAAGTGGGGGGGTAGTTGAGCTGTCTTTGAACTCCGTGGTGGGACTGACCCCTCCGCGGAATATGAAGGTGAAAGGGAAAATTGCCGAACAAGATGTGATGATATTGATTGATTGTGGGGCTTTTCCTTAATTTTATTTCCACATAATTGGTTCAAAAATTGGGGCTACCCAAGATTGCTACCACCGGATATGGAGTTATAATGGGAATGAGATTGGCGGTACAAGGCGTGGGCATCTCCAAGGGCGCGATGCTGGAAACTCAACACATGAAAATTAAAGATGACTTCTTACCTTTAGAACTGGAAAGTTCGGATGTCATTCTAGGAATGAAGTGGTTGGCTACCCTTGGAGGCATGCAGGTGAATTGGAGTGATCTGACCATGAGGTTTCAAGTTGGGGAAACGTCTGTGGTGTTGCAAGGGGACCCAAGTCTAAGTAAAACATTGGTGTCCATAAAATCCATGATCAAAGCCTATGAAGCACGGATACGGATATGCATGTCCAACACAATACGTATCGGATACGTTGACACGCAATTTTAAAAAAAGTATCGACAACGACACGCCGTCGACACGTTGAATTTTTTTTTTTTTTTTTTTTTTTGTAAATAACATAAAATTTTCAAATTTTCGAACTTATTACGTAAGCCACTTAGTTGATGGCAAGGTTGTATTTTGACTTTTAAAATAGGTATTTTAATTTAATTGCCGAGCAGAAGGTTATAATTTAATTGGCCTAGCAAAAGCTTGTTAAAATAATTTGCCCATACTAATTGGCCCAGCACAAAAGTTAATTATCCAGCATCCATCTTCCTCGCAGCAGCCATCTTCCTCATCTTCCCCGTTCTCTAAAATAGAGTTTTACAGTCAAAACACACGCAGCAAAATCTCGTCGAAAAAGGTTCAAGATGGCGTCGAAGAATTGCAAAAACATGAAATTTAATGAAAACCCAGTAACATCAGCTTGAAAAAGGTTAATTTTTGTTTTTTTTTTTTTGAACGAGCTTGAATGAAGTCACCGGCGACATATCGACAACGTGTCGACGACATATCCGTATCCGATGTGTGGGACACCGACACGTCGTCGCTGGTGACTTGTCCGTGCTTCAGAGATCAAAGCATTTAGAGAAAATGGTGAAGGGGTATTGCTGAACATCAAATCCAATTTTACCGAGGACCAATTAGATATCCCGGAGTTCCTTTAAGCAATATTAGCATATCATGAGGGGGTGTTTGTTGAACCACGTGAGTTGCCACCACATTGGAGTAAAGACCATTCGATTATCCTACAACTCGGTACAGCTCCAGTAAGTGTTCAGCCATATCGATACCTATATATACAGAAAAACAAAATTGAAAGATTGGTTCGTGAGATGCCGCCAGTATAATTAGGCCGAGCATAAGCCCATTTTCCAGTCCAGTTTTGCTAGTTAAGAAAAAGGACGGGAGTTGGTGATTTTGAGCAAATTATCGAGCTTTGAACCGAGTAACAGTGCCAGATAAATTTTCGGTTCCAATAATTGAAGAATTGTTAGACGAATTGCATGGGCAGTGGTGTTCTCTAAATTAGATTTGAAGGCAAGCTACCATCAGATTCAGGTGGAAGATGGAGACATACTCAAAACTGCTTTTCGAACACATGAAAGGCATTATGAGTTCGTGGTCATGCTATTTGGGCTGACCAACACCCCATCTACCTTTCAGTCACTAATGAATGAAGTATTTAAGGTCCAGCTGAGGCGGTTTGTTCTTGTCTTTTTTGACGATATTCTATATATATCCGCAGCTTAGAGAAACACAGTGAACATCTCAAATGTGTGCTGGACATCTTTATGAAACACCAGTTAGTGGCCAACAGAAAGAAATGTCATTCGAGCAATCGAAAGTTGAATATTTGGGGTACATTATCTCTCAGGATGGGGTAACTGCAAATCAATCTAAGATTAAGGCAATGTGCGAGTGGCCTACTCCTTAATGTTTACGCAAACCCTTGGGTTTCCTTGGATTAATAGGATATTATCGAAGGCTCGTGCAAGACTATGAAAAATTGGTATGTCCCCTTATGGAGAGACTACGTAAAGATAATTTCTACTAGGACGAAGTAGCAGATGAATCATTCTGAAAATTAAAGACAGCCATGGTATTCGTGCCTGTCTTGGCACTTCTTGATTTCAAAAAACAATTTGTGGTGAAAACTGACGCATTCGAGTATGGTTTGGGAGCAGTGTTAATGCAAGTACGTCGTCCCATTGCCTATTATAGTCATGCCTTGAACCCTCGAAGCCGTGCTAAGTCAGTATATAAGAGGGAACTGATGGCTATTGTATTTGCAGTACAAAAGTGGAAACATTATCTGTTGGAACAAAAATTTGTGATAAGAACTGATCAAAGGAGTTTAAAGTTTTTGTTGAAATAAAGGAGGTTGATCCTGCATACCAAAAATAGTTGATAAAAATAATGAGTTACCACTTTGACATCCAATACCTGTCAAGATTAGAGAACAAGGCAGCTGACACTCTCTCGCGTGTAAATCCAACAGCTGAATTGCTAGCTATAACAATACCCCAGGTAATTTCATTAATCCGTTTAACTGAGGAGATTAATGAAGATGAAGGGCTGCGCAAAATCATAAAAGAAATTGAGGTCAACCCATTATCCCATCCCACTTTCACATTATGTCAAGGACGTCGGCTTCGGAAAGGGCGATTGGTGATTCCTAAGAAATCTACACTCGTGCCCTTGTTGCTACAAGAAGGGCACGATGGGAGCATTGGAAGGCATTCAGGGACCCTTAAAACGTACCACAGATTAGCATTTAGTGTCTTTTGGAAGGGGATGAAGTCCGACAACACGGGTGTATGTGAGTCATTCTATGACTTGTCAACAGAGTAAATACCAGACTATACCACCAGCGGGGTTATTACAGCCATTACCAATCCCTTATTAGGTTTGGGAGGAAGTGACGATGGATTTTGTGGAATGATTGCCAAAATCGGAGAAATGGATACTATAGTAGTGGTGGTCGATAGACTAAGTAAATACGCTCACTTTGTAGGAATGAAACACTTATTTACAACAAGTACGGTAGCTTACTCGCTGGCAGCAATGTTTGTAAAGGAGGTAGTCCGATTGCATGGAGTCCCAAAATCAATAGTTTCAGACCGAGATAAAATCTTCATGAGCAAGTTTTGGGAAGAATTGTTCCGTTTGTAGGCACCAAACTAAATCGAGCATCGTGATACCACCCTTAGTCGATAGGCGGGGCGGAGTAGTGAATAGAACCACAGAAACTTATTTGAGATGCTTCGCCTCCACCAAGCCAAAGTCGTGGTCCAGCTGGTTAACTTGGGCGGAGCTTTGGTACAACATCTCTTTCTACACTTCGTCGAAAACCACCCTTTCCAGATTGTATATGGCCGAGAGCCACCTCCATTGATCCGTTATGAAAAAGGGACAGCAATCGTGGCCATGGTGGAACAGCAATTACTTGGGAGGGATCAAATTTTGGATGAGTTAAAGGTGCAACTGATACTACTCAATCCTGGATGAAGAGTAGGGCTGATGCTAAAAGAAGGGAGGTGTATTTTGAGGTTGGAGATATGGTGTATCTGAAAATACGTCCTTATAGGGGCAAGTCTTTAGCTACGCGTCCAAATGAGAAACTATCTCCGAGATTTTATGGATCATTTAAGATAGAGAAGGAGATTGGAAAGGTAGCGTACTAGTTAAATTTACCTCCCACATCCCATATTCATCCAGTTTTTCATGTGTCTCAATTGCAAAGCTATGGACCAGTTCAAGATGTGTTGGAGCTACCGCCACAGATCACGGGAGCTCTAGAATTGCTGGTAGAGCCGGAGGCTGTTTAGAGAAGTCGTCCAGGACCGGAAAGAATATTCGGGGCATTGATGTTCTAATTCAATGGAAGGGGTTGCCACCTTTAGAATCCACCTAGGAACCATACGAAGTAATACGTCAACAATTTCCTTACGCCCACCTTGAGGACAAGGTGAATCTTGAAGGACGGGGTAATGATAGGCCCCAAATTCAAGCTACGTACAAAATGCGTACTAAAGGCCCAAAAGGAGAGGGGAGTCAAGGAATCACAAGAAAATAGGGGGAGAATAAAGTGGGGCCTTGTGATCTCAACAAACTGCATATGCAACCGTTAGTGGAAGGCTCTACAACATGTTGGGAAAGAATAAAGCAGAGGAGAAAGAGATATGGATGGCATTCTATTGGCAGATCATTGAAGGAAAGATAGAGCCTCTCGAATTGCTCTACTATTTGTATGTACTTTGCATGTTTTTCCATTCAATCAAAGTGTAAACAGAGAGTAAACTTTTCCATATATATTACAATACAATTTTATTGTTTCCATTATTACAAAATTTCCTATCAACTCAAATTCTAGCTGGAGCCATCTGAACGACTAGAAGCAATCTGATAATTCTGGAAATTCATAACAAAACAAGGTTAGTTCCTATATGATTGCTTCTGAGGTGATAAGTAGCTTGTTTGTGGGGATGGGAGCGGTGCACATAGGGACGTGAGAGGGAGAATATGAATTTAATATCCCCTTTGCATATTAGTGTGTTACTCAAATAGCTGATTTTGAAAAGAGTGAAATGGATAGATTTCAAATCCTTCCTCAGTTCCTAAACCACCGAGACAAAGACAATTTATAACTGCCTTTCCTTTTGTTAAACACTAAATCAAGCAAAATGTGCATAAGAAAATCAGGCTTTATCAAGCAATATGTCCTAGAAGGAGCACTAAAAATACCAAAGATGGCAACAAGAAAAACAAAACAACATACTAAGCCATGTTGCCAATAAATTTGGAATTGGTTACATGAATCTTTTTTTTGCTACTCTATATGGGTTTTGATAGAACTCCAAAGCAATTAAATCATTATCAACCACAACATATCATTTTAGTTTTAGCCTACTCTTCCCTTATCTAACCCACGTCCTCGTTTCCGTTAAATTCTTTAACAAAATAGTAACCATAAGTTATGAAATAGAAACCACGTCTTATGTAAAAAAAGTAACGAATGCTTCCTGAGAGATTTCTACAATTTTTGTTAAGACAAGGTAGAGTGTCCAAAAGGTGCATTTATGTTTCAATAGATTCATGAAGTAATTTTTGGAGACGGGGCAAGTACAAACTAAATTTACCTGAATCCTAAAATGTCCCCATTTCTCCACAAAAAGATTAAAAAACAGTATACTGAACGGGGCACCATGTCCACATGTATATTGCTAGGGCTCAAAAGAGAAGATTGTGTTTATTTTCTCTTCGTTTGCTCCCATCAAAAAATCATTAAATATGAGGATTAGAAACAGGACATTAAGCTGTGATATGATAATTAGCTACTTCCTCAGTATTTATTTATTTTCTAAATCAGTTTTTGGTATTTCCCATGTGTGTATTGCCAGGTTCAGAAGAGAAGATTGTTATTATCTTCTCTTCGTTTGCTCGGTAAAATTTCGAAGTAAAAAATGTTAAAAGGATTTTACTTTCTAAACCCCTTCTAGAATCATTGAATGTAACCATTCAAAAATGGACAGAATTGGTGTGATAATTAGCTAATTCCTCAGTACTCTTTTATTTTCTAATCCATGTTCAATATCTACCACAAAGTAAGAGATCACAAAACTGAAAACATGACGAGAGAATAATTATCTGTAACTAATGTATAAAATGGAACTATCATCTGTAACTAATGTATAAAATGGTCTCTTGAAAAACAGAAACAACATCAAGTGTAAGTTGGATAGATTCAACTGTCCAGATGCTTCAAAAATCACGAATGTTGAGATTCCATCTGTTACAATTAGCACAAAGGGCACGAGCAACCAAACAAGAATATTCAACAATTAAAATATCACATACAGGATGGAACGGTGACTCTTCCGAATGGAATTCAATTTTGAACTTCGGCTCTCTAGAGCTCAGGCCAAAGGTCATACCTAAAATGAAAAGCAAGATGGCATCATAAGAGTATAATCTCAAAGAATGGTGAATCAAGAACTGAAAGGCAAACATTTTAACTACAGCAAATGTGCAGAAGAGCAAGTCAAAATGAATAACGCCTCATTCCAACGATATAATGAAGATTCTGAGAACCAAACTCAGCAGAAACATCAATTTGCCAGTTGCCACATTTATATTCCATAAGTAACTAGTACAATATGAGCATCTAAATAACAAATTATTCGCCTGAGTTACAGAAAAGAAACAATGCTTTCGTCAGCTGAAAAATATATAAGACCAATCTAAAATAGTTACCATTATCACAGACATGAAAATCTTGATCTAAACTACCGATACATAGTCATGATTTTTGTTTTCTAGAAGAATAAACACGTAAAAGGGCAAAAACCAAAATTCAGAAAAGGATAAGTTTTTCATCATAAAACTTTTAGCACCTCCTAAGCAACGATAAATTAATATTTGTATTAACCAATAGGATTACTGCTTTTTCTTTGTTCTTGATCAATGCCTACAAATTCTATCGAAAATATTTCAATATCCAAGTCTTTCACCTTTATGCTCTCCCGCATTGAGCAGAGAATTCCGTCACTCCCTATTATTTTGAATGGAAAATTGTTTCCTTCAATGAACTTAAATCTTCAATTTCGATAATACATTAATTCGTCGTTACATTTTGTGGCCTCCACTGTACAAGAATCTGGCACAAATGAAACTAGCAGCAAACCGAAATTTGAGTCGACCTTGAGTTTTTACACAACTAGCACCTCCTATTTTCAACTAATCCCTTATTTCAATCGTTCCAACATATATATACTATAAAATTTTCGAGCGCACACAAAATTGAGTTAAAAATGGCGCAAAAAAAGTGATTATGCACCTGTATGAACCGGGATGACCTGATCGGAAGAGACGACGTCGTACAAGATGTTAATGGCGAAAAGTAGGGCCCAACACCGCCATTTTAGTTTCATTTTGGTTTCCTTTTCTTCTATATGAATTCAAAGACTTGCAAACCCTCAATTTGAACAAGGAGAATGGTCATTGATCAATGGTTTGCTACGCAGAGAAAAATTTCTCGAGACGGGAGTAATCATCTGCTGCGTGCGACATTTTAGCTCTGTACGCCAACAACCAATTAGAATTTGCCACGTCAAAAATATTGGGACGAAATTAGTGTCGAAAATGAAGAAATTGTTTGTTAATTAATATATTCATAATTATTCGAACTTGCCTTTAAATTCAAATAGAGATCTCGCCTTCATTAAGAAAAAATATATGTCAAATTGAAAAAAATTTCCATTCTTTCATTCTTTTAGTCTTTTTGCTTATACTTCTTATTACAACTCAAATGATTTTAAAAGAAAGAGTAAAGAATAGGATATAAATGTTCGAAAACAAAGAAAAAATATAATAGAAAGAAGAAGAGAGACATATATATTCATATAGTTTCCACGTCATCTCGATTCAGTTCAGATGACATATCTAATGAAAATATATATCTAACACTCCTTTAAATAAGAAAATGGTCTTTAACCTAAATCGTAATCGTTTTTTTCAATGTGATTTACCTTAATGCAACTTCGAATTTTGGTTTCAAAAAATGAAATGCTGATATCTAAATTCTGCATTAGCGACATGAAAGAAATAAGTCGTGCAAGAAATCAGATTTTTGAGTTTAAAACTAACGAATAAGTATTTGATGAAAATAAGAAAATGGTATAATTCGATGTATAAGACCAACAGAGAAGTAACGAAAAGTAGTACCAGAAGAAGGGAAGCAATTAATTGAATTACAGAAACTAATCTTGTACGTTTATACGAACAGTAAGAGGGTTACAAAAACAAAACAATTTTTCTAAAATTATAGCACAATATTATCACGACGATGTTGCAGGACGGGCAGCATTTCTTCCTAAACCGATACCCAAACCTAAAGGAGCAGAATCAGTTTTTCTACTGTGATTCTGGCTATGGCTACAATGAGAAGAATGAACATGCCCATGTTGTGTATTTTTGTTGTTATTCATGTCGATTGCTACATGGCTATTTCCATTTGTTTGATGAGCATGGCTGATCCCGTTCAACAGGTTCGGATTCCTAGTCATTTGCATCATCGAATTCCCTTCAGATTGACTCGATTCTTCATTATACTCCACGTCTTCATTATATCCATTTATCAAGAAATCTGAACAGTTTTTCTTGCAGCCATGATCATATGGGTTTCTGAATCGGCCTCCAGCTCCTCTGAGATAACCATAACGCATTGAATTTGCCATTTCGTTTGTAGTAACGTTGCGCGCAATCTGTGGGAGGAATAGAATGGCGAAAACCATTAAACACAAACAGATTAAGTTGTCAATTCCACTTAGAAGTAACTAAAAAGAATGGCAAAAACTGTTCAACAAAAACACTAACAAGTTGGCAAATTACTTTTCATTATATGTTTACTTTCATATTGGGTTTTTTACAAAGTAATATCTTGGCAATCTTCACTAATATATAAGTTCTTCCCTTTACTTGTGGATTGTGAAAATTAGAATTTATCACCATGTTAATCAAAACATTCCTTCTCATTTCCTACTTCTTCAAACGGATGAACTAAATATAAATGGATCCCAAATACACCCCAACCTAGGAACAAATTTTAAACAACAATGGTCGATCGCATGGCAATCATGTACTACATTGACCCATGTTCTTAACATAGAATATTCATGCATAATGTACAAGCTATGTGCTGTGGGAAAATGATTTGCTTCTTCACTGGTTATGAATATGTGAAAGAACATGTCGGATCATTGAATTGGGGACCCCAAGTGACAGGTTGTGTGATTAGGAGAAATCCACGGATGTTTCGGATAGTAAATCATGGCTTCTAATCCCGCTTATAAAGTTGGTATTGGAGCACAGACAGTATTGAGATATTGCTGGTATCTAACGGTTACGGTTGGTGTAATGCAATTAATTAGAGCTGTATGAATGAAAAAAGATGAGAGAACAACTTTTATTTCAACATACCTGGAAAGCATGAAGATGTGAATGACATAAAAAGGTGTGTTCTGGACATAATGAGGCAAATTGTAGCACTTGACATGGGAAACTTTCTGAGAGGAAGTTGAGACTTTTTAAAACAAATTGAGATGTCTACATGTCCTCATGTTATCACAATGACCAAAATATTGTATTTCTTGGATGATATAATTAGGGGTCATATTTTAGGCTAACGAAACCAATTGGTTCATCCCTCATTTGTATATTATGATATCTTCCCATTATTTCAAACATGAACATAATAATGTATCTTCAGGTAATCAGCTGAAAAGCACCCAAAGACCTAAGAAAATAGAGATTATGGAAGTAAACCTGAGAAGCCTGTACAACAGTTAAGACAGCCACGCCAGATAAGAGGAAAAAGTCTGCAATCAAAAATGATATAGCACCAACATGCTGATTTCCAGCATGGTTCAACCATGCACCAAAGGAAGATGGAGCCGTTGGGTCAGTCAATACTCCTGTAATGTTAAGAAAAAGTTTAGAATGGATAATGAAACATAAAGAAAACAAAGGATGAGTAAATTAGAGCAATGTGTAAATATTTTCATGCAAAGATCAACTAAAAAGTATCTCACTTGTGAGAGCCACTGCTCCAGTTATCAGCATTGCCAGAACTTCCAGGAGGAGAAAGAAGAAGAAATCCCACTTGTTTTTCTGTATCGGATGATAAAAATCCAATCAGACCATTATGATAGGAAATAAATACACGTGATTTAACAGAGCCAACGCAAAAGCCAGAACCAAGAGGGAAGGGAGGAATGTAGAACAAATAGGAGACCGTATAAGCTAACTAATCGTCTAGTCACAATTTTTCTGTGTATTTCGTAAAGATTGGCATCAGTTAACCAACCAACTCATCATCTGATCACTTGACTCACTCTTCCTCCAGATGCATGTAAGGTACATCAGTTATGAGTCCAAGCGCATGAAAGAGAGCAGATTTTCTGATTCTTTTTTTTTTTTTTTTTCCTTTACTAGTTATGATAAAATGATATATGAATGGAGAATCTACCAACTAATCTATACTCAAATCCAAGTGGCATGAAAAGAGACGAGCACTTTTTCCCCCCTTAACAATTGGGACAAATATGATTTTTCCGAGGTCATTTAATCAGGGTCAATCCATCTTAGTTACCAACATAACAGAAAATAATAGAGAAAGTTCTGCAAACAGATGAAATCACCTTGCCAATGCAATTAGATACCCAGGGGCAATGATGGTCAAATTGTTCAACACAGCGATCACAAGTGGAACAATGCTTCGCGCGTAGAGGCCGGACAATCTGATAAAGCACAATCCAAATGATATTATAAGCAATACAACTTGTACATTCAGATTGGATACAGATTTCTTTCCCTTTTACTCAGGTATACAAGATTGTGCACCTTGCAAGTTGAGCAAAGCTGAGACCAGTTCCCAGCAAGCAAAGCAGGATTATTTATTTCAATCTTCAGCAAAGGTTCCTGAACCAAAAACGATAAAAGGGAAACATTTAAAAGCTGTTAAAAGCACATAGTTAAACTATGGATTTCTATACCTGGCTAAGTAAATAAAGAGCTACAATATGGAAGTCTGGTAAGCTAGTATGCATGGGATTCTTAGAAAGACATATAAGAACAGTATTGATAGAAAGTAAAGCTTTCCAGCTCTGCTGTAGATAAAAGATGATGTAGTGACTTCTCTATGCTTGTGGAACCAATTTTTATTTCAAAATAATGGATCTGTTGGATTAGAGAAAAACATAGCAGTTAACTGGAAAATAAACAATAAAACAGGTGGCAACTTACATCATCTTTCATGTTTTGTGGGTCATGTGCATTCATTCTGATGTACCCTGGATCCTTGCTACAAACAAAATGGTCAAACAAATTTACACTCAATAATAATAATAATAATAATTCCAAACACCTTATAAGTTCTAATGAATTTAATCACATACGACAGTAGGACTCGAGAAATCAGCATGGAATAAGTGCTTCAAACAACTTTTAGCTGTATGAAGATCAAATAATCAAGTTACATCAACACGCTTCTTCAAGGGCGGAATGTGTTTCACAATTTCTAAATGTATATCCACATCGTCCATGTGTATACAGAAATGAAGTAGTTACTGGTTGAAACCATCAACTGGCAGTGTAATTCAACAGCAAAGGAAAAAAAGAAAAACTACAGAAACATAGAATCATTTCACTTTTTAAAACATGCTACGTACAGACAATTTTACATATGGAATTGACAATACACATACACACACACACACACATATATATAGTGAATTAGGTATTTTTGAAATCAAGAATTATTACGAATAATTTCTGGTAAGACTAAGTTGTGAAGAAAACATACATGCATCCATCCTCCAGGAATAATCAAACAACTAGCAGAGATATACAGCATGTGAGGAGAGAAGAAATAGCACACCAAGCTACAGGAATTCATCGTGAACGCCATGTAGAAATAATATTTAACAATCAAAAAACAAAATCATATTTGACCAGGTGTACCATATTATGATTAATAAGAAAATTAGAAATAAATCCAACAGGTAACTCCATTTCTCAAACACAAAAATAAAGACATAGTACCTTCACAACTCCTATAGACATCTAAGTTGAAACATACTAAACAAACGACGACTTTATGAATGCCAGACACTCATTCTTGTTCCCAGTAAAAAGATGTTCAAGAATACATTAAGCTCTTTCCAAAGGTCAAAAAACTGTGAAAAGAGCTAGAGTTACCTGCTACACCTATAAAACAAAACAAGTCCAGAGGTTGCCAAGAACACACCCATCCAAGCAAGAAGACCAAAGCCAGCTGTTAATTTTGGCAGGTTTGATGCTGCATCCAGAAACCGGTAACAAAGGTTCTCAAGTGTAATAACTAGACTCACAATGCTCAATAAAAATGAGATGCAAAGTCAGGAGAAATACCCGCAACAACTGAATGAATATACGTCACAATTAACAAAAATATTATACACCAGAGTATTGGAGCAAGTCCTAATTTCGAGAGTTTGCCAAGGCGGCTGTTTCCATCGCACCGTTTGTCAAACAACCTTCTAGCATTCCCCTGTAATGAAATTCAAAGAACATAATAAAGATGTGACCTAACCCAAACGCTGACAAATATCTAAATTAGTGTGAAAAAAAAAAAAAAAAAAAAAAAAAAAAAAAAACTGTTTGATTAACATATATTTAGGGAAAATATGCAATAGACATTTTAACTGCAAGAAGTTATCGGGTTTATAGTACAATAATTTCTAAAATCACCATTTTCATCCACAACAAGCTCTATCATTTTTCTTTTAACTTTGTCACAAAGCTCCAATAATGCAAGAGGAAACTAGATTTTCCATGCCTGATCAGTTTTAGTAATTTTCTGCATTCCCACAATGCATCCCAAACTAAACAAACTCCCTTAAACAAAGAAAAATTTGGCCTCAAAGGCACAATTACAAATTTCCTACCAATTTGGAATTTCCTTCACGACTTCTGAAACAGTAGCTTTCATGATACATGTCCAGGGCTGGGGGAAGCACAAACTCTTTTATTCATTCTTTTGTCATTCTTCTTGACAACAAAAAGCCTTGTGAAAGAGAGAGAATGAGTAAATACATGACACACCCGGTCTTTTTGCATGATTTAATCTCAAACAATATTTTTCAATCTTCTTCGTGTTTCAAGATCTTTTCGCTATTCTCATGCATGAGGTTCGACAAGTTGATAGTTCTCTACAGAGTTAAAACTTGATAATTTATGAACTCAAAACAAAAATTATAAAATATGGAAACACTTCGCAGGCAACTAAATTGTGAAATGGGTGCAAGGAAGATTTCCGGTATGCCTGCTAGAATAAATATGCACTTAAAAATTTTATAATAGTAAATCTGCAATTAGCGATACTACAATTTTGTAAGCCTGTCCCCAAGTACTCAAATCCTATATCCACTAGCAGAAGCATGATTAACTAAATTTGTTGAAGATTATTAAATATAGAACACTTGGCAAAAATGTCCTTAAATTAGATGAAGTTATCTACTTGACATATTAGATCCAGGGGGTAATAAATGCAAAGAAGAAAAGGTGAGAAACACAAACTTTTGCACAAAGAAAAGAGATAAAAATGTTTTCAAAAGCTTCATTGGCTTGAGCGTAATATACACACTGGTTCCCAAACTAAGAGTACACAATACTATAATATTAGTAGTGGTCATATCTAACAAAATTTGAAGAGACAATATCATGGAAAAACCCTGAGCTTCACAACAATATCAGATACACCCCCTCATATTTAAAAAAATCACATTCAGTTTCCCCACTTATAGTTATCATTATCATATTCAACCCGTGAACCACTTTTTATCTAAAATGAACCACGTCTTATCTAAAATGTCCTTGTGAACTAAAGATTGTAGTTAATTTTCTCAAACGAAACTATAGGAATATAAATTGACACTATTTTTAAAGAGTTCGTTTGACATAATTTAAATTTTGATATTATAAAGTTACTTATTTTGTTTATTAATTTATATTACTTTTCTAAATAAATATGTTTAGATAAATGATATATATACCTATATATTGTTTAATTTAACAAATTTGGTATTTATAAGTACAATTAAGTGCTTGTTTGGTTTTGCTAAAAATCGATTTTTTTGGCAAATTTTGAGAAATGTTGATAAAATGTGAGGTTGAAAAGGTGTGGTTAGAAAGATGATAAAAATTGTGAGTTCCATAAAATGTGTGGTTAAAATTAATTATTGGCTTTGACTCAATTTTTTATCAATTTTTTTAGGCAAAACCAAACAAAGACTAAATATCAAATGAGCAAAAGTGATATTATGATATTTTTCGGAAATATTGTAATAATTCAATTATTAAATTAACTTAACATTCTATTATATAACACGGTCAATATTTAATAATATATTTTGAGTGTATATAATGTTTTAATAAACTAGCTTATATATTTTTTAGCTAAATTGTAATTGAATGGTAAAATGCAAATGTTTATATTTATATCTGGTTTTAGTTTATGAATTTATAAATATGAAAATTTATTGATAAGTTTGCATTTGTTAATATTTAAATTATGTATGCATAATATATAACTAACTAAAAAATTTTAAATCATTTATTACCATATTCTTCAACAAATTTTAAGTTGAAATTTCCACTACATGCATAATCAAAGAATTGCATATGCACAAATTCTTAAGAATTAACTTTTATTAAAGGGAACATGTTAAATGCAACTAACTGTAGCTTCACAAGGACATTTTAGGTATATCAACCCCGTTTTAGATGAGATCTGATTCAAAAAGTGGTCATGAATGAAGATAATACTGAAAATTAGAAATAGGGGAGTTTAGTATGATTTTTTAAACATAGGAAGTGTCTTTCACAATGTCATAAAGCTCAGGGGGGGTATCTGATGTGGTCTCAGATTTTAAGCATCATAAGATTGTGGGGAAAGGACGATAACTCCGGAACAATTAATCACTCTGAAAATTGTTAGTTTCTGTAACTAAAAACAAACGCCCAAACTTCACTTATAACACTAAAGTTAAGCAAGGACAAATTATTTTCATACGATCCCTAATTCCACTCAATTAAGTTACGGCTGACTGGGAATACAAGAACTGCAAGATTAAGGAATACCTACAAGGAAAAAGGCGACTTGTCTGTGATTCTTATCGGAAGCAAGCTGCGCAGGTGTGAGGCCAGTGTTATCTGCTACCATCAGATCTTCTATTTTCCCAGCTTGCACCAGAACAGTGCATGCTTCTAAATTACCCCTAATAGCAGCCCAGTGGAGAGGGGTACAACCTAAATGATAAAATATATGTGACATTTTTGAATCAGGATATAGTAATATAACAATGTCAATGATAGCGTTTACTCATCAAAATATGGAAATATGAAAACCTTTGGAAACACAGAAAAGTTATGGAATACAGAGCTTTTGAACTTACCTTCTTTGTCCTGTCGTCCCCTATATGCATCTAGAAATAACAAAAGACGTATGCAGTCCGCAAAGCCCTTATATGCAGCCCTGCAGATGGCAAGAAGAAAAAAAGAAACTAAGAAGATATGAACTACTTCAAGTCTGGTCATTAAATAACGAAATGCACAAGAATATGGCCCATGTAAGAATAACGAATAACTGACAGTTTTTTTGACAAAGAGAAGAACAACTGGAAAAGATTGACGCATCTCTATTTTAAATAAGTGAACAAATCATATTCGTGTGACCCTGGTTGAGTGGAATCTATGGATAAAACAAGATTCAAATAAAGCCATAGGGCCATTATCCTACAGTAACATAAAACTGATCCAGCAATCATAGCCTGAAATTTCATACAAAATTCAAGGTGCAAACTAATAGCACGATTACAAGTTCACCATTAATACAAAATTCAAGGTGATATAGATAAGATTAAAAGGCGAGTCTGCCATTATATAAGAGAAATTAGAGAGCAGAAATTACAGTTCAACAACAAAATCAAACTCAAGAATACATTTCATTCTTCCAACCAAGAACTACAGATAAAGAAAAATACTTAAATTCCTACATAGAAAAGCCCACAACAAAACCAAAAAACTTAGTTCTCTCCCATAGATCACCAAGCCATTGTTATTTTTCTTCAAAAAGTTTTGCGTTCCTTTTTGTCCAAATTATCATTAAAATATAACTCCCAAAGAGTTCAAAAGATGGAGATCAAGCTGAAGGACCTCAAGGGTCAATATAATCCACATCAAGGAACTTCCTCTCACTGTTGTGTTCCTTACATAACCTTCCTTTTTCCTGCTAAAGTCAATACGTATCTCAACCTTGTAATGCCAGTTAATGTACTCCAGAAGCCACAGATACGGGCAGTAAAAATACAAACTAAATTTACTCTAATCATGAACTATTGCAGAAAATAACGATTACATTTGTCAAGTACCAGTGCAAAGGGCTTCTTCCATCATTGTCAGGAACGTCAGGATCCGCATTCCACTTTGTAACAATGTGATAAATGAAAGCTGTCTGACCATATTGAGCAGCAACGTGTATTGCCTGCAGTTAAAGTGAATGTGGCAATGCATTGACATTAGCAAGTTCTCAACAAAAAGTAAAATATACATTCGTAAACCAAAATATGCAAGTGAAGTACTAAAATTTACAAGAAAAATAAAAGATAATGCTGAAAAAGTCAGGACCATAGCCATTTTCTTCTTTCTTTCATTATTTAGCTGAATGGGAACTTAAGCCATTTTCAGTGCAACAATTTTTGTGCAAGAGCTACCTAACAATTATCGGCTGGAATATGCATTCAGCCGCTGGAACACATAAATGACATTAAAGACACAACACAAATGTGACACCAGAACGGTCTCAGAATCAAGGGTATGTTATTGCTCTTACTACCGGAGAATTACACTTCTTCATTGTGGTTTGCATGGTTCAAGTCATTAATCAATTCTCTTATCTAAACTTCTGCAACCAACTCTCCTTTGCTTCCAATTGAATTTGTCAGCATTTTATCATAATCTGTCTCGATCATTTTACTTTCCATTGTGATTTTACTATCAATTATATACTAACTAAATCTTCATCACAGTGAAGGTAGCTCCAGGCATCCTGACATTTCAAAGTACATTAAAAAATGATAAGTTTACTTCAGCTATCATTAGTCCACACATAGAAGGACTCAATTCACAATTCTTTGCTTTGGTGTCAGTCTGGTGAAACCCACCAGACCAGGCACAGCTATTTAAGATGGCGTGTCAAGAAGGGACAGAGAGAATACCAATGGTAAACTATAAGTAATAAAGCATCCTGAAATTTCTTGATAAGTTAACTAGGAAATTTTCCATGTCATAAAAACGATGATGTCAAAATATTGTCCTTGTTCAGATTTCAAATTCAACAAAACTTATTTGTGTTTGCAAAATTCTCCTAGCTCACAAATGTACTCCAATAGATAAATTTCATTTGAAGGTAGGTGGAAGTGGCAGCCCCACAAGCTTCAAAAAATAACAAAAAAAGAAACACAAATCCTGGAGCAGCTATTGATGGGAAATTAACTGAACGCTCGTGACCAATACCTCTAACTGTTACACGTTGTTCAAAGGCTCTAAGCATGAGGTTAGACATGTTCCTCAGTAGCCAAATCACACTTAACAAAGAAAAGTATATTCTGAAACCTTGCCAGGTCAAGTCACAAAGAGAACAGGTACAAATTAAGACGTCATATGGACTAGGACTAATAATATAACTTATGTCAAGTCTTCAAGAACATACATAACAGCAACGGAGAGAGTGTTGACTTACAAGAAAATAGAAAAAGGCTGCAATAACTGAAGATGGTATAAAAGTGTACATGTATAACACTAAACCATAAAAGTGTACATGTATAACACTATAAAACATTTTAAAGGTGAAGAAAATAGAAATAAAAGAGGGCATTTATATTCCCAAGAGGAAGTACTAGCGACAAAGTGAATCAGTATGAGTTGTTAGAAACTATAATATAAATGTAGCCAATCATCATAACTGGCGTATCCAAAATTCCAACACCATTCTAGAGAGTATAATTCCTAAATAAGAAAAAAGTAAAATGCTGCAATTTATTTAATGTATAATATTTCTATAGAACAACATATTCCCTAACGAAAGATAAATATGATCCTCATTAGATTTACACCACCATTATCCAAGCAGGTTATTAATTGCCAATTTGTGATGCAGACCACAGAAATATAAACAAACCTGATAGCCATACATATCAGCAGCATTGACCCTAGCACCCTCTTGCAATAAAAGCTCTGCAACTTGGATTGCGCCCCTCACAGCACTCCAATGCAGAGCCGTCTGGCCGGTATGGTCCACCGCATTAACATCAGCCCCATGCTGTCAAGTATACACCACAATATAATCAAATTATGAACTATTGACGGGGAGAGAGAGAGAGAGAGACAGAGACAGAGAATCGCATTGACTTCACACATTCCTTTACAGATCGCAACATAACTTATATCCTATCTTCGAGATCTACTCTTGGTTACTTATGCCCCCTCTCCCCCTCTTCTCAAACCATTGATATGAAATAATTAAATGAAGAAGGTTAACGTGTTAGCAGGTAATATTTTAAACACATTTACATTTAGAAGAGTTGTTAATTTATTCTTTTAACTCACCCAACAATTTTCTTACATCTAGAGTTCCTGACATTATCTTAAATCTCTTATGGATAATATAAGCAACTTCACAATATTGTGTGCACATTCAAGCTACTAAATCAAATAAAATCTCAACACTAATCTCCGGTGTCCAACCTGTTGCTGGCTACCAATTATTCATAAAGTTTATTCCCATATATCCGCACTAGCAACTCAACTACACTTCACATCCCAGGATGATGGTCTTCCGGTCACTCCACAGGAATTTACATCTGACAGCTCAGATACACAATCTTTACTCGATCCAACAAAATATAAATAACAACCCGGATACATACTAACCAAGCAATTAAATTCAATAAACTCAATAACTCAATGTACAATACCCAATATAGAAATAGATACAAATGTTGTAATACGTGTATATGCACACAAAAACACACAGACATATCTATACAATATATATGTAAAAGTGTTAGCGTACCTCGATGATGTACTGGGCGGCAACAGTGCGGTTGTTGAGAGCGGCCCATTGGAGAGCGTAGTAACCAAGGGCGTCAGGCTCGGAAACGGAGCAACCCTCGCTCTCAACCAGCCGCTGCAGTTTCTCCATGTCCCCATAAGCCGCCGCCGTGTAGACATCATTCCGCAGGCTCTCATCCTCCACCGCCACCCCGGCCGACGGCTGCTTCCGATCTCCAGATTCCACTTCTTCCACTATCTCGATCTCCGATGCCATATTAAATATTCCAATAGGGGATTTTTTTTTTCTTGGGAAATCGGGAGATTTTGCAAAGCAATAAATTGATCAACAATACATCATCCCTACATATAAATATTTATATATATGTATGTATTGTCGTAATAATTGACCAGAGAATTTAATTAATTAAGGGTTTTTCTCGGAAGGAGAGGGAGTTGACTGGATTTGTATAAGGGATTGAAGCAAAAGGCCGAATAAGCCAACTCCCGCGTGGATTCACCGTTTGTTCTTGAAGGAGACCAAGAAAAAACGTAGTAAAAACAAGAAATTGAAGATTTTTACTTTTTAATTTGGATAAATTAATTTCTAGAACAAAATTTTAGGGCATATTTCCTACTCATTCGAGGGGAGAAAATAATGTACAGGATGGACCAGTCATACGATCACAGCCTATAAATTAAAATGTCATGTTAATAAATAAGCGGGCACAATTTAAAAGTACTTATAAGTTACTTAGTTTTAGATTAATCAAATGTGCCCCATTTTCATTAGAGTACTTCTTCAAATAGCCATGTTACAATGATATCTACTTTTCATTTTAGAATGAGAAATTGGTAAAACGTTCTAACGTATGAATTTGGTGTCTGAAATCATCCGTCATTTTTCAATTTTTAGCGATTCGTCTATTTCTACTATCCATATAGTCTTGAAATCATCCTTTTAAACGGAATTCATCCAATATTCCGTTAAACTTTTTGAATTTTTAAAGCAAATGGTTCCTAACTTTTGTCTTTATGGTAAAATTGGTCCCTAACGTTTATATTTTGGCAAACAAGTTCCTAACTTATGTGTTTTGGTGCGAAATTAGTCTTTATAGAATGAAAAAGACAAATATACCCTTAGTTTAATTAGAAGAAATTGTATGTGGATTCATAATTATTACAAAATGTGCAAATAAGTCCAATACTTTTATTTTTTATAAAAAAATTTAAAAAAACTAATGAGTATTTTTTTTTAATTAACACTTTAATAATAAACATGTCAAATAAATATATTATTTTTATTATTAAGTAATAAAGAGAAATCATTGTAAGAAATCATTTTTCTCCCTCTTTATTTATAAATTTTTTTCTCCCTCTTTACTTTAAAAATTAAGTTAAATAAATAACAAAATGACGTATATAATTTTATGACATTTTTATTACTAAAGTGTTAATTAAAAAAAAATCATTAGTTTTCTTTAATTTTTTTTAATAAAAAATAAAATTATTGGACTTATTTGCACATTTTGTAATGATTAGGAATCCACATACAATTTCTTTTAATTAAAACTAAGGATATATTTGTTTTTTTCATCTCATAAGGACCAATTTCACATTAAAACACATAGGTTAGGAACTTGTTTGCCAAAACATAAACGTTAGGAACTAATTTCACACTAAGAACAAAGGTTATGGACCATTTGCGCCAAAATCTCAAAGGTTTAACGGAAGATTGGATGGATTCCGTTCAAAAAGATGATTTGGACACTACATGGATAGGTAAGGAATATAATTGCCAAAATTTGAAAAGTAAGGATGATTTGTGCACCGGGTCCATACGTTAGAGACGTTTTTTGCTAATTTTCCTTTTAAAATTAAAACGTCGTGAATATATTTATTACTAGTATATTGCTTATTCGGTAGAATTCGATGTAAAAGCTTATTCACGTTGAAGAATAATGATGAAAAAACGAGATTGTAATAAAAACTCTCTATTGTGATAAAATAGTATATTTTTTTTAAAAGAAATGTGAAATTAGTAACGAATCGTTAAAATTGACTTATCAAAATTTAGAATTCTGATCTCCTGCCCCAGTCAGCATGTGGGCAAGATCTCCTGTCCACCTGGGGGCAAGAAATCGGTCCTCTGAAAATTTAACCATCATTCTAATGAAAATTAACATTACATTTTCTATTCATCTTTAATGTCATTGGGAGGACCCTAACGCTAGCAATGACGGCTAGGGGTAGACACGATCGGAGGGGACTACACAAAGCAGTGGGGGTGAAGGAATAGATACCTGGAGATAGGACTTGACTAATTAGAGACGAGGGTAAAGAAGAAGATGAATAAAATGATAATTTGAGATTTTAAACACCATAAAGGTTAGTTTTATAAAATTTATCAATGTGAAGCTTTTTTAAAATAAGCGACTCATAAGTAACTTCATCAAATATTATTAATAATCGAATAAGTCTTTAACGTCGTAATATATTCCCAATATAAATATATATGTTTGTATTTTGGTATATATCGTGATTTTTTCTCAATAGGTTAGTAAAATTAGTTATACATAATTCAACGTCGTTTTATGTTCAAGAATAAAAAAATAGCTTCAAAAGTAATCCAGCTTCAAAATTTGTAATCCAATATGCGAAAATTGATACTATTGTAGCCGTGTGCATCTCTATACATTTGGCCTATAGTTGTGTGCACATATATGCGATAAGTTGCTTAATTTTTAATATTTCGGTTCTATTTTTTGTGCTATGCGATCGAATCTTGAATTCATCCATTCTTTCCTTTAATGAAATGCAAAAGTGAATCTTAAAATGCTTCAATCGATTTATTGCATTTAAGTAAAAAATTTATCTCTTCCGAACAAGAGGATGATCTTCTACAAAACTCATGGGAGTGCCAGTAGGAATTATAATCAACTCTTTCTGCTAATTCATCCTTTCGAGGCTTTGGGTCACTTCCACATAATGTATGGGATGAATCTTGAATTCATCCATTCTTTCCTTTTAACGAAATGCAAAATGAATCTTAAAATGCTTCGAATCAATTCAAAGAAAAAAAATTTATCTCTTGAGAGGATGATCTTCACTATGGGTGAGAAATTTTAATCATTGTTGACACAACACACGATTGGAAAAAATAATGATGTGGAACCATAATTTTTAATCTCCTACTCACCACCTCAAGAAATGACATTATAACTCCTATCCATCATAGAGAGATCATCTCTTGAACAATAATTGAATAAATTTATGATAGAGATAGATTTTAACTTATTTTAGAAAAAAAAAAGTTGGAGCTTGTTTGGTTTGAGTTTTTTCTAGGAAAATAAGTTTTTTTAGGCTTCAGATTTTTGAGTTTTCAAAGTTGTTGAAGGTAAAATTACTATATCATCCTTATTATTTGAAAATAAAATTGTGTTGATTAATGGCAAAATAATCGTTTCACATTCAAGTCAAAAATCTCAAACCCAAAAAACCTATTTTTTTGGCCAATACTTAAACCGAACAAGCTCTAAATTTTAAGCTTAGCTAACCTCTAAATTTGACGAACTTTTAGATTTCCCTCTAAAAAGATCTCTAACTGTTGTTGAAACTTTTTCAAATAAAAGCTGAAATTTGGCATTTCAAGTTACACGACCTCATTCTTCAGCTAGTTAAGTGTAAAGAGGGGGAAAAACACGAATAAACAAAAAAAGATAATTATATTATTTTTTTGAATTGACAATCTCTTCCAATACATTACAATTTATAGGCTCACATATATGTAGATAAGAGAGGTATAAAAATTCCCTAATTATATTGGTTAATGTTTGAATATCCTACTAATGACTAATTTGAATATTGTTATTAGTAAACTTTCATGATTTAAATAATAATTTGTATTAAATAATAATTTGTATTGAGCTTGTTCATACTCAATGATCACCTATCTTTCTCATTCCGTGGGTGATGAACAAGTCAACACAGAAAGTGTCCATTACCAATTCATCTTCTATCTGGCAGTTGACCAATTCTAATTGTTAGGATCAGACAAACATGATAATATCACGTTATTAGATTCATGAATGTACAATGCTGAAGATGCCCTTCGATAATCGTCGATCATCTAGAGCTAATTCCTTCTTTCCGGTCACATAATCGAGTGGGCGTCTATGAGAGTTGACTTTTAGATAAAACCTCCTCTTAAAGATAAAGATGGCAAGCATAACACTTGCTGTAATTGCTCTTTCCAGTGTTATCAGAAAAATCGGTGACATAACTGGAAACTTGATCGTTGGTGAAGTCTCCGGTCGATACTGGTTGAAAGAAGATATGGAATGGATTGAAAGAGAAATGAGGAGAATGGAGTCCTACTTAGCAGATGTTGATACCACAATTTCTACCCAAGGTGAAAGCCAGAGATTGCTTAATTTTATCAATGACATTACAGAACTTGCTGAATATGTTGAAAAGACTCTTATAGTTTTTGTGAGTTTGTCTGTAAAGAGAGAGAGATTCCGTGGGTGGTTGTTTGTGACATGTACATTCAGGAGTCATCAGATGGTGATGAAAATTGAAAAGATCAGAAGAAGAGTAAATGAAATCTCTGAAGCAAAAACAAGATATGGGATTCCTGATATTCCTGACAGGGCTAAGAGTGATCATGTGGATAGGAGGAGATCTTATTCTCATTTTGAGGAACCAAATGTTGTCGGCCTAGACAAGCAGGTGGATACGTTGATTAGCAGGCTGAAAACTTCGGGGTCACAGGGTTGTATCATTTCCATTGTTGGTATGCCAGGAGTGGGGAAAACTACTCTAGCTAAGAAATTCTATAAATCAGCCAAGGGACGTTTTATACGCTCGGCTTGGGTGTATGTATCTCAGAATCCATCCACACTGGAACTTATGAAAGACATTGCTAGACAAGTCGGCTTGGAAAAGGAGCAACAGGATGACGACTTGATTGCAAATCTCTATACCTTCTTGAAAGGGGAAAGGTATGTGATATTCTTGGGTGACATCTGGGATACGAAAACATGGGAAGAACTAAAAGTTGGCCTTCCAAACTCTGACGAGGGAAGAAGCATTGTTCTTACATCGAGATATAGTAGCGTAGGTAGAGGCATAGGTGGAGAAAGTTCTTTACATGAGCTGCAGCCTCTAGATCCAACCAGCAGCTGGGAACTCTTCTCAACACTGATCATGGCTCATGAAGAAAATAACAGGATGAACATTCCATCAGATTTAGAAAATGTTGGTAGACTAATAATCGAAAAATGTGGTGGCGTTCCTCTGGCAATTGTGGCCACTGCAGGAATGTTGAGGACAAAAGAGAGAAGGCGCGATGTGTGGGCCAGGGTACTCAACAACATGGATGTAAATCAGGAGGAGTGTTCGAATAGCTTAGCCTTAAGTTACAAAGATTTACCTCTTCATTTGAAACCGTGCTTTCTCTATTTCGGAAGTTTTCCTAAAGGCCCCGAAATTCCCGCATTTAAAATCGTGAATCAGTGGGTGGCTGAAGGAATCATACGTCGTGATGGCATACAAGCAGTCAAAGATATGGGGGAAGATTACTTAGAAGAATTGATAGACAGGAATTTGGTAATTGTAGCCAGGAGAAGAATTAATGGAAGAGTTAAAAATTGCCGCATCCATGATCTTTTGCACAATCTTTGCATTTCAGAGGCTACCAAAAGTAAATCATTTGATATCAGCAGTAACACTTGTTCAAATTCTATAACAGAAGGTCATAGAACAACGAGCCATTTGCCTGCAAACTGTAAAATTTCCACGAAACACGCATTCCTTCATTTGAAGGGCGATCAGAAGCTGGAACAGGAGCACTTTAAGAGTATTGACAAAAAAAACTTCAGATTCATTAAAGTACTACGTGTAGAGTGCCGAACCTTACCTTCATTTCTTCCAGACAAATTTATCGATTTAGTCGGCTTGACTTACCTTGAACTGAGAGGAGATGGTCGCCTAGAAGTGCCTCGTACTATAAGCAATCTCAGAATATTAGAGACCTTCGATGTTCAAGGATGTGAAAATGTAACAATACCTACAGTTATTTGGAAGATGAAAAGGCTATGGCACATTCTTCTACCTGTGTTGGCCAAGTTTCAAACCGTGTCAAAGAGTAAGAACACGAAAATTGAAGAAGTGAATCTACCGAATCTCCAAACCTTGTGTACATTAAATGGATATTCAATGAGAGTCGAATTCTTGAAGAAGTTTACCAATTTAAGAAAATTGGGAATATGGTGTTCTATGGAGCAGATTGGAATACTGCTAAAAGATTCAATACCAATATCGAACAAGATGGAGACATTAATCCTTCAAATAAACGAAGATGATCCAAATATAGCCAGTACAAAGTTCTCGAGGTACTTCTCTAGCAATCAAAATCTTGATTCTGATAGTCCACAGTTAAACTTTTCTGTCTATGGCAATCTTGTGGACCTTTATCTGGAGGGTTCAATTAGGAAGCTACCAGAACTACCAATTAGCCTCAATAAGCTAACTTTGGCAGGCAGCAGACTAGAGCAAGATCCCATGGAGGAGTTAGGGAAACTAGCCAATCTGAAGAAGCTCCAACTCCGAGCATATTCATATATTGGAAGTGAAATGGTGATATCAGATTCCTGTTTCTTCCCCAGTCTAGAAGAATTTGTTAAAAATGTATTTTCTGTATACATTGAGATATATTATGTACAATATATATAGCTGAGTCTAGGCATAATCAAAGGGAGCAATAAAGAATTGTAATTACAAAATCAAAACTGATCCTAAACTCTAGCTGGACAGATTCTTGATGGCATGATCAATGGTGTGCAGATTTTCTGGAATTGCTGATTCTGTGGGACTCTTGATTGCATGATCATTGATCTGCTGGTTTTGTGGAATTAATCTAACACCCTCCCTCAAACTTGGCGGTCCTGCACGAACAAGTTTGCTAGCGAGAGAGGCATGACGATGCTTGTGTAGGGGCTTAGTGAGGAGATCGGCTGGCTGATCAACAGAGGGTATGAAGCAAACCCGATGGCTGCCAAGGGCCACTTTCTCTCGAACAAAATGGTAATCCAATTCTATGTGCTTAGTGCGAGCATGGAAAACTGGATTCGAGGCCATGTATGTGGCACTGAGGTTGTCACAATGCAGCAATATAGGGAATTGAAGATGTGCACCAAGTTCATAAAGAAGGAAAGCTAACCATGTAGTTTCAGCACTTGCATGTGAAAGTGACCGATACTCAGCCTCAGCGCTAGAGCGAGCGATAGTAGGCTGCTTTTTGGAGCACCAAGAAACCAAATTTGTGCCAAGATAAACAAGATAGCCAGAAGTGGAACGCCTAGTTTCTGGGCAACCAGCCCAATCAGCGTCAGCATAGGCAGCAACATGAGTGGGATGTCGTTGGGGACCAAATACTAGGCCATAATCAAGTGTTCCTTTGATGTAACGGAGGATGCGTTTGGCAGCAACAAGATGTGGTTGGCGTGGCTGACTCATGAACTGGGAGATGGAATTGACAGCGAAAGCAATGTCAGGACGGGTGATAGTGAGGTATTGCATGGATCCGATAATTTCCCGAAAGACTGTGGGATTTTGGAGAATGTCGCCTTCAGAAGTAGAGAGGCTGATTTTTGCGGACATGGGGTGCCAACTGGTTTGCTAAGAAGCATGTCATGTTTTTGCAATAAATCATGGGCATACCGAATCTGACTTATGTGAATGTTACCGTTGAATGAGATGACCTGCAAACCCAGAAAATAATGAAGAGTACCAAGATCCTTGATATCGAAGCCACGACCCAACGCATCAATGAAGCTTTGGAGTAGCTTGTCGTTACTGCCAGTGACCACAATGTCATCAACATATAGTAAAAAGTAAATGATATTTGGTCCATGTCGAAAGATGAATAAGGATGAATCTGCTAGACTTTGCACAAAACCAACTGATAAAAGAAAGGAGGTCATACGTTGGAACCAGGCACGTGGAGCTTGTTTAAGACCATATATCGCCTTATTGAGTTTGCAGACATAGGAGGGCTTAGTCTGATCAATAAACCCAGGTGGTTGCACCATATGAACATCTTCTTTGAGATAACCATGTAAAAAGGCATTCTTAACATCCAATTGCCTAAGTGACCACGCCTCTCTGAATACAAGCAAGAGATAACACAGTCCGAATAGTGGCAGTTTAATAGACAGGACTAAAAGTTTCGTAGTCAATACCTTGCTGATTGATGGAACCCCAGCGACTAAAGCGAGCTTTGTGCCGTTCTCTTGCCATCCGGATTGTGCTTGACTCGGAAGACCCATTTACGTGACCGATCGTATTCGCGATGGAGAAGGAGGACCAATGTCCGTGTCTGATTTTTCAAAAGAGCATTGATTTCCTCGGCCACGGCCGCACGCCACACTTCGCTTGGCCACTGAGTATAACAAGTTGGTTCAACAAAGGTCAACGCAGCCGAATGTGAGCTCGGGGAAGAGGATAGCGGACCGTGCCATCGTGTAAATTTTTGTGAGAGAGTGCCATCACGGGATCGCGTGACCATGGGGTGTTCTTTGTGAATGAGGAGGCTCGATCATTTCTCTTTGGAGTTGAGGAAGAGAGGTTGTGATGACCGATTTGAATTGGGCATTGCGATTCAAGAGAAAGCTGGAGGAACTAGATCGATGCTCTGCAGGGCATTAGGTCCCGAGATCCGAGATGTGGTATGGTTCGGGGCGTGGGATGAGGTGACTCGACGCCCGGTCAGAGGGTAATGAGGGCGACGAGGTGGGCATATGGACTAGGAGACCGGCTGGTTGTGTGTGATGATGGATGCAGCATCGCTTGCTACATGGGATGAGTTGATTCATCTAGTGAGTGTTGAATGGAATTAGCGGGTTGTGGGCTATTGGATGGTGGAACCAAGTCTCTTGGGCCCGAAATTGGGCTATTGATGTATTCGGTTCCATTGTCACTTTGAAGATATTTAATAGTGGTGTTGAAAATATTTTTAGTCATAGCAACCAATGTTTGGAAGTGAGTTAGAACTTCATTTTACTACGGTATAGGATAAATCCAAGTATAACGAGAGAATTCATCAAGAATAGAACATAATACTTGAATCCAATGAATGTAAGTAGTGGGTGATTGCCAAACATCACTATGAATAATGTAAAAAGGAGTGCTCATGAGCTTTTTATTTGCATTGAAAGGTAATTGGTGAGATTTACTAAGTGCACACTCACGACAAAAAGAATTAAAAGATAATTTTGAACCAATGGCATGACTGAGCGAGTTAGAACATCGATGATGGATGACCCAAACGATTGTGCTGATGTAAGAGTGGATGGAGGCAAGAGCTTGAGGAGGACCGGAGATGGCGACAAATTGAGGGGGTAGAGACCGTCTTTACAAGGGCCCCGAAATAAGAGAGATGACCAGTTAAGTAAGCAATAAATTTGGTAAAATCTGGAGCAAATAAAAAGAAAACAAGATTATCTTTAGTGAAACGAGCCACGAAAAGAAGGTTTTTACGAATAGAAGGAATATGAAAGACATTGTGTAAGGAAAAATTGGAGGAGCCTAAATGCCAAAGAAAGGTTACCAAGATGAAAGCAGGCATTGAGTCCCCATTTCCCATATAGACATTGTGAGGTCCATCATAAGTTTGTGGTTTATTGACGGGCATGGAAGTCGTGTGGTGAGTTGCTCCAGATGTCCGGGTACAATTTGGATCAGAAGCAAAATGAGCTCCTGAAAATGGTGCAACAGTAGATGGACCAGAGAATTTGTGGGGGCATTGGTTCAGCCCATGATGATTTGAATGACAGTTTGGGCACCATTGAGGAGCTGGGCCCAAAATTCCATTAGAACCTGGGCGTGAGGCCCATGCAGGAGAGGAAAAGGGGCCTGGTATATATTGTGGTGGATAAGAAGGAGAAACGGCTCCTGGGAATGCCGCAAGTTGCTGTTGGGAAAGGGACGATTGTTGTCGCCGATTATTTTTCCGACCAGAGGAGTAATTGCGGCCAGAAAAAGATCGCCCAGAGTTGGAGCGATTTTCGCGGCGTGAAGAAGAGGAGCTTTGATTGAACATTGCGATGGCGGATCCACGGTCGCTGAGAGGTCTATTCTCGAGCATCAAAAGCCAAAATTCTTGCACGAAGTTCTGAGAAATCTGGTAGTTTTTGGGTTGAGAGAGCAGTGCGCAACATTAAATATTCTGGGCCTAGACCATGAAGTGTGGCAATTACAAGATCGAGAATCGATGTGGTGATTAATGGAAGCTAAGGAATCAATGATAGATTTGGCTTGCTTTGGAGATATGCATCGACAGATGAGATCCTTTTGAAGATCAAGAGTCAAGTTTTAAGCTTGTAGATGTAGCTACCGATTCTTGAGAATAGTGCTTTGGGCAATCCCAAATTTCCTTGGATGTATCAAATCCAATAGTGAGGCGAGCAACATTTTCGATTAGGGATGAGGTGAGTATCGACTATTTGTTGATCGGTAGTGAACCACTTCTCATGTTCCGGGTTGGGGATGGTGGTAGTCTGCTGCCATCATTTGGTGTAGTTTTGATTGTGGAATTAGGTTCGAATTGATCCATTGACATAGCCCATGAGCTTCGCACCATTGAGAAAGGGCTTGATCTCGAACCAGCCATACAAGATAATTGGTCTCGTTTAGCTTGATGAATTGTGATGTGTTTTGAGTGATTGTGGGTGGTGGGAAGATGATTCAACCATGAGGAGAACAGGTAGATGAGAGGGGAGGAAGAGGAGAGGAATAGAGGAATGGAGAGATGATGACGCAGATAGGAAGGAAAGAGGAGACAGGCGCAAGTAGGATTCTATAACCTAGTCTCGATACCATGTTAAAAATGTATTTTCTCAGATACATTGAGATATATTATGTACTGATAATATATATAGTGAGTCTAGCATAATCAAAGGGAGCAATAAAGAATTGTAATTACAAAATCAAACCCGATCCTAAACTCTAGCCGATGATTCTTGATGGCATGATCAATGGTGTGCGATTTTACGGAATTGCTGATTCTGTGGGACTCTTGATTGCATGATCATTGATCTGCTGGTTTTGTGGAATTAATCTAACAGAATTCATACTAGAGCCTATGCCTGCACTGAAAACACTAAAGGTCGAAGGAGAAGTGATGCCAAAATTAAAATGTCCCCGGATAAATTGCGAAATCAAGCTGGAGATACATTCTGAGAGGTTGAAAAATATATTCACTGAATTCAACAATTACCTCATGGTAATGAGCTCTCTATCCCTGTCAGAGATTGAATTTGCACTTCCGGATGACGATTTTTTCTGGGATGAAGAAGACGAGGACGAGGATGAGGACGAGGATGAGGTTATACAACTAACTAGCAACATTACACACAAAACAAACGAATTATTACACGAAGAAGAAATTGTTGAAATTCAGAGTGCAACTTTAGATGGAGCACCTCCTTCAGTCATTGCCCTCTATAACGAAAAGACATCCACCTTGCTCGCTCCTAGTGCCGTGGATTCATTCGAGTTGAATCTCGAATTTACGGGACGATGATGCCATTTTGGTTCGACAATCAAGATTTTACGAGTTTTTGTTTGATGAAGGAGATTACAGCAAACTGCATCCTGTTATATCAAACGTAAGTCATTTTCAAATTTAATCTAGTTTAGTTAATTAGAATACTTGTAATTCATTTTTTTTTTAATTCTAGGTACCTGTTTCAAAAACTCAATGAATCAAGTTTAACCAAGAAGTACGTTTTCATTGACCCAACAATTGCATCAATAGGCTCGGGCGCGACAGAGGATAGAGCCACTGAGCTCAACTCCAAATTGGGAGTTTTAGTACCCGGTCAGTTGGCACTTAAACCTCTCAATGTTGGGTAAGTATTTCGTTATTTTAAATTTGATTTATAATCTTTATAAATTGTAGAGAGAACTGTTTTAAAGTTCGTCGAATTTTATAGAATGCATTGGTTACTACTTGTCATAGACCCCTACGCCAACACAGTTCACATATTTGATTCTCTAAACGAGGGTGTACACCAACAGATAAAAGACGTCCTTGATCCGTAAGTTTTTATATACTTATCTAAGTGGTGATAGTTTCATACTTACTAGATTTTAATCTATGTGTATATTAAATACAGAACATTCAAACTTTTCAATGCTGACAAGCAATTGAATTTGAGCACAACAATTTCTTACGAAATTGTACAAGTAAGTTAGTATTTATTAATCTGTGTTTGTCCTTTACGTTTTTATTTGTTCTGATATAAGACGTGTGTACTTGTAGTGCCCTCGTCAATTGGGTAATACAGAGTGTGGGTATTTTGTGCTGCAATTCATGAGGGATATAATATACAAGCATGATACCCAACTAAAGTCATTGGTATGTTCAATTTTTCTATTTTTAACTCTTTTTTAGTACATATTTTTGTTGTGACTGAAATTTGTTTCTTCCTATACAGTATAATAATAAAATGGCATTTCCCCAAGAGTTACTCGACGAGGTACGGATCGAATGGATTCAATTTTATAGACAAGTCAAATAGATTTTATTTGATATGTAGTACATTGTTTTATTGTTTGTCATGAGTTGTTTTGTTTATTTTGATATGTAGTACGTATTTGCCAATTTGTTATTATTTGAATGATTTGTTTATGGTATCGGGTTGTGATTGATTGTTGATTGTTGGTTTGTGAATGCTATCATATTGTCTGGTAAATCAAAATGCATTTGAACAACAATGGCGATGCATAATATTACTCTTTTTCTACATGTTTAACCATATTTTCAATTTACACGTTTATAATGCCCACCAAATTTAAGGGAGTATTTAATAATGTGTTTCGCTTTACAATCTACTTGAAAATTGTAAAAATAATTTTACCGCACTTACGACCGTATGAGTTTTCTCCGTTCTTCGAAGAATATATATATATATATATATATATATATATATATATATATATATATATATATATATATATATATATATCCGTATATCTCATCGTATTCAATCTCCTCCTCTCAAACGAAACTCTCCCTCACACGATCTTCTCCAATGTTATTTATCACACAATACTAAAACTATAACCACCGCAACTCGAGATAATCATATCACCCATCAAGACTCCATTAGAAACAAAGAAGTTCAAATCTCATTGACCCATTCTAATAGATTCTATGATCGGATCCCACCGCAGAAAGCGGTATACTAGTTTAGTTATTAATGGTAAAAATTTATGAAACATAAAATACATATGTATAAAACCGGTAAGCAAAGATCTGTACAATTGTTAACCTCCCACCACGTGCATTGCAGCCTAAATTGTACTAATATTTCGACTAATAGAAAAAAAATGCGTTAACGTGCAAGCCAAAAAAAATGCTATTGAGATAAAATGACACTATACAAGTACACTCCAGGTTCATTACATGTTGTCATTATGAGTATGCCTCCAATAGCTACAATTTGAACTTAAATTTTTCATTGTAAATAAGCCTGCTATTTGAAGTTTAAGTAAGCATAAATCAATGGGTACCTTTTCGCTTCCTTGAAAAGCATTTCCGGGCTAGTGACAATTTGGACCTCACAGATATATTTTCATCCTCACTATCTTCACTATCCAACACAATCACCGTCTCAGATATTGGCAGCCCTTCTTCTTCTTGTTTGAATCCGCCAGTAGACTCCTTATCATGAACTCGTGTAGATTGCTGCTTTTTATCTGACCTGTCATCGCACGACAGGTTCAGGGTCTTAGATCGAGCTGCAGATAATTTTTCAGAATGCAAGTCCAGCTGCTTATTACTCCCTCGTGTATGATCTATGGGTCTCAATGGCAGCTTTTCAGGATGCTCATTTAGTTGTGAATGGAACAAGGTTTGAAATGGGACCTGATTCTCTTTGTTATCCTCTAAAAGGCGTCGACTTGAACCTAAAGGTCCCAAGGATGGTTTCCTTCCAGCCAAACCCAGTTTCATACGCCTGATACCGGCCAAGCCATTCTCATTCCTGTCAATCGGATTCTTATACAGATTTATTCCATTGTGGCTGCAACTCCGAGAGACCGTTTGTAGAGGCATAGGACTCAGTTTCTCATCACAATGGTCACTTCTCTTGCTCGAGTCGAGAGATTGTAGTGACTGCTCTGAAGGTTTCCCCAAACTAATATTTGTTCTGTCACTTAATAACTTACATCCTTCACCTTTAAGGGGTTCTTGCTCATGATTGTCCACAGTCTGCAGCAAGGACAAGGACACTGAAGAATCCGTGGAAGGGTTTTGGGTTTCCGTAGCAGATGAAAATTGATTTGGCTCCTCAATATCTTCATTGGCAGCATTTCTAATTTCGGAGGCATCAGAAAATTTCTGCTGACATTTATGCCTTGTGACTTGTAGGCTGTCACAATTTCGATTGTATTCAGTGGCAATTTCTTTAAAACCTTCCATCAGTCCAACATCCATCTGGTTTTCTGGCACATCGTAGATCCTTTTGCCACTGTCCGATTTCATAATTGAACCTGAAGACTCCAGTGACAGCTTCCTGCTGCTTCCACTAAATCTCTTATGGCGTACAAAATAATCATTTTCATACGTTGATACATCCGATACATTCATTTCGCTCTGTACAAAATAAGTAATGGTATTAAAGGTAGGCACTCGCATAAATCCAACCAAATAGTAACCTTACTTGTATGGTGCTTGGATTTGTGTGAGATTGAGTTTCTTGGCCACCAGTAGCACTTTCACTTTCTCCAGCTATGGCATATTTTCCAGTCATGGATCTTGCCTTATGATCAAAAGCTGCTCGGTTATATTTGTACTCCTTACTCTGCACAATAACTTATACATATATTAAAATCAACTAGCATTCTCATGATTATCCTTTGTTAGCGATTCACATTCACTTACCGCTTCATGCATAAGGCCATCATCGGGGTTTGGTTCACTTAGTAACAGTCCAATGCTTATTAAGACAGTTGAAATGTTCAAAGATGGTTGCCAAGCACCCTGCTTCAGTTAAAATCTGATCAATGCATCAACTATATACAATATCTAAAAAAAAAAACCTAGCCTTGGCCATATAAGTCTTGACAAGAATCTACCTTAATATTGAAACAAAAGTATATACATGCTGTAAGAATTAAACATGAAATTTGTCAAAACCTGAAATACTAACTGAAATGAACAAAAGCCTTATGTCATACTTGAGAAGAACCAGTCAAGTAGTTTAATAACCATGAGTAATGACCCGGATCCACATTTAACCAAAATTACTTATTTTGCCAAACATTATTTTCAAAATTGTTGTTTACTAAAAAAACTTACTTTTGTTAGTAAAAAGTTAACTTTCTAGAAGGTAACTTTTATGCACAACTAAACATGCTCTAAGGGTGCGTTTGATTGGCAAAATTTGCCATGGAAAATCCATATTTTCCACCCATTTTCCATCTTTTATATTGTTTGATTGGTAAAATTTTCCATGGAAAATTTTTTCCATTTTCCTTGCGTGAGGTGTTTTCCATGAAAAGTGGGAAAACATTTGCTTGGCTAGGAGGAGAATCAATTTTCTTGGCCAAATCATTTCCAAAGCAAGAAACCAAATATTAAGTTGCTCCAAATCAATTTAAATTTATTAATGATTTAGAGCAAAATTATTAATTATTAATTTTAAGCAAATTATTAAATTTGCTTAAAATTTATAATTTTAAGCAAAATTATTAATTTTTTAAGTTGGCAAAATTATTAATTTTAAGTTGGCAAAATAATTTTTCGGCAAAATTTTTAATTTTTAAGCAAATTTAAGTTGCTCTAAATCATTAAAAGTAAATTTAATGTAGTTAGCTAAGTTAGTCCATTGTGTTTATTCAAAATATAGGACATTTTATTTTAGTTTACGTAAGTGTAAATCGTAGGCCTCATGAGAATGCTACTATTTAACTCACTTTTAGTTACTTTTTAACAAACCCATATGCTTGTGGTAATTCAACGTACAATATAATTTTTCAAAATTTGTATTAGATTATATAAAATGTATGGTGGAAATATGCATAAAAAATGGTAAATTATAATTTAACAATTGTCAATAGTAAACTTTCAATTTTTCTCTCCAATATTTTAGTCATGGAAAATGTGATAATTTCCCTAGAAAATAGTTGCTATCAAATAACAAAAGTTGAAAAATAATACATTTTCCATAGAAAATAAAGACAATCAAACACCAAAAGTTGGAAAATTACAACATTTTCTAGGATGAATTTTCATCCAATCAAACGCACTACATTTACAATTCCCTGGAAAATATTTTCTTGGCAAATCATTTCCTGAAAACATTTTCTTTCCACCCATTTTCCATGCTTCCAATCAAACACAGCCTAAGTTGATTCATCTTCCTACTGGCTAATAGTCTCCTACAGTCCAATCCCCACTTCTCAGCCCCTCAAAACACTTTCTTTCCAATGACCAAACTGGCTAATGGCCTACTATGATTTGAAGAACTACAATTACTTTCTCACATAATAAATTAACCTTTAAATATCCCTGTAAGGTATCACTTTGCATTTAACAACTGGTGAATGTACTAAAATTCACGCCAAATAATTGTGCCCTGTTGTGGTCAAAACAAATAGAATGAGACACAGACCTTAGGAGGAAGATTCAGAATATCCAAACAAATGCGGCCTCCTGTGTCTATATTCGGATGGTATATAGGCGTAGTAAACGTCACAATAGGAGGCTGAAATGGATACCTAATAAATAGCACAATGAAAACCCACACCAACGGAAACAAAATCAAAGTTAAGAAAAACAAATCAGATAAATCATCAGCATGAAACTGACTGAGAGGCAAAATAAATAAAGTTGTTACAAGCACTTTGGCTAATACCCCCCTTTTCCTTTTTCAAGTCGACACGGGGACCTGCTATATACCACTGTTACAGGCACTTAGGGTAGAAGTAACTCATGAAATTGGTATGTAAGGAAAGGACACCCAAAGTGCTTGAAAAGCACAAGGCAGACCTTCCACGAGCAATGCGGATTCAGAACTGATCTTAAAGCAGAAAAGCATACCTTTCGGGAATTTGAATCTTAATTTTAAAAACCCCATCGGCATAGACACTCCCCTCAGGTCCTTCAACATCTGCAATATTCAAAATTAGAATTCCCAATCACTCAAAAATTCTATTTACGCACAATATATATTATATATACGGTAGATGTAAAAGTATGAATTTAATTGGCATACGGGCATCAATAGAGGTAAGAGAGGAAGAAGAGGAAGAAGAAGAAGAGTCATCGGGGAGAGATGAGAAAGAAACGCCGTGAGGTGGGTCGGTGAGTAGAAGCTTCAACTCCTTCTGCATTCGCAGATTCAATCTTGCTGCGTGCGCCATTTTTGTGCCACTGAGTTCTGGGGCGGGGACAAACCGAATTGATCACTGGATTTCCATTTGAATTTAGGGCGCCAGCATTTCAATTAGGAAAAGCGGGAAACGCGGACTCCAATGGCTAATCTTAATATTAAAGAGATTGACACTATAGCTATTTTATTTAAGGGGTTCAGCTCAGAACCACCACACTCCAAGATTAGTAGTTTAAAATTCTACATTCATTATTTTTTTTTATCATAACTGTCATTTTATGTGTGAGCATTATATCTCATACCCACCATAATTAGAAGATTAACCTCCTATTATTTAATTGAAGTAATTATTTATCTTTGTTGATTATGAATAATATTAGCATACCGTTTTTTTTTTTACGGTGGAATCCGATCATAAACTCTATTATGATAATGGATTGAAGCGGTGAACAGATTTTGGAGATGATAGGCGTAGGGAGATCAATTGAGGGAATGAATTGAGAGGATGAGCAAATTTTGGAGATGGTCCGTTGAATAAGATGATTGAACTGGAAATTTTGAAGATCGTCTTTTGAAGTAAATGATTGAATAGCAAATTTTGAAAGAAATGAATAGTGAAGATTTAGTGACACGCATAGTATTTTTTTTATCTCTGTAGTGGAGAAACTTCTCTACAGTCGGTGATTATTTAATTAGAATAAATAATTAATCTAATTGAGTAATGTCACGTAAGCTGACTATCAATAGTAAATGACTATAAATATCATTACTCAATCTTAAAAGTTATTTATGTTTGGAATTTGTTTTATTATTATTATAAGTATCGGATCCTACAAAATTTGTATATACAAATAGATAAATGTTGTAAGTCGTACAAAATATATAGATAAAAATAATATTTGACCATCTTATAAGTAACAAAAAAGTAAATTGCAAAATATACAATTTTTTATTGCTAAAAGTAATAAAAAAAGGATAATTGCATCAAAGGTCTCCAACGTTTCAAAATTGTTGGAAATATTGTACTAACCTAAAAAATAGTACCACACATCCCCAACGTATGAAAAAACCCAAGCATTGTTCTCTCGCCTGAGAGACTTGAAGCTTTAGACATATCAAATTGCTCATATACTATATTGAGTTTTATGGTATGTCTTACGTTTTTATCCTTAATGTATGTGTTATGATTATCATTATAACGATCGAGTTTGAGGCACGATCACACGGCTCATTAACGTTTTCTTGATAGTGTTTCACCTCTTCCGCCGTGAAAACACCACAAACTCACCAAAAAATCACCACTTTTCCAACGAATTTGGTACAAATAAAATTTTAGGACTTTTTCGAGAAGATGACCTATTTGTTACTTTTTATTTTTTTGGGTACATTTTTAAATTTTTATTTTTAGAGTACATATGGTTAGTTTTCAATTATATTTTTCTATTTTTGTTTATTTAAAAGGAATGACAATTTGATCATAAATGATCTACCACGCCAAGTTTTTCATACGTTGGAGATGTGTGCTACTATTTTTTTAGGTTAGGGGCATATCCCCAACGATTTTGAAACGTTGAAGACCTTTGATGCAATTATACCTAAAAAAAATTATTTATTCTAACAAAAATTATTTCAAAATAAATAATATTTTACTTAGTAGAAAAAATAACATTTTCTAATATGTTTAGAAATGAAAATGGACTTAACACGACGCTACTTTATATTAAATTTAGTTGAACATGTTTACATTTAAATCCAAACCCACATGTGGTGGCAGCTTTGGCTAGTCCAAACTACTGGGCGAGGTGGAAATTCTCTCAAGTCTTTGTGAAGCATGCGGTGGTGAAGAAGTACAAGAAGGTAAAAGTCCATACTGGAATTGTGTGGTTTGGGTGGATCTTGTAATTAGGGTTTGGTAGTTTGTATTTGATTTGTTTTTGGGTTGTTAATTTGACAAAATAAACTCGATTTAGTGAATATTAATGGAAAGAAATTGAATTTAAGCTGTGGATTGTTAGTATATGTGCATGTCAATTTTTAGTTAGGGTAGCAAATTGGGGAAAATGAAATTATTTTGTATTTTTTAAAAGTTATGAGACTTCATTTGCAATTTTCTTTTATTTTTTATTTTTGTATTTTTGTATTTTTATAGCTTTTTTCCATTTTTATTTATTTAAAGAGGATGACAAATCCGTCAAAATATGTCAATGGAAACGTGATTTGCAACAAACTGCAAAGGCTGGAATGTCTAATACTATAAAAATTGGTTGGAATTAGATTAGTAACTAACTGCAAATGTTGAAGACCAAAGTGCAAATTACCATTTTTTTCACCAAAATTTGTTTTTTAAATCATTTTGTCAAAATCTAAGATTCTAAATCGTCCATCACTTTAAAGATGCAATCTTTTTCTTTCGACTATTTTCAATTTTCTGCTCTGAGTATATTATCATATAATATTTGACACTATCAAAAACACAAATGATCTAACTTGCAACAATGAATAGGAATGACAACGGTGAATAGTGGCCTTCTATGTTCTTGACTTGTAATAGATTTTAGGATAATTTGTAATTTTGGTCTCCAACATTTCAAATCTGTTATTAATTTACATCCAACTAATTTTTTTTTATCATTTTTGTCCCCAACTTTTGCAATTTATTGCAAATCATTTTCCATTGATATATTTTAACGGATTTGTCATCTTCTTTAAATAAACAAAAATAGAAAAAAAAAAGAAAAAACAAAAAAAAAAAGAACATTGCAAATAAAATTCCACAACTTTAAAAAAGTACAAAATAACTTCATATTCTCCAAATTCAATTCACTCACAAACTCTAATGCTCCAAATGCCTCAGGTACAACCCTCTCAAGCTTGTTATTGTCAAGCCCTAAGTAACATACATTTCTCAAATGTACCCTCATTGATGCCAATATTATTGATAAGTTATGTCTTCGACAACCCGATTACCAAAATGCCACAGGTTTTCCCATATTTCCAGATTTCGCCCTCCTAAAAAATTGCCTCTCAAATAAACTTCTTTCAAACTGGACATTTCTCCCAAAAAGCGTAAAATGATTGTAACTCAAGTCTAGAAATTCTAAATTCTTCAATACCTTAAAAATATCGGGATTTTCTGGAAAATTCATTGAAACTCAAGTCTATTTTCAACAACTCATCAAATTTCCAATGGATTATGGCACAATCCCTTGGAACCCATTTTAACTCAAATCAAGAAGCTTTAGTTTAATCAAATTCTTGAAAATGTTTACCTTTAAACTTGTTTCTCGGCGTAAGTTGTTCAAGATTGACTAATTCATTTGAATCCACATGGAATTGTCCTAGAAACATTTGGTTCAAGTCAAAATTAGACTTCTTAAATTCGTCATCCAATTATTGAGTTTGCCAGGAGTGAGCCAAACAAAGCCGAGTTTTCAATGAATATGAGTTCTTCAAATTTCAAGTGATAATGGTGAAAAATGCGGAAATGCGATTTTTTTTTTTTGGTGAAGCATTTGTAGAAGAAAAGTTTTTTGAGGTGAGAAAGTTTATACATGAGTTGGTTGCCGGCAGTGAGCATGGTTAGCTCGCCGTCGAACATATGTGAGCTTGGGTGTGTGATGGCAGAGATGGTAGCTAGAATTCTAGTGTAGCGGTGCTTCAATGTGGTTTTGGGCTAGAAGTTATTTTGTGCTTTTTAAAAATTATGAGACTTTATTTACAAATTTTCTTTTGTTTTTTTTTTTTTTTTTTTTTTCTATTTTTGTTTATTTAAAGAGGAGGAAAAATTAAATCACATTATGTTAATGTAGACGTGATTTGCAACAAACTAAAAAGGTTGGAGACAAAAATACTATAAAAATTAGTTGAGAGTATATTAGTAACATATTTAAAAAGTTGGAGACCAAAATTGAAAAATTTCCAATGTTCAGAAATTCGGACCGGACCAGCCGGTTCGACTAGAAAAACTAGGAATCGACCTAAAGACCGGTCCGGGCATGCATATAAACCATCCACTGAAGAACCGGCCAAAAAATCGATTTTTGGATGGGTTCAACTGCGAACCGGGAACCAGTTTAGTGAAAGGTTAACCGGTCTTCACTTAATTTAGGTCAAAATCTCAAAATTTTCCCAATTTTCACCCAATTTTCTTCTTCTTCCACCGAGGCGACGGAATTTGTTCCTTTTCTTCTTCTTCCATTTCTTCACATTTTCTCCTTTTTGTTTGGAAATTATTCTCCTCAACACCTGCGAGCACAATCCGTCAACATTTCTCGTGGTTGTGGAATCCTAAAAGTGAAGTCTTCTCCTTCAACAGAGTTCGCGCAAAAATTAGGTTAGAACTCAGTTTGTTTTGTTCCAAATTTTGAATTGGAAATTGTTGATTTTTTCTTTGTCTTTGGTATTCGGTCGTTACTTTCAATTAGATTAGAACTTAGAACTCAGTTGTTGTTGAATTTTTGCTACGATTTTCGATTTTCTCCTTCAACAAAGTGATTAATTTTTGCTACTCGGTTTTTAAATTCTATGTTAATATTGTGTAATTTACCAATTTTGACATCAAATTTTTGGTTAATGTTCATGTTCTCGACTTACGGTTGTTCATTCTTTTTTATAATTTACATACGATTATCCAATGTCAATGTTCTTGCTCTTGTTTTCTAATTTTCCAATTGCAAATTGCATTGAATGAACACGAACCCAACCATAAATTGTTGTTCTATTTTACAACAGATTGCTGAAAAAACAGAAATCAATCTGCATATAGCTCTGTTTCTGTGCTCAAGTGTTGGAATTGCATTGAGGATTGAATGTCTACTGCAATTGAAAAATTGCTGATTGACGTGTTACATTTTCATATCTTGTTTTGCAATTTTTATTGTGGTTGGGTTTGTGTTCGCTATTTGCTTATTGGCTTCTTTTTGCTGTACATTGAATTTTTGGCCAACTTCTGTTTTCTTCTTTGCTTGTTCGCTTCTTGTTGCTGCTTGTTCATGTCATGTTGCTTCTTGATTGCGTAGGATGAGCACTCCACCATCATCGGAGGGACAATCAACTGCCTCCACTTCTTCTGTTCGTGGGAAAAGTGATCCTGCATGGGAGCACTTCACTTTTACTCGTGATAACGATGGTAAAGTTCATTACACATGCCTTTATTGCAGCAATACCTTTAAAGGTGGGGGTATTAACCGAATGAAATATCACTTAACTGAAATTAAAGGTCAAATATCTCAATGTAAGAGAGTTCCTTTTGATGTTAAGTCTCAAATGCAATAATGCATAAAATGCTTACTGAAATATCTATATATAAAAAAAAAAGCAAGCAAAAGAGGCTCGTGAATATACATTTGGTGATGACCCTATGAACATTGGAGAGAATATGGATGATGATATAGTAGAGATCAGTGTCCCCTTACAAGAAAATGAGAAATCAAAAGAAAAGAGAAAAGCAGTGAAAGGAATTGATAACTATTTTGCACAAAGAACTATTCCAGGTTCTCAACCTAGTATTAAGAGTGTTTTAGTTGGTAAAGAAGTAATAAAAAAAGCACATATGGCATGGGCTAGATTGTTTTAAGATGCTTGCATTCCGTTTAATGCTTTGCAATCACCTTACTTTCAACTTGCATTAGATGCTACTTCTGCAATTGGCCCTGGATATGAAGGCCTATCATACGATGATGTTCGTATTAATTTATTAAGAGACTGTAAGAGAGAATGCCAACCACTTATCAATGGTTATAGGAAAAAAATGGGCTAGTAGTGGGTGTACACTAATAGCAGATGGTTGAAGTGATCAAAGGCAAATGACTTTGATTAATTTTTTAGTGTATTGCTCTTATGGAGTTACATTTATCAAATCTGTTGATGCATCTGATGTTGTGAAAGATGCTAAAACATTGTGTGATTTATTCATAGAGGTTGTTGAATGGGTTGGGCCACAAAATGTAGTACATATGGTTACTGATAATGCAACGAACTACTTAGCTGCAAGGAAGTTGTTGCATACAAAATATGATCATATTTTTTAGTCCTCTTGTGTTGCACATTGTTTGAATCTTATTTTGAAGGATATTGGTAGCTTGCATAATGTACACTCTCTTGCATTGCGTGTTTCAAAAATTACAATATTTGTGTATAATCACACCATTTTCTTATATTGGTTGAGAAAAAGACATAAATGGAAAGAGATTGTACGTCCCGCCTTCACTCTTATTTAATACCCACCTTTATTACATTGAAAAACATTTATGAACACAAGCAAGTACTTCAAAGTTTAGTGACAAGTAGACATTTCACAACCCACAAACTTTCAAGAACTCAAAAGGGAAACTTGTAAGCTCTATTGTCTTAGATAACAAATTTTGGGATGATTGCTTGATGATAGTGAAAATTGTGGCACCGCTTATAAGATTCACTCGCATTGTCGATGGGATGAGAAATCTTCTTTAAGATATGTGTATGATGGCATGGATAGGGCGGAGAAGACAATCAATAACATATTTTTGAACAAAGAAAGATTGTACAAGTCTTATATTGACATCATTGATGAAAGATGGATTCTCAAGGACTCTTGCCCATTTGACATATCATGTAGCATCATACTTTCTTAATCCCGATTTCACGAGGAAGGATTTTGTCAAAAATAGAAGTCATGAATGGTCTCCTCAATTTGCTTGAGATCAAAAGTATTTGTTCCAATGAGCGACAAGTAATGAAAAATATAAGGATATATCAAGAACGTTAAGAGAGTTTCATGAGACCATCTACATTATTAAAACTTGCAAAAATTTGCAGCCTGGTAAGCATTAAAATTTTAGCTCTTGTTATTTTATTTTTATGTAATCTAACATATTGATTCAAGATCATTTTACATTAATTTATTATGTAGATGAATGGTGGAAATTATTTGAAGCAAGTGCTCCTAATTTGCAAAAGATAGCTATTCGAATCTTAGTTGAACATCATCTGCTTCGGGATGTAAAAGAAATTTGAGTGTTTTTTAGCGTATTCACATGAAGAAAAGAAATAGATTGGAGCACCAAAGACTAAATGATCTTGTTTACGTCTCTCATAACATTAAATTGCGATTGAATAATATGTATGATATCTCTTCAATACATTTTAATTGAATATGTCTATATCAAAATGTGTTAGTTAAATTATTATTTGTTTGTATTATTATTATTATTTTTTTTTTTGGTAATACCTTACAGATTTCATTACAAGAAGAGAAGTTATGATCTAATTGATTATGAGTGCATTGATAAGACGAACTTTTGGATTGAAGAAGAAACACCGTCTCAAAAACTTGATTATGAAGAATTGGAGAATGCAATTTATGAGGACAATGCAATTCTCAATGTTGATTGTCATGTCAATGAAACTTCAACTCAAAGTAAGTATATACAATCATATCATTTTATTCGTTCGATTTTATTTTTTCTTATACAAGTGAAATATATATATATATAATATAACTAATTTATTATATCCTTAATATATTTGTTTGTTAGATGACAATCAAAATGTGGAGGAGCTTCATACTCAAGATGTGGATGATCTGGATGTCATTCGTCGTTTTGGTGGTTCAAGTGATTTTGAGACTCCGAAAGATTCATGCTTATAGATGAGATTGATTCAGATGATAATTGACCATGATTTATTTGTTTTACTTTACTTTAGTCATATTATTTGTAATCACTTTGGTTGATTGTGGTTTGTTCATTTTGTTTGTACTACGTTAATACTTTGAACTTTGAACTTTGGACTTTGGACATGGATTTCGAGTTTTGACTATTTTTTACTAATATTGAATATAGACATTATAAAAAGTCTATTTGAAGTCAATTTTTGTGAGTTATTTTGTCCATAAAAATTGGTTTATTTGCAAATAACTTATTTTTATGAATTGTGAAATTTATAGATTAATTTTTTAATTTTTTTTAATTGAAATTGGTTCAACCTAGTTTAACCTTTTGACCCTTAACTTGTTGCTTTTTTCGAATTGATGGCCGGTCCAATTTTTCGAACATCGAAAATTACCCAAGATTTTAAAGCCCCGTCCACGTCCCAATCTCCACGTATAGGGAGGCAGGGGCGAAGATTCCATTTCTCATTATTTGCCATGTTTCCCATTTAATTATTTATTTATGTTTTAAGATTAATATTTTCCTTTTTTTAAATACAATTTAAATTTTACCTATATAAATAACTGTGTTCCCATTCCCTACCCGACTACCCGAGGCAAATTAAAGAAGAGGGACTAAATTAATTCAATTCAGTTCAATTTTTGGAGTTCTATTTTACGGCTCATCGCCCGTAAGAGGGAGAAATTGAGGACAGAAAATGGAAATTGATGAAATAACAAGGGTAAAAATGACTTTGTACTACTTGCATTAATTAACAGTTCAAGAATTAAATAGTTGCTGAACGTATATATGGAAACATCTATTTTCCTTTTCTAACTCTTCCATTGTTTCCATAACGAATCCAAAAAATTTCCCCATCTTTAAAGGCTTATTCCTATAAGTTCTATAAAAGCTTAGCTTGATGAACCCAAAATATTTCTAACCCTAAAAATCTAGTCTATAATTCTTAACACATGATAATTAACCGACCTTGTTTTCTAGTACAAAGTTTTTCAAGAATGCTATAACTTCTTGACAAAAACCTTGTACTAGAGAACGAGATGGATAATAACAACAACTACGACAATAACAACTTTCAGACACGTTTACGAGTTCTTGCTGTTGATGATAACATTGTCTGTCTGAAGTTGCTTGTTTTTGGGCTTCAACAGTGTGGTTATGAAGGTATGTTACAACCTACAAGATCATTCAAGCATGCACGTACTCAGCATATGATCATACTCTTATATCAATGAAAAAGCAATAAATCTTCTCTTTTAATCTTGCTGATGCGCAATTTTTTTTTTTTCTGTTTTTTGAGTAAAACAAGTTTAATACAGAGTTAAGTCAATTGTGTAATGAAATATTTGTTTTAGCATAGTACTATAATCTGACCATGTTGTGGTGTAGAAAGTTTAAGAATGTCTACTTCTTCAACATACCATGTGAAATATTTGTTATTTAGTGAAAAATGATTCCCAAATTGAGAAAATAGCCTGGTCTGGGTTTTGGCAATCACATATTTATGCCAATTTTTGTACCTAATTGCCTAAATGCTGCTCACAAAATATGCAATTTCTAGAACATTTGCCTTGGGTTTTCTTGCCGAGTTGTAGTTTGTTACATCCCGTGTTGTTCCACCGTAGGGCAGGGACTCGAGTCAATCGAAGGCCGAGGAGCCACCTGGTGGAGCCCATGTCCAGAAACTGTCTGGCTAACCATGTCTGCCCGACTAGTCGACTACATGTGGCTCTAAGCCGGTTCAAGCAATTCAAGGGCTTTGATGAACTTTGGGCCTTAGGTGACTACCTAAGTTGGCTAATGTTCGAGCCGACTTTGGGTGCTAGGAAATGTGTTTGTTGCTTAGTCTTAATCAATATAGGAAAGAAGAACACTTCCATTTTCGGGATATATAAGCTACGTGATGGGATTTCAAAAGCATTACTCGTTTGTTAGACGATGAATTCTAACATCAATTAGAATCCTTAAATAATAAGATTTCAAATTTTTTCTGTGCCAACTAATATGATTATGTCATTTGCAGTTACTGCAAAAACCGGAGCACTTGAAGCTCTTGCAATATTGAAGGAGAACAAAGATAACTTCGACATTGTAATTACGGATGTTATAATGCCTGATGTGGATGGGTTTAAGCTGTTAGAGCTTATACGTCTCGAGACAGACATTCCTGTCATAAGTAAGGCCGCAAGCTCTATATTGTTTTCGTTTTCGTTATCAATCAAAAGGCTTTGTTCGTATTTCTCTTCCTTTTCGTTTGCTCTTAAGTATCATTTTCCTTGCAGTGATATCTATGAATGGCGACCCGAGAAATGTGGTGAAGGGTCTAAAACATGGAGCACTAGATTATCTGGAAAAGCCTGTTAAAATAGAGGATCTGAGGAAACTTTGGGAGTATGTACCTAAGAAACCTGAATATGATCATCCACCATCAAGCGTTGAAACTCGGGAGACAATTGTACAATCGTTGCCTCCTGAAGATTATAAGAAGAAAAACATTGGAAAAGAGGATGAAATGTCTCGATCTGACCAAATAGCTTCTTCTCAGAAGAAACATACAAGAAAGAGGATTTCATGGACTCGAGAATTGCATAGGAAGTTTGTCGATGCGATTCAGCAGCTGCAAGTAGATGTTCACAGTAGTGAGTCTAGACTCTTTTAACTTGATTAGTGCATTATGCCCCATTTGATTGTCCGTGATATGAAGGAAGAAAAAGAAACTAAAATTTTGTACATTGTACTGATCATTACTGTGAATGTGTATCATACATGCCCTTTGTGTTCTATTTTTCATTGTATAACTACATCTTGTCATCTGCAGAAATAATTCCAACCAAGATACTTAAGATTATGGATGAACCAGACTTAACTCGGGAGAACGTAGGAAGTCATCTCCAGGTGATTCTTGATATGTTTACCTCTGTATTCTCATTAAGACAATGGCCTGTATTGAAGTGTAATTCGCGTGTTTACAAGAGAGAGTTTCATTCTTGCACATGTTGTTCTGCCTTGTAACGCGCAGTTGTAGTGTTTAATGTTTCCTTTTGCTTCTTTTGGGGTGTTTCAGAAGTACAGGAAACTATTGATGAAGCAAAGAGAAACAGCAGGACAGGACAACAATTGCATCATCGATACGAATAGAACAATACGACATTTTCCTGATGCTGATTTTACTGCATCGACTAGTAACACCAGTCGACCTAGTATTATTCATTCAAACCATGATGGAGGATATGGAATGAGTAGTGCTGGACAAATGAATCCTCTCAGCAGATATTATGCAAGAACCGGGATATCAGATTCCTTTTCTGCAAATCCGAAACCCCTGAATGACCTTCAGTTCCAACAGAATCTTTTACATTCTCAAGTGATGGATCAAATGCAGCCAGCCATGCCTAGTCCGATGCTCGGAAACATTACTCAATATCCAAAATTGGTAGCAGATTCTTGTCTGCAGCCTGAAACAAATAGGATGGAATTTCAGGCAGTTAATTCAAGGGGACAGATAGTTAATGATTACATGGCCATCTCCCCTCAGATTCCTTACTTTGGATCTGGATATCAATATCCAAGCCCGGTTACTCCTTTGATTTCTAGCCATCCCGGTCACTATAACCTGCCTGTCATGGGAATTAGGCCATACTCACAATCCCCTAATGACTTCAACCATGTTTGCTCTCCTTATCAAATATCAAGAGGTTTTGCAAATCAAGTAGTTCTAAATTCTCAACCTGATTTGTTGCTTGAGCAGGTCCAATGTCCATTGCCAGGTATTTAACTCTTTTTGTGATTTTTTAGACTTTAGTAATACATTTTTTTTAAAAATCACAACCCTGTCAAATTCTAGTTTCTAATGATTTATTGTTCTTGCTCGTCTTCGTCTAACAAAGTTACAAAATTCTCATGTAGAATTAGTGTTTTATACACAGGGATCCTAACGAGTAGACAATGTTTACATATACGGTCACACTTTTTATTGTTCGAATTTCAGGGAACTTCTCAGGGCACTTTGATGCATCTAATATGACTACTTTTGGTGGCCAAGAAAGAAGTGAAATGAATGAATCTGCAGAAAATAAGCAGATTATGCCCAATGATAATCAGCACAATTTCAGTAATCTGGATGATGACTTAAGTGCCATACTAAATGGGGTTTGACATCTGCTTTCAATCCTTTTATTTGGTTAGAATAAAATGTCAAAACATGTTCGATCACATAGAATTAGACGCTATTAAGAAAGAGAGACATGTGACAAAATTTATCGTTGTCGTGTCCAACTTTGTTCTGATTATTGCATTAATCCTTGACTGATCAATGCATTGCAGTTCGGAAATTCTTCAGTCCCAGATCAGGATCTTGCAACCAAATTTTAGAAGGCAAAATCTGCTGATATTTCAAGATTTTCAGACTCAGTGTATTTCATACATGAGAAGCTTTAAATTGACAGCTTCTTTCATAAATGAAATTACAGGCAAAGCTTAAGATGTTGCAAGAATATCAAATTTGTAATTTAACAGATCCTTTATAGTTTGTTTAGTAACGTGAAATAGACAGTATTAATTATTAAATAATAAATAAAAAGTTGAATTAGTGCATACTAAACGTGCTCTTACAGAGAAAAATATACACTCATAAACTTCTATTTCCGTAACTTAGTAATTTGGATTTACTCGACAAAAGGTCATTAAAAGCTCGACTCACCCTACAAAAGGTAAAAACTCGACTAGAGTAATAGACAAGCCAACATCAGATATAGAAGGAAACATAATAAAAAATAAAAAAAAAGAAGGAAACATAATCAGCTTAATATTGTGGCTGCTCTCTTTTCAACTAATACTATAATAGAAAATAGAAAATCAAGTTATATGCAATGTTCAACTTGACATTCAGTGACCTTTTAGAGGGTCAGACTCTTTGCCTTGTTAGTATTTTTGGTGATCATTTTGAGACCGTGGCGAGACGTGAATCAGGCCCTGGCCGAGGAGTTTACTCGATCCATTGCGTTGTATTTTCTCTTAGGTGGACATGGTTAACGTTGTGTTTGCTCGTGCTTTAATTATAATTTATACAGGTCAAATTGGTTAAACATACTTTTTATCAACATATTTTATAAGACACAACTTACTACTTACTTAATATTTACATGTTCTATATAACTTACATTTCGTAGGATCAACAACTTACTACTTACTTATTATCTACACATTTTATATGATTTACAATTTATAATTACTTAAAAAATAATTTCAGCACTACTAAACATGTACAAGACTGCTAGGTGTTGAGGTGGGAGGATAAATCCAAATTGGTTATACATGAAATAAATAATCAACCAAAAAGGTGGTTTTCGTATTGACGGTGTAACACGGTATGTTACAAGTGGTGGTGGAGGTGGAGACGACATAACTCGATATGTTACAAATAGCGGAGGCAAGACAACGTAAGACTACGTGTTACAAGTTATAGTTTGTTACAAGTGGCGGAGGTGACGATGACATATTTTGTTATACATGTAATACGAGCGTAACACACTATGTTACACGTGTAAAACAATGTTAGTTTGTTACACGACTAACACATTTTGTTATAAAATGTAGTGTATAAAGTGATAAGAAAACACTATTTTGAGAAATAATATAATTTTTAGACTATTTATGAAACTTTCCTTTTTATAAATTATTTTAAGGAACGATAATAAATGTTAAATTACAAAAATTAAACTATCAAAACGAAACAAAACTTGTTTATTCCTAAATAATAACTTATGCCCACCTCTTATTTTATCTAAGCTTAAGATCAATTATGTTTAGAAATAAATCGAGTAAAAAACTTAAAATTATACACCAAAATAATATTTTCGTTTTAATTTTTTTTTTTAATATTTAAAAAAAATCAAATTAAAGCAGGCTGCACCTTATCTTTGGCAGCCCGCTATAGGAAACAATGCAACCCCGCATGCTTCCACCGGGCTGGCGGGTCTGGAAGGGAGACCCGGCCACAGCCCGGGTCCGGACGATTCCCTCCCGAAGTTCATTCTCTTCTTGACGCGAGTAGATCACACAGCCAATTACTGAGCAGATCTTGCATCACAATTAGCTGCAAGATATCCGTGCATTGTACTGCCTTCAAAGCACGTGAAGCTTATCACAAAATTTCAACAGTCTTATGACACGTCTGACGCACCCAGAATCCAATTTCAAAATTTTACACAAATTAACGTTTAGCCCCTTGAAATTGTGAAATTAATTTCACACCGAAGAAATCCTAGAAATCATTCATATATACCCTTGTTGACAGTTGACATACATCGAAAATCAACCCTAGAATCCTCTCTCTCTCTAAAAACCCTTATAGTTTCTCTCTCTTAAACCCCTGTATTTTTTATAGTGATTTTAGGCAATTCTTTTCTTGGGAAAAATGGATGTGAGTAAATTGAACTCTAATGTAAGTGCTTTGAGGGAGGAGCTAATGGCCTGCTCATTTGGGGAAGCAATAGCGGTTCAAACCCTGTTGGCTGCTCAAAAATCTCTTGCCTGCCTTCTCATGCTGGTAAATAACTATATTTTTCTTGGTATTTTTACCTGTTTATTCATTTTTATCAAAATTTTGATATTATGATGTGGGTTTCTTTTCTTTTCTTTTCTTTTTTTTCAATTTTTCTTACCATTTTTGACTTTTTAGCTAATTGGTGTTGTCTACGTTGTTGCTTTTGTGTAGCCTAAGGATTTTTGCTTATACGGTTTTTGTTGCCCATTTCTCACTAATATATTTTTCCCAGAAAAATAAAATTTTGTAAGGGACTTGAATCTTAGAATTTTCCTTTGTCTTATTTATTTGGGGTTTCTAAGGTTGTGAAGTGTGGAAATTTTGTCATAAAAGTGAAACTTCAGTGTCTTGCTTTATTTAGGTTATTTAAATAATTGAAAAGGACTTTTTCCCCCATTATTAGCACTGTTAACCCCTTTCTGTAAATGAAAATTTCTAAGTTTTGTTGTGTCAAAAGGAACAAAAGGAATATACGAAGGAAACACCAAAATGAAATATTTGATTTTTACTGTTTTACTGTTTTGTTTACTGCAAAGAATAGGCCATTAAATTATTATTTAGTAATACTAATACTTTGGATTTGATTTTTACAGTTTTACTGTTTTGTTTACTGCATAGAATTGGTGATGAAATTGTTATTTAATACAAATATTCTGGATTCGGCATGTTTGAATGATATTGGGAGAAATTGAGATATTGATCAGTGAGGATGATTTTTGGTCCATATTTGTGGATGTGCAGTAATTTTTACATTCTAGGCATTAAGAATAATTTTTTAACAATTTTGCATTCTATGTGAGAGAACTTTTGATAGCATTATTCCCCTACTTAAAGTGGCATCTTTCGGAACTTAGTTATGTTTTGAAGAATTAAGGCGAAAGGAATAATAATGAGAAGATGGTGAAGAAGGAAAAACTTTAAGGGTTACCATTTTTAACAGAATGATAGATTGGTATTTTCATCTCAACCAAAAGCTTTTGAAAGTAAATGCTAGTGGTAGTGGAATTCAGAAGTTTGAGGTTTTGCTTTAGGTAAAGTTAATCTCTAGTTTTTGGTGCGTCGTTTTTGCACTGAGGTACACAAATGTATTCTGTTTTAATGTTTTTGGATCTTAGGTTCTTGGTAAAGATAATCCAAGTTCTTTTAGACATTACTATAGCACAGAGAGTCCTGTTGTCTTATTTTGCTTTTCCATATCTTCTTCTTGATCTATTATTAAAGGAACCACTTTCTCATATCCCCTAGTTGTTGCCCTACGGTTGCTATTCATGGCATTTAAATTTGCATGTGTTATTTATGTCTTTTTAATTTAAATTAATTGTCACGCCTTAAATTTTTATCTGATGACTCTCTTGAATGTGTATTTGTACCGTAATTTGTTGAACTCTGAGTTTGTATTTCTATCTGAAAGTTTGAAATTGTTGTAATAGCTGGATGTTTTTAGTTCCTGTAGTGTTATTTATTGGTCGAATGGTGTGTTGTGGATCAATTTCTGTTTGGACCAATCTGTTTACGTAGGAGTTAGGACTAGTGCAAATGTAGTACATTAAGAAACTTTATTTATAAATGCTTTTGTGGCGGACATAGATTGTTGCTTAATTTTCCCTAACATTGGAAATTATGCTAACAGACGGAAACTCTGTTGAAATATGTTGATGGAGTACCAAACATGGCTGAGAAAAGGTAATTGTTATTTTTCGTTATAATACAATAACTGTGAGAAAAATATAAAATTAATGAGGCTGATAAATGTGTAGGTTTCCCATGAACGAACTTCATAGAAGGGAAAAGCCTGGACCCGAAAATAAAGATGGAAGTGATACAGAGGATGACGATGAAGAGGACGGTGATGATGCTGATAATCAGGCAGATGACGATGATGGTGATGAAGACTTCTCGGGTGGTGAAGAAGGGGGGGACGATGAAGAAGAAGGGGATCCCGAGGATAACCCTAAGGCTAATGGAAATGATGGGAGTGACGACGAGGAGGATGATGGTGATGATGATGACGGTGACGGTGACGAGGACGAGGATGGAGAGGATGACGAGGATGAAGAGGAGGAAGAGGAGGAGGATCAACCACCAGCTAAAAAGAGGAAGTGAAGTAGCGGTAGCTAGTAGGTGTTTATTCTGTCTCTTTATCTTGTTTGGAATTTGTAATAGCGAGAACGTGGTTTACCTTGCTTGTGTTAGTGGGGTAGGAAAATGATCAACCCTTCTCAGAATGAACTGCTTTTTATCATTTTGACAGAATGTTATATGTTCCCATTTGTGGAATGAATGGTAATTCTGGATTTTATTACTTAGTTTTATGAAGTCGAAGGTGAGATCTGTTCTTGAACTAAGAACATTGCCTTTTTTCTGCTAATATCTGGATGCAAGGTCAGATTAAACTTTCGACTTTATGTTTCAAACCAGTTTTCTAATGGCATTTTGTTTGATCTCGTGTTTGTTTTGGGGGGCGCATCTTTTCCGTTTTCATCTCCTCCATAGTCTGTTTTGGGTTGTGGAAGGAGTGAATGAGAAAGCTGCAGGTAGCGAAGCTAGTTCCTTTGTTAACTATTGGGTCCGTTCGGTTTATGCACGCTTGTTAGTTTGACTAATGAAAAAGTTGACGTAAAAGTCAAGGGTCTGTTTGACAAGTTTTTTATAAAAAATTTAGCAGATTTTGATATATTTTGATAGAAGTTGATGAAACGTATAGTTGAAAAGTTGATAAAAATTGAGATTCTTATGAAATATGTAGTTAAAATTAATCGTTGATTTTGATTTTAACTTTTTAGTGAATAAAAATGCTAGACCAAGTGCTAATTGATGAAATAAATTACCGGACATGGACACCCATTACTATACATGCGACATTAGTAGATTGAATCGTTGAATCGGAATAAAGTTTAGGCGACCCAGCTGAATTTTTGTTAATTATATCTTGACCCTCAATGTTTTTAATCTTAGAAAAAAAAAAAAAAAAAAAAAAAGGTAATTTTATGCTCTCATACTACTCTCAGTTGGCTCACTAAACTCTATTTTGTTTCAGTTTATTACTGCTACATCAAATGAACTAAACTCCAATGTTTTTAACACATCTTGACTTCAATTGTAAGCATCTTTCGAGCAAAATCCATCCCAATTCTATCCATGAAAATAATATTATGAAATTCAATGAACATGCCTAGCCTTCAGGCTTCAAGACGATCTTTAAGAAATAATCTGGATACTCATCACTGTTGGACTAAAAGATGCACTTCGAGAAACTATTTATGTTGCAATTTTGATATGTAATGTATAGACATTGGTATTCCGTATTTTTATGGGGAATTCAATTTTAATTGCTCCATGTGGGAGACATCGAGCAATCGTTACACCATTCTTTTAGTTTGCTATTTATGTGACAGTCAGAGCTAATCTTGACTATAGCCAACCATACGACTATTAAATTATGATTTCATGTCGTTTAACTCCAAGTTATTGAGAGAGTGACACACCATGTCACATTTTTACTGAGAAAGTGATATATTTGATAACTTTTTATTAAAGACGTGACACACTATGTTATTTTTTAGATAAGCATGTTTTTATTACAATAACAATCAACATATAATAAGACTTCAAAATCACAAACTTCTCCAATCAAATATTAATTCAAATAACAAAAAAGAAACAACTAAACTTTATATTTAATAAATATAGACTTTTTATGTAAAAGGTGAAAAAATTTACCACTTAGTTATATGTTTTCAAATATGCACACATAAGAAAACAAGAATTAATTACAATAATTTGATTGAAAGGTTACAAACATGCTTTCATTCGTTTAACTCATATTGATATGTTATTATAAGTAGAGTTATAGACGATATGAAATCTAAGTCTTGTCATTTTTTACTCAGAAAGTGACATACTATTTTATCTTTTTAGATAAGCATGTTTTCATTACAATAACAATCAGTATATAATAAGACTTCAAACCATAACCTTCTACTAATATGTAATTATAAGTAGAGTCATAGACAATATAAAATCCAAGTCATGCCACTTTTTACTCAGAAAGTGACACATTATATCACTTTTTACTCAGAAAGTGACACACACTGTCACTTGTTAGTATATGCATGTTTTCATTACAATAACACTAGACATATAAATGATATTTAGTTCATGTAATTTATAGCATTTTACCTCATTTTCTTTGACTCTATGAATTTCTCTCTCAATATTTTTTCTTGCTTGTTTGCAAGTTTTGTTAAAGTTGTCTGTTCATCGTTTAAGTACTTCACAAATCATTCTTACAACAAATATCTTAAGGATTCCAATAAAAGTTCTATAGGACAATCTTTTGTTGTTTTTGTTATCGAATTTACTGATTCAATAATTAAATCAACCACATAGAAGATTTTGATCCAAATTTGTTATGTAACGTGTATACATTGTTGTATCACTTTTTAAGTAAAAAGTAACAGAGCATGTCACTTTTTTATCCAAAGCCTCAATTCATATTTAAGACAAAAAAATAATAATACATTAATATTTGATCATCCTATATAATTCATGTTACTTCATAATACACAACAAATGTCAAATTAAATCCTGCAATTAAATCAACTACAGAGAAGATTTTGATCCAAATTTGTTTGTGTCATTTGCATACAATGTTTGGTCACTTTTTAAGCAAAAAGTGGCATCAATCAATTTTCTATCCAAAATATCAATTCATATTCAAGACAAAAAAATGATACATTTATAGTTGATCATCCTCAATATTTCATATCACTCCATAATACACAACAATTACCAAAATAAATCTACAAGCTAAACTAGTATATACCGCTTACCCGCGGTGGGATCCGACCATATACGATTCAAATTTAATGAAAACTCAATATCACCAATCAATCAGCGCTTCAAGGTCGATCTCCAAGGGTGATAAACTGATGTGGGAGACGAAATCCAAAAATGTTGAAGACAAATTCGGCACTGGAGTTGAAGATAATGGATTTGAAGGAGGACAAGTGAGGAAGAAGAAGTGATTTTGGCTTCAATTTTTGTAATTTTTACATACAGACGTATATATGATTTTAGAGTGAATGGAGGTGAAAATACCTCCCTAATGGTCAGTCTGATCAACCACAGAGAAGATTGTGATCCAAATTAGTTGTGTCACTTTTATACATTGTTCTGTTACTTTTTAAGCAAAAAGTGACAGAGAATGTCAATTTTCTATCCAAAGCCTCAATTCATATTAAAAAAAAATACATTAATGTTTGATCATCCTCAATAATTCATATCACTCCATAATGCATAAAAAATATCAAGTTAAATCCAGGAATTAAATCAACCACAGGGAAGATTTTAATCCAAATTAGTTTGTGTCACAAACTTGTATACATTGTTATGTCACTTTTAAAAGTGACATATCATGTCACATTTTTTCCCCAAAGCCTCGATTAATATATAAAAAAAAAGATACAATAATATTTGATTATCCTCAATAATTCATGTCACTCCATAATTCATAACAAATATCAAGTTGAATCCAGAAATTAAACCAAACACATAGAAGATTTTGATTCAAATTTGTTACATCACTTGTATACATTGTTATGTCACTTTTCTTTACAAAGCTTCAATTCATATTTAAGACAAAAAAAAATGATATTTTCATGTTTGATCATCTTCAAACGTCATAATTCACAACAAATCTCAAATTAAATCCAGAAATTAAATCAAACACATAGAAGATTTTGATTCAAATTTGTTAAGTCAGTTGTATAAATTGTTATGTCAATTTTTAAGCGAAAAGTGACATACAAGTAAAAAACCATATTCATATTCAAGACCAAAAAATAAATAAAAAATGATATATTCATGTTTGATAATCTTCAATAATTAATGTCACTCAATAATTCACAACAATATCAAGTTAAATTCAGAAATTAAATCAACCATATAGAAGATTTTGATTCAAATTTGTTAAGTCACTTGTATACATTGTTATGTCACTTTTTAAGCAAAAAGTGATAAAGTGTCTCACTTTTTAAGCAAAAAGTGATAGAGCATGTCACTTTTCTTTCCAAAGATTCGATTAATATTCAAGAAAAAAAATGATGCATTAATGTTTGACCATCCTCAATAATTCATGTCACTCCACAATTCACAACAAACATCAAGTTTAATCCAGAAATTAAATCAACCATAGAGAAGATTTTGATTCAAATTTGTTATGTAACTTGTATATATTGTTATGTTATTTTTAAGCAAAATGTGACATAGCATGTCACTTTTTGATCGAAAAGTGATAGAGTGTCACTTTTTGATCGAAAAGTGATAGAGCGTGTCATTTTTTCTTTACAAAGCCTCAATTCGTATTAAAAAAAAAACGATATATTCATGTTTGATCATCCTCAATAATTCATGTAACTCCATAATTCATAACAAATATCAAGTTAAATTCAAAAATAAAATCAAACACATAGAAGATTTTGATTCAAATTTGTTAAGTCAATTGTATACATTGTTATGTCATTTTTTAAGCAAAAATGACATGTCACTTTCAAGCAAAAAATCATATTCATATTCAAGACAAAGAAAAAAAAATGATACATTCATGTTTGATCATCCTCAATAATTAATGTCACTTCATAATTCACAACAAATATCAAGTTAACTTCAGAAATTAAATCAACTACAGAGAAGATTTTGATTCAAATTTCTTAAGTCACTTGTATACATTTTATGTCACTTTTTAACCAAAATGTGATATAGCATGTCACATTTTGATCAAAAAGTGACAGAGCGTGACACTTTTCTTTACAAAGTCTTGATTCGTATTCAAGACAAAAAGAAAAAGAAAAAGAAAAATTTATGTTTGATCATCCTCGACAATTCATGTAACTCAATAATTCACAACAAATATCAAATTAAAGCAAAAATTAAATCAAACACATAGAATATTATGATTCAAATTTGTTAAGTCAATTGTCTACATTGTTATGTCACTTTGTAAGCAAAAAGTGACATAGCATGTCACTTTTCAAGCAAAAAACCATATTCATACTCAAGACAAAAAATAAAAATAAAAAATAAAATAATACATTCATGTTTGATTATCCTCAATAATTACTAGCACTCAATAATTCACAACAATATCAAGTTAAATCTAGAAATTAAATAAACCATATAGAAGATTTTGATTCAAATTTGTTAGTCACTTGTATACATTGTTATGTCACTTAGCATGTTACTTTTTAATCAAAAAGTGACAGAGCATGTCAATTTTCTTTCCAAAGCCTTGATCAATATTCAAGACAAAAAATAAAGATACATTAATGTTTGATCATCGTCAATAATTAATGCCACTCTATAATTCACAACAATATCAAGTTAAATCCAGAAATTAAATCAATCATATAGAAAATTTTGATTCAAATTTGAAAAGTCACTTGAATACATTGTTATGTCACTTTTTAAGCAAAAATTGACACAGCGTGTCACTTTTCTTTACAAAGCGTTGATTCTTATTCAAAACAAATGAAACGCTACATTCATATTTGATCATGCTCAATAATTAATATCACTCAATTATTCACAACAAATATTAAGTTAAATCTAGAAATTAAATCAACCACACAGAATAATTTGATTCAAATTTGTTAAGTTACTTGTATATATTGTTATGTCACTTTTCAACTAAAAAGTGATATAGCACGTCACTTTTTGATAAAAAAGTGATAGAGTGTGTTATTTTCTTTACAAAGCCTCGATTCGTATTCAAGATAAAAAAATAATATATTCAAGTTTGATCATCCTCAATAATTTATGTAACTTTATAATTCACAACAAGTATCGAATTAAATCAAGAAATTAAATCAAACATATAGAAAATTTTGATTCAAATTTGTTAAGTTAGTTGTATACATTGTTATGTCACTTTTTGCTTTTTTAGCAAAAAGTGACATAATATGTTACTTTTCAAGCAAAATATTATATTCATATTCAAGACCAAAAAAAAAAAAAAAAAATGATACATTCATGTTTGATTATCTTCAATAATTAATGTCATGTTAAATCCAGAAATTAAATCAACCATATAGAAGATTTTAATTCAAATTTGTTAAGTCACTTTTATACATTGTTATATCACTTTTTTTTACAAAGCATCGATTTTTATTCAAGACAAATAAAATGCTACATTAATGTTTGATCATGCTCAATAATTAATGTCACTCCATAATATACAACAAATATCAAGTTAAATCCAAAAGTTAAATCAAACACAGAGAAGATTTTAATTCAAATTTGTTAAGTCAGTTGTATAAATTGTTATGTCACTTTTTAAACAAAAAGTGACATAGCATGTCACTTTTCAAGCAAAAAATCATATTCATATATTCAAGAAAAAAAATGATGCATTCATATTTGATCATCATTAATAATTAATGTTACTTCATAATTCACAACAATATCAAGTTAAACCTAAAAATTAAATCAATCACATAAAAGATTTTGATTCAAATTTGTTAAGTCACTTGTATACATTGTTATGTCACTTTTTAAGTAAAAGGTGACATATTGTGTCACTTTTTAATCGAAAAGTGACATAGCATGTCACTTTTCTTTACAAAGTGTCAATTCTTATTCAAGACAAATAAAACGCTACAATCATGTTTGATCATACTCAATAATTCATGTCACTCCATAATTAACAACAAATATCAAGTTAAATCCAAAAATTAAACCAACCGTAGAGAAGATTTTGATTCAAATTTGTTAAGTCACTTGTCTACATTATTATGTCACGTTTTATCTAAATGGTGATATATCATGTCAATTTTTGATCAAAAAGTGACAGAGCATGTCACTTTTCTTTACAAAGCCTCTATTCGTATTTAAGACAAAAGACGATATATTTATGTTTGATCATCATCAATAATTAACGCAACTCTATAATTCACAATAAATATCTAGTTAAACCTAAAAATTAAATCATACACATAGAAGATTTTGATTCAAATTTGTTAAGTCAGTTGTACACATTGTTATATCACTTTTTAAGCATGTCACTTTTCAAGTAAAAAATCATTTCATATTCAAGAAAAAAAAATAATACATTCATGTTTGATTATCATTAATAATTAATGTTTCTCCATAATTCACAACAATATCAAGTTAAATCCAGAAATTAAATCAACCACATAAAAGATTTTGATTTAAATTTGTTAAATCACTTGTATACATTGTTATATCACTTTTTAAGCAAAAAATAATGTAGTGTGTCACTTTTTAATCAAAAAGGGACATAACATGTCACTTTTTGAGCAAAAAGCCATATTCATATTGACATTTTTACAAACACATTGTATGCATCCCTGTATTTGGTAACTGATATTCAGAAACATGTTTAGAAGACTTTACTCAATACTATTAATTTATAATGACGTGAATACAGACGGATTTGTCTACATTGAAATTGGAATATGAGATAATTTAAATCAAAATCATTTGTATGCATTTACTAAGCATGTTATTGAATATCTCTAATAAAAAATTAGAAAATTATCTAATTCAAATAGAAACTATGAAGAAGAAATAATTTTTAGCATATTACCTGAGAATTTTGGATTATGAGTTCTGATTTTGTGTTGAATTGGAGAAGAAACAACGAAAAATCCTTAACAATAACGTAAAATAGATCGATTTTTATTATGAATTTGGGTTTGTAGAGAATTTGGACCTGTTTTCGGGTTGCATATGGAATGAAATGGAATTGATTTACTTTTTACCGTATTACTTACGGTTGTAATAGTTTAGGATGATTTTTCAAAAATCCCTCAATTTTATGGGTATTTGTGTAATTTCCCCTACATTAATTCTTTTAAATCCATTGAATGCTAAAAGGTTTATCAATTTAACATGGTGCAATTTTTGGTTTTTGTTGGGCAGATCGTGCAAATAAGATCTCAAAGAGTAATTTGTTTGGGATTACATATTCAAAAAAAATCCAACATATACTTTCCTTGATTACTTCATGGTGATCATTGATCAATTGATTATCCAATTTTTATGTTTCACTTGCAGGACCAATAATGTTGCCTTTATTGCCTATGGGGTTTTAATTCCAAATAAACATTGGGGCTGTGATAATTAAGTAGGTAAATCTTCATAGACTTCATAGGCTTTGAGTTCGGGGTTGAAGAAATAAAGTCCAATCCACAATGTATCGGCCCAAATAACAAAGAAGGATCAAATGACTTATTGGGCCACTTGGAGGATTTACAGTCTTATCGGTTTGTTGTTCAGTGGTCCAATTTGTTTGACCTACGCCTATTATTGACCATTAGATCTAGGATGTGCTATGATCCAATGGTGGGTTGCCTCTATATATTGTAACTACCCTTTAGAGTATAGATACACAACAACACAAGAAAATATCTTAAGTGCTTTGTGCCCACCCCATCCTTTCTTGGTGACAGGCGGCTGTCCCCCTTTGCCTTGGTTTTCGTACCCTTCCAAAAATTTCTTCATTGTTTCTTTGTGAGACGACTCTTTGAGAGTGATATACAATACTATTGTAGGGTCTAAATAAGTCCTTTGTCGTTTTGATTTGAGGATTGATAAATTGTAGATCTTTGGGCTATATAATTTGAGCCTCATTTTCATATTTTCATCAACGAAATGAGTTATTTATTACAATAGAATTGGTATCAGAGCCTTGTTGGCATTTATTGGTGCAAGAAAACAACATTGGTGGCTGAATTTATGAAGAAAAATTAGGTTCGAATTTGTCTGTTCCATTTCTGACTATACAAAGTATCTAGGTGAACATCACCATGAAGAGGATATATCTAGGTTCGGAACGTCAAGGCGAGTCCACTGGGAATACGAACAACATATTTGTTTGATCTACTATTATATTCTATCTATTTATTTTACATAGTCGAGGCTTCTGCGTGGGGTAGCCATTTAATTTTAGTTATAGAAGTTATCATGTAGGTTGGCCATTAGGATTGAGGTTACCGTATGGGGTAACCATTGCTTGTTGTTAGATCTAGAGTATTATTTGCTGTGTTTTGTGCTTAAATCTTTCGTAAGATTGTTAAATTGTGCTTTATAACTTGTTGATATTGCTGCCATATACATTTTCATTTTGTCATTAGAATTGACCCGAACTTTGACCCATTTCTATCTTCTCCCTTGACCTAAGAGTACAATTCTCACAAAATCCTGGGTTGTAGATCGGTGCATATTTGTGAGACCTTAGAAAAGTATGATTGGCTTACTACCGCATGAGGGGTTTTTCCTTTTATGGGTATTTTTGAGGTCAATTATTAATTGATATAAAGGGTAGCTTCTGAAATATCTGATTCTTAAAGTATCTGAGATGATCTTTAAAGGGTTCTAATGCACTGAAGCCTAAATCCACAAAGTGGAGCTTCAACAGGACGTACCAAAGATTGGGTAAATCCGGGTCCTTAGGGACATAAAATCTTGTCTTCATTTTACTTTTCACACTAATTTGTGTTCTTGGTTGGATCTTATGAGCGTTTTACATAACAGTGGTATTAGAGCTTTGTGTTTAATAAGCCTCTAACACTTGAGATTTTTCATTGGGTGTGTTTCTTGGAACTTCGAAAGGCTTCTTGCTGATGTTCATAGGGTAAAATTGAAAAGCCCTAAGAAAAAAAATTCTCAAATAAAGTTTTTAGGATAAAAATTGCAAGCCCTAGGTTCAGATCTGTTTAAATCTTGAAACTGCTAAGCTAATTGGAGTCGAATCTAACGAACAATGGGTGTTCTCTTGGTGAAATTTTTTCTCCATTTACTATACGCACTCAAATATGTTATATTTTATGTTGGTGAATAGATCTATGAATAAATCTGACTATGTGTCCTTTTGTTGTTCTCATCTATATGTTGTAGTGTGGTTTTAATCTGTTTTACAAAAGATCTTGTTATTTCTTGTACTTTGTGTTTAAGAAATTGTTTAACTGAGTGCCTTTTGTCAAATTTATTTTATAAAGCATAAGAATAACCCATTGAGCCTCCTATTAATTGAAATCTTTGACCTGAGAACAAGAGTCTCACGAAATCTTGGGGATCTCTGAATAGTGTATAACAGTGACTATATAAATTTGTGCCTTACATATTGCATGTTGCATGAGTTTTTGAATTCACACAAATTACTTTAGATAGTGTCTTTAGAAATTGTTGGGTTTCTTGACTCAAACCATATTCTTATTTGTTCTTTATTGCTCTCTGAATTGTTGGGTTTATTTGGACTGCGAGGAATGATGTGAAATACCATAATATCTCTATAGAGTCGAGACGGATCATCTGGAGAGTATACCATAATCTCTCTATACTACATATATGTTGTTTATTTTGGGTTATTAATTGGTGAGGAGATCTGTATATTGTTCATCTTTTTGGTATCTCTCTTACTACTCCATCCCTTTCTCCTTGTGTTGGTTTATTGGCGTACTCTACCATCTTATAAGGTCAACACTGATGGATGCATCAAAGATGGATTTGCGAGTGAATGAGGAATTATTAGGAATTCATCAGGTTAGTGGTTCGCGCCTTCTTCTCTTTATATGGTGAGTGCTCTATTCTGGAGGCCGAGCTCAAGACTATTCTCGACGGTATCATTCTTGCTCAGAGGATTGAGTCCGACTCTACTTTGGCCATTCACTACATCACTAGAAGTGGAGGACCTTGGTCTATTCAGGCCACTCTTCGCCACATCAAACATCTCATTGCCTTCAACCGTAATACTATATCTTATATTTATCACGAGGACAACCTAGTGGCTGACTTACTTGTGTGAGAGGGTTGGGATCATCGTTGCTATTTTGAGTATAGTGCTCAGGACTTGCCACGACGTTACCGTAGCTTAGTTCAAATTAATAGACATGGACTTCCTACAGTTATGGGTCTTTAGAATTTTTTTACGACTATTTATTTAGGAAGTAGTACTTCATTATTTATTACTTTATTATATATTCATTTATTGGTTACTTTAGCTTTTATGATTGGAGGTCAGGTTTTATGCTTCCATCTCATGTATTTTTTTTATGAGTTATTTATATATAGTTGGAGTATCCAAACCCCCAATCATTTCCTGGTAGAAGCCTGACAACCACACTGAAAATGTGATGGTGTGTTGAATAAAAAAAATACTAAATTTTCCGTGGGTGAAACTTGTTCTATGTAAAATTGATGGGAACCATTAAGTTTGACCTTAAAATGTTTGATGCTAGATGAGATTTTTCAATATGGCAATAAAAATTAGAGCACATTTAATTCAATAAAAATTGTCTAAAGCAATAGACGAGTCCTTTCTTGATGAAATGACTAGTGTCCAAGCTAAAGAATATGATGAATTAGCCCATAGTGCCATAATCTTGCATTTGACTGATGATGTTATGAGAAAAGTTGTATATCTAACCATGTCATTTGGAAGAAACTTGAAGCCTTGTATCACACAAGGTCCATTCCCAATAAAAAATATCTTTTAAAGAAATTTTATGGTTTTAAAATTGATTCTTCTATGGATCTTGAGACAAATCTTGATAATTTTTCAAAATTAAGTCAAGATTTGTCCAGTTGTTGTCAAAAGTTTTTTGATGAGCATCAAGCCATCATTCTTTTAAATTCTTTACGTGAAACTTTTACAGATGTGAGAAATGCCATAGATTATGGCAGAGACTCACTAATCACCGAAATTGTGGTTAATTCTCTTAGAACCAAAAATCTAGGTATACAACAACAGAATAGTCTGTAAAGGGAGAATGGCTAAATGTGAGGTAGATCACTTACTAGACAAAATAGAAATTATGATGACAATCAAAATGGAAATAAAAAGAAGTATAGAGGTAAAACTAGATCCAAATCTAGGGCGAAGGCAAATAAGTGTTATGGATGTGAAAAATTAGGACACTTTCATCAAAGATTGCTACAAAAAGAAAAATGAGCAAAAAGATAAGGGTAAAAGAAGGGGCAAATATTGCTTTTCTTCCAAAAAGTCTATGTTGTCATAAACCATATTCATGATGTAGCATAATCAAAATTGACTTGTAAAACTGTTTTTTTATGGTGAATGGGTGTTAGGCTCTGGTTGTTAAACAAATTAGAAATATTGATCTTCATAATTAAATCATGTTATCAAATTCAATGGTTTGGATTAAAGGAAGTTGATATAAGTGGATTTGGGATCCTAGTACGCTTTTTTTTTCTTTTTCTTTTCCAATTTAAAGTAATTATTCTTTATTTTAATCTCCTGTTTATTTGAATTATAATTAGTTAATCGTTTTTAGTTTATAATTTAATTAGTTCTTAATCACTAATTTTCCAAAGTTCATTAGATTCCGTTAATGTTAATTTAATTGAAATTGAACTATCTAAATCTCTGTGGGTACGATACTTGGACTCATAATCTACTTTATTACTTGTACAATCCGTACACTTGTAGAAAATTAAACACATAAATCTCTGCTGCCAAAAATATGTGCCGGGCGATCGCCTAGCTTTAAGATTGGGCGATCGTCAAGCTCAATGTTTTCCTCTGTGGCAGCTGTTTTTCAAATGGCCATAACTTCATGTAGGAAACTCCAAATAGAAATCCGTAAAAAGCGTTAGACTCGTAATTCAATTATATTTCCAATGATATATCATTTTCCTTGTGGATATTTTAATAACAAAATTTGTACTTGAATTTCTCTATATGCTTTGGTAGGTAGTTTCTCAATTCGGTTATTTGGTTTTTCGGTGTTTGATCCTTTGCTTCAACTATTCTTTATCACTCCTATACATATTAAACTTATTGATTTTATTTTATTCCTCATCCCCCTATGTTTGGCTCTTGATATTCACTTCAAAAACTCAACTTATTTTTATTTACTCATCGATTTCAACAATTTGCTATTTTTGTCCATTCTTCTCAAATTATTTATAAACGGGTCCAAAACTGAAATAAGAAGAATAGTACACTAAATTAAATGTAAAATCAATAATATGATTGGATTAAAGCTTAGTTTAAAAGCTCGAATAAGTGCACAAAATGCACTTATCAGGTTAGATCCCGAAGAAAACCTAGCTGCCTTTTTTTTTTTTCAATTGCCTCTCCACCTTTATAGCCATGTGCACCATGTCCTCCAACTCCATATCGTGCTGTAATATATTCCTATTTAACCCATTCAAAAATCTGGCCAATGTGGCCTCCCTATCCTTCTCAACATTAGTCCTAATCATAGCCATCTCCACCTTCTTATGGTAATCATCTACACTATTTGAAATTGAGTAAAGCTCGGCAATTTTTGATAGAGGTTCCTATAGTAATGACTAGGTACAAATCTCCTCTTCATAAAAGCCTTTAAATCACCCCAAGTTTCTATAGGCCTCTCGTGATTTCTCTTCCCATTTGTCACCAATTGATCCCACCACATTATAGCATAGTAAGTGAACTCAATTATTGCTAATTTTACCTTATTTTCTTTGAATAGCAATGGCAATCAAATATTAATTCTTACCTCATTTCCACTCTAAATAGGCTTTAGGGTTATTCCTACCTTGGAAGGAAGGTATTTTCATTTTTATATTTCCAAAGTTTCTATTGATCCCATTGTAGCCTCTATAGTCTTGTCATCTAGGTACCCTTTCACGCCTATCTCCTCTAAGTCTCATCCTACCTATCTCAGCTAATCATTCTCATCCTAAAATTCAGCCATAGGATTATGATAACGCCTATCCCATCTCATAACATTAGGGATCCCATGTTGTTGCTCACTTATTAAGGTTGTAATCACCATTTCATGCCTCTCCATCCTACCATCATCTATTTATTGCTATCCCTCATCTCGTCAAATACCATGTTCATCAACTTAAATTGTTGTTGCATGGCTTTTAACAAAAAAAATTTCTTGTTCTCTACCCTAGGTGTTGTTTCGTCATTATTAGACAATTTGGGATAAAACAATTAAAAATTAGTAAAATAAAATAAAATAAAAAAATTAACCTCACGTGTTTGCTCTCGTGTTTCACTCTATTTGACTTTTTCCTGATAATAATAATTTCACTACTCTCGCCTTTTACCTCTCTTTGTTTTTCTTGTTATGTTCTCTAAGGAACTAACTAAACTCAAACAAGAATTCGGTCTTTGCAATGTTTAAGAACCAGAAATAAGGACATAAAAGACAACGAGAACGATTCAAGAAGAAAAAATTACAAAAAAGAATAAGATTTGAATACTTAAGCACCGAATGACAATATAGAGTGTGTTTCTTGCCAAATACAATACAAGAATCTCAAAGAACTCCGTTTCTTGACTTTTCTTGACTTTTTGTTTTGTTTTTTTTTTTTTAACTTTTCGATCCAACGCAAGAAATTAAATGAAAATTATCACAAGTCAAGAACTAGGAAAGAATTCTTTTTTTGAATGATTCTAAGATGGATGAATTCAAACAAGAATCTAACGAACAATGGGTGTTCACTTGGTGAAATTTTTTCTCCCCTTACTATACGCACTCAAATATGTTATATTTTGTGTGTGGTGAATAGATCTATGAATAAATCTGACTATGTGTCCCTTTGTTGTTTTGATATATATGCTGTAGTGTGGTTTTAATGTGTTTTAAACAAGATCTTGTTATTTCTTGTACTTCTTGTTTGAGAAATTGTTTAACTGAGTGCCTTCTGTCAAATTTATTTTATAAAGCATAAGAATCACCCATTGAGCCTCTTGTTAATTGAAATCATTGACTTGAGAACAAGAGTCTCACGAAATCCTGGGATATCTTAATAGTGTATAACTGTGACTATATAAATTTGTGCCTTACATATTGCATGTTGCATGAGTTGTTTGAATTCGCACAAATTACTTGAGATAGTGTGTCTTTAGAAATCATTGGGTTACATATTCTTATTTGTTCTTTATCGCTCTCTGTGCAACCATACTGAATTTTCCGTGGGTGAAACTTATTCTATGTAAAATTGATGGGAGCCATTAAGTATGACCTTAAAATTTTGATGCTAGATGAGATTTTTCAATATGGAAACAAAAAATGAGAGCACATTTAATTCAATAAAAATTGTCTAAAGCAATAGACGGGTCCTTTCTTGATCAAATGACTAGTGTCCAAGTTAAAGAATCTGATAATAAGTCCATTGTATATTGTAAATGGATTTTTATAGTTAAAGGAGTTTCAAGTGCTCAACCTGTTAGACTTAAAATCAAATTAGTGGCAAAGGGTTTAACTCAAAAAGAATGTGTTGATTATAATGATATTTATTTTTTGGTAGTTAAATACACTACTATTAGACATTGCTTGCATTAGTTGCTCATTTTAAATGGAAACTTGAACAATTTGATGTAAAAATAGCTTTTTTACATGGTGATTTGGATGAAAAGATTTATCTGCACCAACCTTTAGCTTTAAAGCTGATTTAAAATCTGATAATGTATGTATGTTGAAGAATCCTTGAATGGCTTGAAGCAATCTCTAAGATAGTGGTACAAAAGATTTGATGTTTTTGTTTTATCTATAGATTTCAAAAGAAATGAGTATGATCACTGTTTGTATTTTTAATCCCAACTTGAAAACAATGTCAGCGTGTATTTGCTTTTATATGTGATGATATGCTTCTGATTAGTTCTTACATGAGTCAAATTAAGAAACTAAAATATAATTTATTTTAAGAATTTGATGTGAAAGATCTGGGAAATGCTAAAAGAATTTTGGTGATGGTAATTTTAAGAAATAAAAAAGATTCTGAATTAAATATTCTTTGTGGAAACTATTTTATAATTAATAAGGATGATTGTCCTAAATCTAAAGAATAATTTGCTGATATGGAACATTAACCTACGATAATGCTTTTGGTACAGTTATGTATGCTATGGTCTATACTAGATCTAATGTGACACATTTTATTAGTGTGTTAAGTTGATATAAGTCTCTTATCATATACAATGATAGTCAATCAACTATTCACCTGTGCAAAAATCCTTTTTTCGTGAAAGAACTAAGCGCACACTACAAGAAAAAGAGTCTATCGCAATGGGCAGAAAACGTTGCAATAGACCTTTAGCAACATTCAGGCGCACGTTTCGTCCTTCGATGTTGCCGAAAACTAGATCTCTACGGTAACATGCAATGTTCGTTGTGGAATACAAATTGCGTGTTGTCATTTTACTTTTTAGCAATGTCCTTAGAGATTTGACAACGTTCATTAGACCATTGTGGTAAAGGATCTTTAACAACGTTTATTGTTCGTTGTCATTGTATTTTTAATGACATACAATCTCTCTTTAACAACGTTCATTACTTGTTGTGTCATTTAGTTTTAACAACGTTCACCTGACCGTTGTCGTTTTGTTTTAACAACGTGCTTCTGACCGTTGTCATTTTATTTTAACAACGTGCTTCTGACCGTTGTCGTTTCATTTTAACAACGTTCTCTTGATCGTTGTCGTTTCACTTTAACAATGTTGCCCTGCTTGTTGTTAATTCATTTTAACAACGTTCTATAGCTCGTTGTTGTTATTCTTTTTTAGCAATAGTGATGCTCACGTTGTCATTTCTTTCTTTATTTTTTTAAAAATATTTTTGACAACATTCACCTACACGTTATCAATATAAAACCCAATCTAATGGTTCAACGCTAAAATGAAATTTATACAAAATCAATAAAATATGAACAAGGTTGAAACAAAATTTTGAATTCCTTTTTTTCATTTCATTGAAAATATTTGTAAAATTAAGTACGAAAAGAATTAATGAAATAATCAAATTCGATGCTTTGATGGATCCAACGTATCTAATTTTGGTATTGTCTACGCCTAACACTAGATTTGTTAAACATTATCCTTATATGGTGCAATATAGTTCACCAAACTCACCAAGGCTATCTATCAGTAAAGTGTACAAAAGAATCTCAGATCTAGAATTTGGCAGAAATAAATAGTACATAATTCCACTATTGTACCGCTAAGATTTATTTGAACTGTCATCGTTATATTAGTTGCCACTTTAATTTTCTACTCATACAATTATTTACGTATATACTGTAGATTGAGAACATTGTATTTTCATCAAGAGCGATAACTTATTCAATAGTGGCCAATTAAAATAAATTAACTTATTCAATATGCTCAAGTATGAAAAATGTATTTGGATGATACTAAATTGTAATTAAATTCTTCTATATGTTTGGCCTAGTTATCCTAATTCCTTAACAATTGTGTAAAAACCCATAAGTTTGATTATGGAAAACTGTATACCTCGTGTAACCTGACAACCTTTGATTGATTTGAGGAGTTTTAAGGTCCCAATCTCCCTATTTATGTGCAGGCTTCAATCAAAATTTTCATGTAAATTAAAACTGACAAATATATAGAAGATCTCAAGTGTCTTATCATATATAAATAAAAAACCACAGATGAATTGACCAGATCCGTGATGTTGAGATTGAGTATCCTGTGATTCTCCAAGATCTTGACGGGAAAAGGTTGTTCAGAATCAACGTTTATCGCGAACTTAAAATTTACCGAAATTACCTTCACCAAGAGTCCTCCACAACTCGTACTATCCTAATCACATTCCCTTCTTTTCCTTTGTTAGAAACATTCATTTATTGGCATGTATAATCATTTTAAATTTCTCCATTTCAGTATCTATACTTACACTTGAAGACACTAGACACTAAAAGATAATTAAATAACATTTTAATCACCCCACCATCCATCGTTTCTTGCACTAAATCAGAGCTTTTAATCAAAACCAAACTTCTATTTTTTCATTTTTTTTCTTCTTCAATGGTTTCCCGTGTACAGTCATTGAAGTTAGCTCTGTAAATTAATTAAGCTTAATAACAAAATTCTTACATATATACCCAAAAAGTTTGATTTGCAGATTATTTGATCCAACATTGTAATCAATAAATGTTGAACTGTGTAGAAAGGTTCAAGAAAATTCAAGCAAAAGCTCAACGTCAACGTTGATCCAACGGAATCTTTTTAGAGACTGTAGGACCTACAAATATACCCAAAAAGATCAATACATCAATCAATTTTTCTATATTGTTGCTGCCCATTTAGATTTACCGAAGTCAACGTGAATTCAAGCAAAAGTTCTGAGTAGTTAGTCCTCAATTCAATCATCAGAGAAAATATTGTATAACACCATATTGAATAACAAACACTTAATTCCACTCTAAACCCGAAAGAAAGCTTCCTTCTAACGAAAACAAAGATCGTAGACTTTTAATTAGGGTTCATCTTTAGTTAAATGTCTAAAATTTGTGTTCTTATGAAGATTGAGACTGCGTCCAGAAACTAATCTAAAATGGAATTGAAGTTTATGTGCCTCAATGTAAGGTGAAAAACACATATATCCACATTCGTACATACAAAACCTAAAGGAAATATTCACTAATTTTATGAATAACATAACCGAACCTGATTTTTTTCTGAATTTTGAAGAATAATGGATGAAATAAAATCAAAATCACGTGCTAGAAGAATCATGAACACGAACGACAAATCTCAGCAACAATGTTTAGATTTCAGAATGCTCGTAATCCTTCTTCCCAGCCCAAACTGTGCGGAAATCGAAATAAGAGGGTTTTCAATTAGATTTCGGGGTTAGCTTTAGGGAAGAGCAATAGGAGGAGATGGATACAGAGCGTATTTCAGGTTGGAGCCAAATAATTTTATTTTTGGCGGGTAGGGAATTTGTTAAATGAGTTCATATTAATTGGGCTTCAAATCGTAAACATCAAGGGAAAACTTTTTACAACGTTCAAAGAACGTTGTCAAATCCATTTATATATAAAAGTTTTCGCAACACACAAAGATGGTTGCAAAAGTGTTGTGTTAAATGTTTTAACAACGTGCACGGAACGTTGCCAAATTCTTTTATATATAAAAGTTTTGGCATGAGGCAGAGACCATTGCTAAAGTGTTGTGGTAAATATTTTAACAACGTGCAGACAACGTTGCTAAATACTATATTATTTATCAACAGTCACTACCCGTTGTTGAATAAGGAAATATATTATTATTTTGACAACGGACACTGACTTGCAAATGTATACATTGGCAACATTCATTTAAATATTGTTGCCAAATGTCAATTGAATTAACCAATTGCAACAAACATTTGATGACCGTTGCCGTAAACCCGTTTTAGCAACATGCTATTAATGAATGTTGTCATTGAGTTGTTGCAAAATGCTCTTTTTGTTGTAGTGGCATGGATGTTAAAATTCATTTTATTAAGGATGTTATGTCAAAAGAGTTAGTTAAATTGGAAAAGATTCCTTCCCAATATAATCTAGTAGACATGGGAACAAAAATCTCACCTTTAAGTAAGTTTGAAAGTTGTTTAAGTCTTTCAAACTTGAATGCAAATTAGTTAAGCTCATAATTTTTTTTTTTTTTTTGTTTTGAGCTTATTAACTAATATTTTTTTAAGTGCACGTAGAAGAAGCAATGAAACTTTAAGTTGAAAAGGCAATGTGCATTAGCAGCTATCAAGGATGTCAATGACCTGTATCAAGATAGACATGGTAAATTCCATGATCCAATGTCATTAAGCTGAAGTTGTTTTTACTGTTGATAAAACGTGAAAGAGAAAATTGCCTTAAATTATTATTAATATTAAAATTAAAAATAAAATTAATATTATTATAATAATAAATAATTTTTTTAAATGGGAAAATCTACATAGACGACAATTACGCTACATTAGCGACAATATGTGGTTGCTAAAAATAAATACACGCGACGACAATAATCGACGTGTATCCAATACCAGCGATGGCATTATCTTGGCATTTTCTTAAGAAATAGAGACGACATGTCGTTGGAGTAAATAACCAAGATATACGACGTCCTTGACCTTTATAATGAAAAGAAAACAAGTTAAATATGAAACATCTTCATCATTCTTATCAACCTATACGAGGACCACGATGATGTTGTGTATAGCGTACTCGTCAAGCTCATCAATGTGCACTTGCCATCCTCGTTGATCTCGTCAAGGTTGACAAGCTCAATGAGAATAATGATGGTTATTTTTAATAAAGTTAACTTTGCTGACCGATGAAAATAAAGATCATTCATGATGATCTAGCTCAAATTATAAACAAATTCATTGAACAACAATTTTGTAGCACTATTTATTTAGAATTAATTAAATTACAGAAAATAAAAAAAAAATGGAAAATGTTTTTGTCAAGTGGATCAATATTATAACTCATGAGTTACATTAGCATTAAATTATTTCCAAACAGACATCTTAAAATTCTGAAATAAAAATATCTAGTTAGTTGTTACTAATAAATAAATTAAAGTAGAACACAAACGCTTTAGATATTAAAAACTAGCTCTCAAATATAAATAGCCCAAGTTTAGAAGCATCTCTCAACAAATCCATTTTGTAATCTTCCAAGTATATCTCCAAAAACTTAGATCACATAAACATTATGGCGTTTCAATCAGCAGTTGTAAAGAGAGCTTTGGTATTATTTATGGTAGCCTGCATGGTGACATCTGCCTTGTCGAGTTCAAGTCATGTTGGGACGGCGCAGCCAAAATTATCGCAGGTTGCAATCTCAGAGGTAGCACTGGCAGTGGAGGGGTTTCTGCCATGCTTGAAAGCTCTAAAAGGTATCGAAGGTTGCACAGTGAATATTTTAAAAGCAGTGTTTGGACTTCCCCTCGACGATTCATGCTGCCAAGTTGTGAATCAGATAGCGAAAAACTGCTTGCCGAAAGGGTTTCCTTTATCTCAGTTGTTTTTGCCAGTCGTTCTAGAAAACTGCATTAATGTCCCTGCACCACCAGCTAGCAGTTGAACTATATATATCTGAAGGGTTTAGGGATGATTTGTGCATGGTTTGTTTAATTTTGCAGAATCTGAAGGACTACATTAAATCTTATAGGGGAGAAAAAAAAATTGAAAAATTTGTGGGCACTGTGACCGTGATTTTAATTTTGTTTTAGCCATTAGGTTAATAAGAGCATTTTGCAGCTTCAATCAAGAAATTTTACAAATTTTAGGGAATATCTTTTCATCATTTTGTAGGATTTTAGTTAATAAAATTTTACTTTATTATTCATTAACGTTATGTTCCACATGTTGTATTAAACAACATTGAAATGTTTCAAAAAGGAAAAGAAATTAATATCGTATTAATTGTGTGGTGTTGCTAATCTTGCATCCCAAACACATTCAAAGAAATTAATATCGTATAGTGTAATGTTGCTAATATTTTTTAACTCTTCATCTTATCCTTCGTAGTCGATATATTTTGGCACAAGTTAAAATTCGGCAAAATAACTAGCAACCTTTTGAATTTTTTTGAGACTTTTAGTATGTTTGGCAAATTTAAAAGTACGAGGAACTTGCTCTACTATTTTTATGTTTTTCTTTCTTTTCTTTTTGGTTTTGCAACATAGAAACCGGTGAGTGTAAACGTGATTGTTGTTTTTACTCTTATAGAAGATGTTTACTTTGAAAACAAGTACGAAAGGAATCTTTATGATTTTGTTCATAAGATGGTTTTTTTTTGCTTAACTTAAATTCCTTATAACATGTTTGTCTAAGCTTAAAAGGGCGCGTAAAAGCATATTCTTTTGACAATATGCAAGGTGATACTGTCAAAAAAGTTACTTTTAAGCACATTTTAAACTTAGCAAAACATAGTTATTTGTTCTCTCAATAACAGGCTAATGTTTTGTTGGTGTGATAGTTTTCCTTTATTTTGCTTTCACTTTTGTTGGGAATGCCCAGTGTATATGTTTCTCTTCTGTTTATCTCTAGGGATTATTTGATCATACTACCAGTTGCGGTACTATTGATTTTACTTTTGCTTAACGCTCTGTATTCCTAGGTATGCCCAGCGTACATGTATAGTTTCATATTTTGATCTATAAACTTTATACATTTCAGATAAAAAAAAAAGAGAGTTATAATTGCTTTCAGTCGAGCCAAACATGATCTTAATTTGCAGCTGTCTTTTTGGAGTGGATTGCCATAATATCTGTGAATGGAAATTACAAGAAATGACAATTTGAAGAGATTAAATAAAAGATATCCACATTAATGTTTCGAACTCTTTAGATTTTTTTTTTGAAAAATCCTAAAATATCCTTGTCCTTCCTTTCTTTTTCATTATTGTTCACTGTCATCACCCTCCTTCTTGTTGTGTATAACAAATCAATGAATTTTTATACATTTGTGGTCTTTTTATTAAAAATAGTAATTTTACATTGTTTTTATTCTAAATATTAAAGTGATTGTCCTGCATAAAAAAATATTTTGAGTAAAATTTTGGAAAGAATTTTTTTTTTTTTTTTTGAAATATAAAGACGTAAAAACTCTTTTGAGTTAAAGAGGTGAATGATACGATGGACTGGGAGGTACACCAATCCGACAAATGTGTCTGTTAAGCTCCTAAAGAATAAAAGAATAAATAGGTCATCCGTTGTCTCTAAGCTCGAAGAATTGGAGAAATTCACATTACTATTATATTTCCACAGTTTTGAATTAAAAAAAAAATTGATTAAAATGCAAGGTTCTAGAAAAAATAAATTGAAATAAAGTTTTAATTTTCACTTTCTTTCTACTTGTCTTTTTTTTTTTTTTTTTTTAAAATTTTCTCTTTCATTTATGAGATTAGATGATGGATATTTAGGATTCATCTCTTCCAAAATTAGTTGTTTAACCATCTTGTATAAAAAAATTATTTTATGACTTAAAACGGTAATTTACATGCGTCGCAATTGACGAGTATCTTTCCAAGTTCAAAAAAGAATTTTTAGTGCCATACTGATTTTAGAGTCCAATATCTAATTACCCTATATGGTATTAGACTAATTATCTAATTAATATTTATCAATATATTATTTATATTTTTCAGCCGAATTGTTTGGTTCAATGAATGGTCATGCAGCATAAAGAATGAAATTTCAAAGACAATGTTTGACAATTGTACAAAAAAAAAAAATTCAATAAATTTTCATGATAATATAAATTGAAAATCAGGAAAAAGAGTTTACTACAAAAACTTGTAGCACAAATTGAAGAGAGAGGCGAAAGGAAGAGATGTGTAAGAGAAGAGTTGGAGTCAAACATCTCCAACGTTTGAAGAAATATGCATGGTAGGTCTTTATGATGAAATTGTCCTCCCATTCAAAGAAAAAAAAACAAGAAGGAAAAATAGCATATTTGGTCCCAAACCTTTCAAAAACGTAAGGGATACACCCTTAACCTTTAAAAATAGCACAAGACATCCCAACGTTTGAAAAAATAGGTAAGATATGTCCTTTATGACGAAATTGTCATCTATTTAAATAAATAAAGAAACAAAAAACAAGAAAAATGTAAAAATACAACAGAGAAATAACCAAATGTACCCCAAAAAATACAAAATAACAAAGAGGCCATTTTTTAATCAAACTCCAAAATTCAAAATCCACCACAACCCCAAACCCCTAGTTAAATTTTCTTACATCGAACAATTTTCTTGAGTTATTTCTTGGATAATTTTAGGCCCACCATTCAAATTAGAAACCAAGCAAAATTTAAACATTTTCTCAGCCTAATTTTAGTCCATTTATTCACCTTAGTTTGGACCTAATTTGATGCGAACCCACAAAAATTGAATTCCGGAACTCACAAGAAGGATTGATATGAACTCCAAAAAAACTAAAATCGAGCCATAAGATTTGATCCGATGATTACTTGAATCAAAGAACTAACTTTGAACGCCACAAAGATTTGCGAAGTCTGATAAGTTTTGGTTAGTTCAATTAAGAACATGGAAGAAACCAGTGGATCTCACTTAATCTGAATCTCTCAATAAATCAAAGTTGAAAATTGTCTACAATTAGATGTGTTTATATAGTAAAAGCAGTAAAATTCCAAATCTAATTCAGAAATAACTATAAATTGAACAAAATTAAAATTCTAGTTGAAAAAGGAAAAGAAATTCGAAAATCCTGATTTTTTAGAAAATTGGCCTGGGCAATCGCCTAGTGTAATTCTGGGCGATTGCCCAGTTCAGGAAATTGCTTGATGTTTTGGTCTTAAGGGGTGAGGTGATCACCCACTTGTTAGTTTGCCCTATTCTCCGTTTTGACCTTCAAACTTTGTTTCATGTTTATTTTAGTCCTCCAATATTCCATTAGCCTCCGATATACCTTCAATATGGTCCTTAGTTTGAATCAAATGTACTAAAGTTGGCAATTTATTTGTCATACTCATTTTGAAGGTTGGTGTCGGTTTCAACCCATTTAGCTTGGACAAAACCTTGTAGGGCATCCATGATCTTCTTGGTTATTGGTCTCGTTATTGGCCCCACCGGATTATGTAACGAGTCCTTGCTAGCAGGTCCATGGCTTGCATCATCCACCCTTTCTTCAAAAAGATTTGACCTGGAATCATTACCTGCATCAAAGTGATAAAGAACACATTCCGTCCTCATATGCACCCAAACCCAATCACTAGGCTCAAAGATGAGTTTGGGGCCTTTGTTGGCTTTAGCTGTATATTGTCTATTCTTCTTTTTATTTGTTGCCTTTGAAGCTCATTTGTCTCATCAAGATAACTTCTATAGGCTGGTCATTTTGGAATAATAGCTCCAGATACAAAGTGAATTTGATGTTCAATGTTTCTAATATGTAGTAACCTACTAGACATCTCTTCTGAAAATATGTCATCCAATTTATGTAGTAAAGAAATAGGCAAATTGCACAGGGATTGATTAGTTTTGTTAAATACAATCTATTTTTTTCATCCATCATTTTCTTTTCTTGTGCTTCTACCTCACATTTTCTTTTCCGCTACTCCAAATCATCTACCTTAATTTGTGCATGAAGAGCATGCCTCGCAAATAAGACTTCACCTTGTATAGGTACTCTACACCATCATCCTCCAACTAAGGCATCTTATCACTTTCACTATCATCCCCAGTCTCTACTTTCTATTAATACACAAAATCATTACTCTTTTGTTTGAGCATTGTGATGCAATGTGCGTCGAATCCAAACATTTAAAATATTTGATATCCATATTCATAACAGGTAGGAAATCTTACTTGAGTTTATTGTTGCTAGTTATATTCTATTTTTCGTAGGTGGGCCAGTCTCACCCTTTGAAACAGCCTTATTACTCATATCGTTGATATCCCACTTCATTTTCCAAGGAGAGTTAGATCCCGAAGAAAATCTAGTTGTCTTTTTTTTTTCAATTGCCTCTCCACCTTCATAGCCATGTGCACCATGTCCTCCAACACTACATACTGTTGTAATTTCACTACATTGGCTATATCCCTATTTAACACATTCAAAAACCTAGCAAATGTGGCCTCTCTATCCTCCTCAACAATAGCCCTAATCATAGCCATCTCTATCTACTTATAGTAATCCTCTACATTATTTGAACCTTAAGTAAGGCTCTACAATTTTTGATAGAGGTCCTTACAATAATGACTCGGTACAAATCTCTTCATCATGAGAGCCTTTAAATCATCCCAAGTTTCTACAGGCCTCTCGTGATTTCTCTTCCTATTTGTCACCAATTGATCCCACCACATTATAGCATAGTTAGTGAACTCAATTATTGTTAATTTTACCTTTTTTTCTTTCGAATAGCTATGGCAATCAAATATTAATTCTAACCTCATTTTCCACTCTAAATAGAATTCAAGGTTATTCCTACCTTGGAAGGAAGATATTTTTATTTTTATATTCCCAATGTTTCTATCGATCCATCGTGGCCTCTATAGTCTCCTCCTCTAGGTGTTCTTTCATGCCTATCTCTTCTACGTCTCATCCAACCCATCTCAACTACATAATTATAATCATTCTAATCATCAAATTCGGCCATAGGGTTATGATCACGCCTATCCTATCTCCTAACATTAAGGATCCCGTGTTGTTGCTCCCTTAGTAAGGTTGTAATCACCGTTTCATGCCTATCCATCCTACCCCTCATTTCTTTATTGCTATCCTTCATCTCCTCAAACACCATGTTCATTCTCTCAAATTGTTGTTGCATGACTTTTAACAAAAAGAATTGGTTGTTTTCTTCCCTATGTGTTGTTTCGTCATTATTAGACATTTTGGAAATAAAAAATAGAAATTAGTAAAATAAAATAAAAAAATTAACCTCACGTGTTTGCACTCGTATTTCATTCTATTTGACTTTTGCTCGATAATAATAATCTCAACACTTTTGTCTTTTACCTCTCTTTATTTTACTTGTTAAATTCTCTAAGGAACTAACTAAACTCAAACAAGAATTTGATCTCAGCAACGTTCAAGAACCATAAATAAGAACATAAAAGACAACAAGAACGATTCAAGAAGAAAAATTACAAAAAGAATAAGATTTGAATAGTTAAGCACTGAATGACAGTATGAAGTGTGTGTTTATTGCCAAATACAACACAAGAATCTCAAAGAACTCCATTTCTTGACTTTTCTTGAATTTATGTTTGTTTTTTAACTTTTCGATCTAATGCAAGAAATTTAAAGAAAATTATCACAAGTCAAGAACTAGAAAAGAATTTTTTTTTCGAATGATTATATGATGGATGAATCCAAACAAGAATCTAATGAACAATGGGTGTTCGCTTGGTGAAAATTTTCCTCCCTTGAGTATACGCATTCAAATATGTTATATTTTGTGTGTGGTGAATAGATCTATGAATAAATCTGACTATGTGTCCCTTTGTTGTTTTGATCTATATGCTGTAGTGTGGTTTTTGTGAAAGAATAAAGAAAAATAGAAGAAAGAATATAGAAGAACAGAGAAAGAAAGAACAACCAACTTTATTAGGCAGACGACATTAATAAAAAATACAACTACAAAAGAGTTTTATAGTAATGAAAACCCTAATCTATATTAGGTAATCAATCATAATATATTCTAATATATTCTAATAAATTGGGACAATCTTCTAATATATATTCTAACATTCCTCCTCAAACTCACGATGCTACAACACTAAGCAGCAAGAGTTTGTTAAGCAAAAATTAAAAATGGTGGATCTGGCATGACTTTGTAAAAAAGTCAATAAACTGCAACGATGAAGAAACAAGTGATAAGAAAATAGTGTCATGCTGAAGATGGTGGCGGATAACATAACAGTCAATCTCAATGTGTTTCTAGTTTCGGCAAGTAACCAAAGCAACCACACAATCTCAGTAGTAGTAGATGCCATATCACGATACTCTTCTTCAGTAGAAGAACGAAAAACAACATTCTGCTTCTTACTCTTTCAAGAGATAAGAGAATCATTCAAAACAAATTTTAAGTTACTAGACCAGATTCCAAATTCAAATTAATGGATGCAAATACCAAATTATAGAGAAGAGAAGAGAAGAGAAGAAGGGGACAAGAAGGGGAAGACAGATTGTCCATATTAACCGAAAATAAAACCAACTAAATTCCAGGTTACTGGACTAGATTCCAAATCTAAATTAATGGATACAAATCCCAAATTGTAGAGAAGAGAAGAGAAGAAGTAGATAGGAAGGGGGATACAGTTTGTCCATAATAACTAGAAACAAAACCAACCAAATTCTAAGTTACTAGACCAGATTCCAAATCCAAATTTCAGAACTGAACTGATCAAATTCCAAATTGACTTGGACATACTGGATGTAAAACCAACCAAATTCCAGAACAAAACAACTCAACAAATTCTAAATTCTAAACTTAACCAGATGACAGTATCTAAAAGAAACGAAAAAAGACTTGGCCGGACGAGTGGCACAAGGCCACTCGCCGGAGAACAGAAGCGATTTCAAGTTTAAGTCAAGTCAGATCAAACTTGCTCTGGTACGATGTGAAAGAATAAAGAAGAACAGAAGAAAGAATATAGAAGAACAGAGAAAGAAAGAACAACCAACTTTATTAGGCAGATGATATTAATAAAAAGTACAACTACAAGAGAGTTTTTATAGTAATGAAAACTCTAATTTATATTAGGTAATCAATCATAATATTTTCTAATATGTGAAAGAATAAAGAAGAACAAAAGAAAGAATATAGAAGAACAGAGAAAGAAAGAACAACCAACTTTATTAGGCAGACGACATTAATAAAAAATACAACTACAAGAAAGTTTTTATAGTAATGAAAACCCTAATCTTTATTAGGTAATCAATCATAATATATTCTAATATATTCTAACATTATTCTAATATATTCTAATATATTGGGACAATCTTCTAATATATATGAGAATCTTCTAATAGATATTCTAATAGTTTTAATCTATTTTAAACAAGATCTCGTTATTTCTTGTGCAACCATACTGAATTTTTCGTGGGTGAAACTTGTTCTATGTAAAATTGATGGGAACCATTAAGTTTGACCTTAAAAAGTTTGATGCTAGATGAGTTTTTTCAATATGGCAACAAAAAATGAGAGCACATTTAGTTCAATAAAAATTGTCTAAAGCAATAGACGGGTCCTTTCTTGATGAAATGACTAGTGTCCAAGCTAAAGAATATGATGAATTAGCCCATAGTGCCATAATCTTGCATTTGGATGATAATGTTATGAGAAAAGTTGTGTATCTAACCATGTCATTTGGAAGAAACTTGAAGCCTTGTATCACACAAGGTCCATTCCCAATAAAAAAAAAATTCTTTTAAAGCAATTTTATGGTTTTAAAATTGATTATTCTGTGGATGTTGAGATAAATCTTGATAATTTTTAAAAATTAAGCCAAGATTTGGCTAGATGTTGTGAAAAGTTTTTTGATGAGCATCAAGCCATCATTCTTTTAAATTCTTTACGTAAAACTTTTAAAGATGTGAGAAATGCCATAGATTCTCTTAGAACAAAAAATCTGGATATACAACGACATAATTTAGAGTCAGTAAAGAGAGATGGGCTAAATGTGAGAGGTAGATCACTTACTAGACAAAATAGAAATTATGATGACAATCAAAATGGAAATAAAAAGAAGTACAGACGTAAAGCTAGATCCAAATCTAGGGTGAAGGCAAAGAAGTGTTATGGATGTGAAAAATTAGGACACTTTCATCAAAGATTGCTACAAAAAGAAAAATGAGCAAAAAGATAAGGGTAAAATAAGAGGCAATTATTGATTCTTCTTCCAATTATGTCTCTACTAAAGTCTATGTTGTCATAAACCAAATTCTTGATGTGCGGAATCAAAATTGACTGGTAAAACTGTTTTTATGGTGAATGGTGTTAGACTCTCGTTGTTCTTCTCATATGACCTCAAAAAGGGAATGATTTTCTAATTTGCTTTAAAAGGAAATTGATTTTGTAACAATGAAAAATGATAGCACAAGTAAAATTTCTGGAATTGACAATATTTCTCTAAAATTTAAAAATGGTTGTGTGCGCGCAATTTGGAAAATGTGAGATATGTGTCTGGAATGAAAAGAATGAAAAGAATTTTAATTTCTTCAGGTGTGCTTGATGATATAAAATTTTCTTGTAAAATTGAGAATGGAGTGTTAAAAGTGGCAAAATGTTCAATTGTTATGTTTAAAGGAATAAAACAAAATTGTATTTTTATTATAAAATCTACTACTTTGATTGACAAGCACTCTGTGCTCACAACTAGATCTATCAATGGATCGGATTTTGATCCGGATCCGATTCGAACCCAATTTAATTAATATGAGATGGATTTGATGACACAACCCGATGATCCGATAAAGAGTTGAATTCGATAACCCATTAAGTAAACTGAACAAATCTGGATTTGGCCAGCTCGATCTGATATTATTTATTATTTAAATTTATATTATATATATATATATATATATATATATATATATATATATATAGTATTTAATTATTTATGTAATAATAATAATTCAAGCATATCAACTTGCATTGTTTCACAAAATATTAATATAAAAGTTCTGGAAAGTGAAGACCTATGTGGAAAAGAACTCAAAACACATGAAGAAGCAATGAGAGGAAACCACTACAAAGAGTGGAAAAAAGCAAAATAAGAAGAAATGAAATTCCTTGAAGAAAACACAACATGAGAGTTGGTTCCCAAGCCTAAAATAAGTCCATTGTATATTGTAAATGGATTTTTATAGTTAAAGGAGTTTCAAGTGCTCAACCTGTTAGATTTAAAATCAAATTAGTGGCAAAGGGTTTAACTCAAAAAGAATGTTTTGATTATAATGATATTTATTTTTTGGTAGTTAAATACACTACTATTAGACATTGCTTGCATTAGTTGCTCATTTTAAATGGAAACTTGAACAATTTGATGTAAAAATAGCTTTTTTACATGGTGATTTGGATGAAAAGATTTATTTGCACCAACCTTTAGCTTTAAAGCTGATTTAAAATCTGATAATGTATGTATGTTGAAGAATCCTTGAATGGCTTTAAGCAATCTCTAAGATAGTGGTACAAAAGATTTGATGTTTTTGTTTTATCTATAGATTTCAAAAGAAATGAGTATGATCACTGTTTGTATTTTTAATCCCAACTTGAAAACAATGTCAGCGTGTATTTGCTTTTATATGTGATGATATGCTTCCGATTAGTTTTTACACTAGTCAAATTAAGAAACTAAAATATGATTTATTTTAATAATTTGATATGAAAGATTTGGGAAATGCTAAGAGAATTTTGGTGATGGGAATTGTAAGAAATAAAAAAGATTCCGAATTAAATATTCTTTGTGGAAACTATTTTATAATTAATAAGGATGATTATCCTAAATCTAAAGAAGAATTTGCTGATATGGAACATTAACCTACAATAATGCTTTTGGTACAATCATGTATGCTATGGTCTGTACTAGACCTAATGTGACACATTTTATTAGTGTGCTAAGTTGATATATGTCCAATCCTAGTCCCACCCATTGGAGCTATAAAATGGTTGTTAAAATACTTAAGAGGGTCTTCTAATATGGGTCCTACTTTAACACACATTAGTGAGGGAGTAAAACTCAGAAGGTATGTTGATGCTAATTATGCTAGTAAAAGGGATAATAGGAAATCTGTAAGTTCATATGTTTTTATAGTAGACTAAAGAGTTAATCAAGTTGTTAAATCTGAGTATGTTATCATTACTGAAGTTTTTAAAGATGTTTTATGGTTGAAAGCGATGTTAAAAGAGTTGGAATATGAAATTAAGTCTCTTATTATATACACTGATTGTCAATCAGCTATTCACCAAAAATCCTTTTTTCGTGAAAGAACTAAGTGCATAGGTGTTAAAATTCATTTTATAAGGGATGTTATGTCAAAAGAGTTAGTTAAATTGGAAAAGGTTCCTCCCAATATAATCCACTAGACATGGGAACAAAAATCTTACCTTTAAGCATGTTTGAAAGTTGTAAAAGTCTTTTAAACTTGAATGCAGGTTAGTTAAGCTCATAATTAATTTTTTTGGACTTTTGTTTTGAGCTTATTGACTAATATTTTTTAAGTGCAGGTAGACGAAGCAATGGAACAAAAGTTGAAAAGGCAATGTCCATTAGCAGCTATCAAGGATGTCAAAGACTTGTATCAAGATAGACATTGTAAATTCCATGATCCAATGTCATTAAGCTGAAGTTGTTTTTACTTTTGATAAAACGTGAAAGAGAAATTGCCTTTACTTAAATGGATGCAACTTAATCTGGACCGTCCATTTTGAAGATTTCATCTGGGCTATTTAAGGTGATTTTTTACTTTAGCTCTTTCATCAGACGAAAACCCTAGATTTTTTCTCTCATCTCCTTATCAAAAAATGGAAGCACCTGTTCTTCTTCTATTATCTTCACATCTCTATTTTCTATGTGAATCAGATTCATGAGGGTAGAGAATATACTTTGTGTGTCAGGGTTTCCTTTTGTGGGTATTTTGGAGGTCAATTATTGATTGACTCTCAAGTTGTAAAAGGGGTAGTTTCTAAAGTATTCTTGTGATCGGAAGTATGTAATTTCTGAGACGATCTTTAAAGGTTTCTAATAAACAGAAGTTTAAATCCACAAAGTAGAGTTTCAACGAGACGTAGCCAAAAGTCGGGTGAACCCGAGTCCTTAGAGACATAAAATCTTGTCTTCATTTTACTTTTCGCACTGATTTGTGTTCTTAGTTGGATCTTGTGTTGTGAGCATTTTACATAACAATGGTATTAGAGTTGTGTTCAATAAGCCTATGATTTATGAGATCTATCACTCGATGTTTTCTTGGAACTTCGAAAGGCTTCTGGCTGATGTTCTTAGGGTAAAATTTAAAAGCCCTAACGGAAAATTCAGTTTCATCGGTTCATGTCAGAAATAACGAGGCAATTTATTGAACTTTAATAAAAGAAATGTAGAAGAATTGAGATTGGAAGAAAACTTAAAACAAGAAGGAGAATTTCAAAACAAAAATGGTTTGAACATGTTGAAGAAACACTGTCCTCAAAGTGATAATTGTTTTGTAGGATACATCAACAAATACTGAACTTCATTAAGAGTATTCACAATGTTTAGAGCTCTTTCAAATGTCTTTAGCAACAATTTTTCTTCCTTCTTCTTCAATATCATTTTTTTTCTGATGTTTGTATAATAATTAAATCAAAAGGTCAAAAGCCCCTCTTTAACATTTAATCTGTATTGTATGTCCGATTGAAATCTCTCTCTTATATTCCTTTACGCAAAGGGGGCTTCTCAATGAATTTAGTCAAAGAAGAAGAAGAAGACCTATGATTTTTAAAATATTTTGAAACAAAAATTACCTTTAGATCAAAAGGAACTTTAGATCATGGTACTCGTGTGAATAATGAGGTGAAAAGAAAACAAGTTAATTATGAAACATCCTCGTCATTCTTATCAACCTATACGAGGACCATGATGATTAGGGCTGGGCAAAATAACCGCCAAACCGCCAAACCGACCTAACCCGAACCGACTCGGGTCGGTTTTCGGGATGGGAAAACCCAACCCGAAACCGACTCGGTTTTTCAAAAATAAAAAATAATTTTTTTTTTTTTAACTAAACTTAAAAACCGAAAACCCGACCCGAACCGAGTCGGTTTGGGTTGGTTTCGAGCCCAAAATTTGTTTTTTGGTTTGGTTTCGGTTTGGCATTTTGCCAAACCGAATTTGGGTCGGGTTGGGTCGAAAACCGACCCACGCCCACCCCTAATGATGATGTTGTGTATAGCGTACTCGTCAAGCTCATCAATGTGCACTTGCCATCCTCGTTGATCTCGTCAAGGTTGACAAGCTCAACGAGAATAAGGATGGTTATTTTTAATAAAGTTAACTTAGTCGATCGATGAAAATAAAGATCATTCATGATGATCTAGCTCAAATTATAAACAAATTCATTGAACAACAATTTTGTAGCACTATTTGTTTAGAATTAATTAAATTACAGAAAAAAAAATGGAAAATGTTTTTGTCAAGTGGATCAATATTATAACTCATGAGTTACATTAGCATTAAATTATTTCGAAACGAACAACTTAAAATTCTGAAATAAAAATATCTAGTTAGTTGTTACTAATAAATAAATTAAATTAGAACACAAACGCTTTAGATATTAAAAACTGGCTCTCAAATATAAATAGCCCAAGTTTAGAAGCATCTCTCAACAAATCCATTTTATAGTCTTCCAAGTATATCTCCTAAAACTTAAATCACATAAACATTATGGCGTTTCAATCTGCAGTTGTAAAGGGAGCTTTGGTATTATTTATGGTAGCCTGCATGGTGACATCTGCCGTGTCGAGTTCAAGTCATGTTGGGACGGCGCAGCCAAAATTATCGCAGGTTGCAGCAATCTCAGAGGTAGCACTGGCAGTGGAGGGGTTTCTGCCATGCTTGAAAGCTCTAAAAGGTATCGAAGGTTGCACAGTGAATATTTTAAAAGCAGTGTTTGGACTTCCACTCAACAATTCATGCTGCCAAGTTGTGAATCAGATAGCTAAAAACTGCTTGCCGAAAGGGTTTCCTTTATCTCAGTTGTTTTTGCCTGCCGTTCTAGAAAACTGCATTAATGTCCCAGCACCACCAGCTAGCAGTTGAACTATATATATCTGAAGGGTTTAGGGATGATTTGTGCATGGTTTGTTTAATTATGCAGAATCTGAAGGACTACATTAAATCTTATAGGGGAGAAAAAAAAATTTGAAAACTTTGTGGGCATTGTGATCGTGATTTTAATTTTGTTTTAGCCATTAGGTTAATAAGAGCATTTTGCAGCTTCAATCAAGAAATTTTACAAATTTTAGGGAATATCTTTTCATCATTTTGCAGGATTTTAGTTGATAAATTTTTACTTTATTATTCATTAATGTTATGTTCCGCATGTTGTATTAAACAATGTTGAAATGTTTCAAAAAGGAAACGAAATTAATATCATATTAATTGTGTGGTGTTGCTAATATTGCATCCCAAACACATTCAAAGAAATTAATATCGTATAGTGTGATGTTGCTAATATTTGTTAACTCTTCATCTTATCCTTCGCACTCGATATATTTTGGCACAAGTTAAAATTCGGCAAAATAACTAGCAACCTTTTGAAATTTTTTGAGACTTTTAGTATATTTGGCAAACTTAAAAGTACAAGGAACCTGCTCTACTGTTTTTGTATTTTTCTTTCTTTTCTTTTTGGTTTTGCAACATAGAAACCGGTGAGTGTAAATGTGATTGTTGTTTTTACTCTTATAGAAGATGTTTACTTTAGAAACCGGTGTGTAAACGTGATTGTTGTTTTCACTCTTATAGAAGATGTTTACTTTGAAAACAAGTACGAAAGGAATCTTTATGATTTTGTTCATAAGATGGTTTTTGTCGAGGATCATGCTAAGGATCTTCATCCTTAATTCAAGGCTTTCCATTTGCATTCTCTTTTATCCACAATTGTAGCTTCTAGTTTTATTTGATTGATTCTATTTGTACCTGTAATTACCATATACGAATATGTAACTGTGCATATAAATATGAAATTGACTCACCACTAAAAAGCGTGGTAGTTTTTCAAACACTCTCGTGGTATCAGAGCTATATACGGATTGACATCACTCTCATGATTCTCTTTCCCTTTCCATAGTTGCCTAACCCTCCTTCACTCTTCTCCCCTTCAATACCCTCATCCACATGGTTACCATCAAACTATCCTTTTCCAACTACATCCTATGGAAAAGCCAATTGCTTTTCCTTTTAGAGAGTTAAGTAACTAATTGGCTATGTGGATGGAACTATAGAAATACCATCCCATTTCACCTCTGAAAATTCTCAGACACCAAACATCAAACATGTGGCATGGAAGCATACCGATCAACACCTCCTTATCTTATGTTGTCCTCCCTTACCGAGGAAGCCATGGCTAAAGTTGTGGAACTCTCCACTTCACGTGAGGTGTGGAATGCTTTGGAAAACACCTTCAGCCACCACTCCAAAGCCCGTGAAATCCGTCTCAAGGATGATTTGCAACTAATGAAACAAGGCACCATATCTATTTCGAGTATGCCCGCGCCTTCAAAGCCCTCTGCAATCAACTCCATGGCATTGACAAAGTGCACCGGTTCCTCCGAGGTCTTGGCTCGGAATTCTCAAGCTTCTCCACAGCCCAAATGGCCCTCACCCCTTTGCCCTGTTTTGCAGATCTTGTGCCAATAGCAGAGAGCTTTGAGCTCTTTTAAAAATCTTTGGAGCCTGCTGCACCATCCCCTGCAGCGTTCACAACCACCAATCGCAACCCAGCAAAGTCGAACCAGCGAAAGCTTTTCTTCTTGCAATCAACTGACTCGAACCGGTGGCAACGGACAAGGACGACACGGACGCTCATCTAGCAGACGACCCCAGCGCTGCCAAATCTGCCGCGTGGAGGGTCACTATGTAGATTGGTGCCGGCAACGGTATAACCTCCATGGTCATACTTCTGAAGCTCAACTCGTCGAAGCCCTAAAAGCATTGTGTTCCATTTTTTGAAATGAGGCCTCGGATTGGTTTTTATAAATAGGGGCCTCGGCCCATATGACTCCAGTCCAATCCTTCTTGGACCAGTCCATTTCTTGTACGAGTAAGGATTGTGTTGTTGTTGTGAATGGTGCGTCCCTACCCATTACCCACACTGGTAAACTTTCCCATTTCTCTGATTTTCAACTAATAGACGTTCTGGTTGTCCATCACATCACTAAAAATCATTTGTGCATTAGCAAATTAACGACTGGCTTTCTGTTATCCGTTACGTTTACTAATAATTTTTTCACTGTTCAGAATTGCCAAACGGGAAGAGTGGTGGCAACCGGTAAACAGAATGGCAGCCTATATGTGTTAGAACGCGGAAATTCGGCTTTTGTTTCTGTCCTAAAAAATAAATCTCTTCATGCTTCATATGATTTATGGCATGCTCGCCTTGGCCATGTGAATCATTCTATAATTTCTTTTTTGAATGAAAAATGACAGCTTTATCTTACTTCTTTATTGCCATCTCCTGTATTATGTAGTACATGTCAAATTGCAAAGAATCACCGTTTGCCCTATTCTCATACTGAACATCGATCTTCTAAGGTTTTAGATCTTATTCATTGTGATCTATGGGGCCCATCTCCTGTAAACTCAAATTCAGGTTTAACATACTATGCTTTATTTATTGACGATTATTCTCGTTTCACTTGGTTTTTCCATTGAAATTGAAATCAGACTTCTTTACTACTTTTCTTCAATTTCAAAAATTTGTTGAAAATCAACATTCTGCTAATATAAATGTTTTTCAAAGTGACGTTGCTGTAGAATTCACTAGTAGTTTCTTTAAAGAACACCTTAGTACCTCTGGCATTCATAAACAAATCTCTTGTCCTTATACACCCGCACAAAATGGTCGCGCTGAAAAGCAACACCGCCATGTGACTGAAACTGGTCTGGCTCTCCTTTTTATTCTCACATTTCCACTCACTTCTAGGTTGATGCTTTTAGCACTACGGCTTACATCATCAACCGTTTGTCGACACCGCTTCTCGGAGGTAAGTCACCTTTTCAACTCCTATATGGTTCCTCTCCCAATTACGAAAACTTTCATCCATTTGGTTGTCATGTTTATCATTGTTTACGTGATTACATGACCAACAAGTTTTCCCCTCGTAGCATCCCTAGCATTTTTATGGGTTATCATTCATCTTATAAAGGTTTTCATTTTCGTTGTCTTGACCCCACCACATCCAGACTCTATATTACCCGCCATGCCCAATTTGACGAAAACAACTTTTCCTTTTCACCATACTTCCCAAGCCCAACCCATATCTTCTCTCCAAATCTCAACTTTTTTAGAACCGAGTTTCCCTCCCACAGACATGCCCCTGCCTTCCCCTGCACCAAACTCACTATATATTCCTCAATTCGGATCCACCTCATGTATTATTTGAATTGATCCAGTAGATGAGTCTTTGCAGGCAACTAATTTCATACAGGTCCATCTCCATTACACTCAGACTTCAGACTGGCTTATTCGGAGTCCATTACTGAGTTACCCATGGTTGATCGCACTCCCATTGCAGTCACTCCATTAGGTTCTCATCCTATACTCACACGAGCCAAAGCCGACATCTTTAAAATGCGTCACCCGAGACACATCTTAGACTTGTGAGTTCCTCTGGACTTCTTTAAGCTCTTCTTGCATCCACTGAGCCTAAATGATTCAAATCTGCTGCTAAGAATTCCACTTGGCTTGCTTCCATGGATGAAGAAGTTCAAGTTTTGCAAAACAATCATACTTGGATTTTGGTTCCTTGACCTACCAACACCAACATTGTGGGTTCCAAATAAGTGTTTCGAAGCAAATATTTGCCCGACGGATCTATTGAACACTTCAAAGCCCGTCTTGTTGCCAAGGGCTACACACCGATACTTGGTCTTGACTACACTGACACTTTTACCCCTGTCATCAAGGCTATTACAGTTCGTGTTGTCCTCTCTCTTGCTGTGACCAACAAATGGCCCCTTCGCCAACTTGATGTCAAAAATGCATTTCTTAATGGCCATCTCAGTGAACATGTTTATTTGGGACAGTCCTCTGGTTACGTTGACCCTTGCTTTCCCAATCATGTATGTTAATTGCAGAAAGCCCTCTACGGTCTAAAGCAAGCTCCTCTTGCCTCGTTTCAGTGCCTCAGCTCTTTTCTCATTCAACTTGGTTTTTATTGCAATCGTGCATACATGTTACTATTTGTTTTCCATAAGCACTCTAATGTAATCTATCTGCTTCTCTATGTTGATGACATCATTATTATAGGCAACAACTCATTTCTTCTTGACAGTTTTATTTGCAAACTTAATTCTGAGTTTGCCATTAAGGATTTGGGTCCTCACAGTTACTTCATTGGTCTTGAAGCAACGACCACGTCTAATGGCCTCTTCATCAGTCAGCTGAAATAAGCATGGGATATTCTCACAAGAGCTCAGCTACTTGACAACATACCTGCTCACACCCCTATGGTTGTTTCCTAGCACATGTTTGTTGATGGTCCTTTGTTCTCAGATCCTATACTTTACAGATCTCTTGTTGGTGCTCTCCAGTATGTAACCATCACCTGTCTGAATATTGCTCATGCTGTCAACTTTGTTATCCAATTTCTCCACTCTCCAATTGAAGACCACTTTCTTGCTGTCAAACACATTCTTCGCTATGTTAAAGGCACACTACACTTTGGCCTCACTTTTCATCCATTTGGTACTTTAGTTGCTTACTCAGACGTAGATTGGGTAGGCTGCCCTAATACTTACCACTCTACTTCTGGTTACTCTATTTATCTTGGTGGCAACTTGGTTTCTTGAAGTGCCAAGAAGCAATCAACTATTTCTCGCTCTAGTTGTGAATCTAAGTATCGTGCTTTGGCGCTCACTACCGTTGAACTGCTTTGGCTCACGCATCTCCTCAGTGACCTCAAAGTTTCAATTCCATAGAGTCCCCTCCTCCTATATGATAACAAGAGTGTCATCTTCTTGAGCTCCAATCCGGTTTCTCACAAACGGGCTAAACCTGTTGAGCTCTACTACCACTTTCTTTGTGAACTTGTTCTCATTGGCAAGCTTCGTACTCAATATTTGCCTTCTCATTTGCATGTTGCTGAGATCTTAACCAAAAGTGTGTCAAAACCTCTCTTTGAACTCTTCCGATCCAAGCTGCACGTCTGCTCCAATCCGACGCTCAACTTGCGGGACGGGACGGGAGGGGTGAGGGGTGTGTCGAGGATCATGCTAAGGATCCTCATCCATAATTCAAGGCTTTCCATTTGCATTCTCTTTGATCCACAATTGTAGCTTCTAGTTTTATTTGATTGATTCTTTCCATACCTGTAATTACCATATACGAATATGTAACTGTGCATATAATATGAAATCGACTCACCACTAAAAAGCGTGGTAATTTTTCAAACACTCTCAGTTTTTTTGGCTTAACTTAAATTCCATATAACATGTTTGTCTAAGCTTAAAAGGGTGCATAAAAGCATATTTTTTTGACAAAATGTAAGGTGATAATGTCATAAAAGTTACATTTAAGCACATTTTAAACTTAACAAAACATAGTTATTTGTTCTCTCAATAATATGAAGAGTTATAATTGCTTTCAGCTAAGCCAAACATGCTCTTAATTTGCAGCTGTCTTTTTGGAGTGGATTGCCATAATATCTGTGAATGTAAATTACAAGAAATGACAATATGTAGAGATTAAATAAAAGATATCCACATTAATGTTTAGAACTCTTCAGATTTATTTTTTTGAAAAATCCTAAAATACCCTTGTCATTCCTTTCTCCTTCATTATTCTTCGCTGTCATCACCCTTCTTCTTGTGGTGTACAACAAATCAATGAGAAGACCAAAAATCCCTCTTTATTAGTTAAAGTGTGTTTGAGAAGACTTTTGCAAAATTAAAATGCACTTCTTGAAAGACAAACTATTTTGGTTAAAATAATGAATTTATTGTTACAATCCAAAATTGCTTGTTGACTAAGAAAACCGCTTTCTTAAGCTGTTTTAGATAATCTAAAATTTCGAGCTTTTTCAAAAAACTCTACATAAAGGAGGGTGTCTTAAACTCAGATTTTTTTAAATATTTATGAAATTTAATAGAATTCCACATTTCAACAAAATTCTATATTATAAATTTCAATATATTCTTATGGATTTCTATGAATTTTTATGTATTTGTTGTCTTTTATTAAAAATAGTAATTTTACATTATTTTTATTTTAAATATTAAAGTGATTGTCCTGCATAAAAAAATATTTTGAGTAGAATTTTGGAAAGAGATATTTTTTTTTTTTGAAATATAAAGAAGCAAAAACTATTTTTTGTTAAAGAGGTGAATAATATGATGGATTGGGAAGTATACCAATCCAACAGCTGTGTGTATTAAGGTTCTAAGGAATAAACTAAAAAATAGGTCATTTGTTGCCTCTAAACTCAAAGAACAATTAGATCTATTGTTTGGGAGATTCACATTACTATTATTAATTTCCTCGCCAAATTTTTTTTTTTTAAATTGATTAAAGTGCAAGGCTTCTAGAAAAAATAAATTGAAATAAAATTTTAATTTTCACTTTCTTTCTACTTGTCTTTTTTTTTTTTTTTATTAAATTTTCTCTTTCATTTTTGAGACTAGATGATGGATATTTAGGATTCATCTCTTCCAAAATTAGTTGTTTAACCATCTTCTATAAAAAGTTATTTTATGACTTAAAATGATAATTTACATGTGTCGCAATTGACGAGTATCTTTCCAAGTTCAAATTTTTTTTTTAGTGCTATACTGATTTTATTGTCCAATATCTAATTACCCTATGTGGTATTAGACTAATTATATAATTAATATTTATCAATATATTATTTATATATTTCAACTCAATTGTTTGGATCAATGAATGGTCATGTAGCATAAAGAATGAAATTTCAAAGACAATGTTTGGTAATTGTACAAAAAATAAAAATCAATAAATTTCCATGATAATATAAAGTGAAAATCAAGAAAAAGAGTCACAAATTGAGGAGAGATGCGAGAGGAAGAGATGCGTAAGAAAAGAGTTGGATTGAAATTTTGAGGGGGTGGTAGTATAATTCCTAAATAATTTAGTATTCATATTATGAGCTCAAAATACATGCAAATCTGTTTAAAATCTTCAAATTAATGAAATATTTAGAAATTCACTTGTAATTGGGGACATCTAAATTTCAAAAAATATATTTAAATTTGAGTTGAGAACATCTAAATTTCAATTGAATCCATTAAAATATGAATTTAAGATATTAAATTTCAATTAAATCTACTAAAATTTGAGTTGGGGATTCCAATATTTACATGAATTTTTAAAATCTATTCAAATCTAATTTGTGGACATCCTAAGCTTATATGAGAAATTGAAATATGTATTTATTAACTTTTAAATTAATGAAATTATTCTTATCAATTTACTAAAAATACAATATATATCCAAATTATCCTACACATCAACATATCGATGAAATATTATATTAATTTGTATAATTTAAATATTTCTTTTTAAGTGTTTATAACATGTTTTTATCTTAATTTTTATTATTCAGCTTATATGAAAAATTAAAATATGCATTTATTGACTTTTAAATTAACGAAATTATTCTTATCAATTTACTAAAAAAACAATATATATTCCTACACATCAACATATCAATGAAATATTATATTAATTTGTATAACTTAAATATTCTTTTGAAAGGTTTATAACATGGTTTTAATATTACATGTTATATTATATGATAAATAAAATGATACGCACTAAATTATTACTGCTATGCTAATTTTAAACAATATGAATTTTAATAGATTTTATAGGATGGAAATATATATTATTTTAGATATTATATATATATATATATATATATATATATATATATATATATATATATATATATATATATATATATATATATATATATATATAGTATTTGTACAAGTAGTAAAATAAAATTAATGTTGTAGTTATTCTGTCAAATAATTAATTTAATATTTCCAACACTTTTGGGTTGATAACTAAACACTCAACAATTTTTTATTATAAGTTTTTTTTTTTTTTTTTTTTTAACAAAAGTTCTATTCACAAAAACTCTACTTAGTACAACTGTACCAAACGGACCTTTAGTATTATATCACTGACTTTTTGAAATCTTTTATTCACATGCCTAATGTAAAGGAAGCTTCAATCATTTTATTTAGGGAAAATGGTATATTTGGTTACAATCCTTAAAAAATATAAGAGATATATCTCTAACCTTTAATAATATCATCAGACATCTCCAACGTTTGAAAAAATATGCATGGTAGGTCTTTATGATAAAATTGCCCTCCTCTTTAAAGAAAAAAAACAAGAAGGAAAAATAGAATATTTATTCTCAAACATTTCAAAAACGTAGGGGATATATCCTAACATTTAAAAATAGCACAAGACTTCCCAACATTTGGAAAAATAGGTAAGATAGGTCGTTTATGATGAAATTGTCATCTATTTAAATAAATAAAACATAAAACAAGAAAAAAGTAAAAAAAAAAACAGAAAAATAACCAAATGTACCCAAAAAATAAAAAATAACAAAGAGGCCATTTTTTTTAATCAAACTCCAAAATTCAAAATCCACCACCACCCCAAACCCCTCGTTAAATTTTCTTACATCAAACAATTTTCTTGAGTTAATTCTTAGATAATTTTAGGCCCATTGTTCAAATTAGAAACCAAGCAAACTTTAAACATTTTCTCAGCCTAATTTTAATCCATTTATTCACCTTAGTTTTGACCCAATTTGATTCTAATCTGCGAAGATTGAATCTCAGAACCCACAAGAACGATTGATATGAACCCCAAGAAAGCTATAATCAAGCTACAAGACTTGACCCAATGATTATTTGAATCAAAGAACCAAGTTTGAACGTCACAAAGATTTGCAAAGTCTAATAAGTTTTAGTTAATTCAATTAAGAACACAGAAGAAACAAGTAGATCTCACTTAATCTGAATCTCTCAATAAAACAAAGTTGAAAATTGTCTAGAATAAGAAGTGTTTATATAGTAAAAGCAATAAAATTCCTAATCTAATTCAGAAATAACTAAAAATTGAACAAAATTAGAGTTCTAGTTGGAAAAAAAAAACAAATTAAAAAAATCTGAATTTTTAAAACATTTGGCTTGTGCAATCACCTAGTGTAATTCTAGGCGATCGTCCAGTTCAGCAAATTGCTTGCTGTTTTGGTTTTAAGGGGTGGGGCGATCACCCAACTATAAGTTTGCCCTATTCTTTATTTTGACGTTCAAACTTTGTTTCATACTTATTTTTGTCTTCCAATCTTCCAATAGCCTCTGATATACCTTCAATATGGTCCTTAGTTTGAATCAAATGTACCAAAGTTGGCAATTTATTTGTCATACTCATTTTGAAGGTTGGTGTCACACCTTGGATGTCGGTTTCGGCTCATTTAGCTTGGATAAGATCTTGTATGGCATCCATGATCTTCTTGGTTCTTGGTCTCGTTATTGGGCCCACCAGATTATGTACCGAGTCCTTGTTAGTAGGTCCATGACTCGCATCATCTCCTTATTCTTCAAAAGAATTCGACCTTGAATCATTACACACATCAAAGTGATAAACAACACCTTCCATCCTCATACGCACCCAAACCCATTCACTAGGCTCAAAGATGAGTCTATGGCCTTTGTTGGCTTTAGCTTTATATTGTCTATTCTTGTTTTTAATTTGTTGTCTTTGAAGCTCATTTGTCTCATCAAGATTACTTCTTTATGCTGGTCGTTTTGGAATAAAAGCTCCAGGTACAAAGTGAATTTGATGTTCAATATCTCTAATAGGTGATAACCTACTAGACATTTCTTATGAAAATATGTCATCCAATTCCTGTACTAAAGAAATAGGCAAATTGGAGAGGGATTGGTTAGTTTTGCTAATTACAATCTTGTTTTTTTCCTCTCTCGTTTTCTTTTCTTGTGATTCTACCTCACATTTTCTTTTCTGCTGCTCCAAATCATCTACCTTAATTTGTGCATGAAGAGCATGCCTCACAAATAGGACTTGACCTTCTACAAGGTACTCTACACCATCATCCTCAACCTCAGGCATCTCATCACTTTCACCATCATCCTCAGTCTCTACTTTCCATTATCACGCAAAATCATTACCCTTTTGTTTGGACATTGTGATACAATGTGCCTAGAACCCAAACATTTAAAATATTTGATATCCCTATTCTTAAAAAGTTGAAAATTTGACTTGAGTTTATTGTTGCTAGTTATATCCTCTTTTTCCTTAGGTGGGCCAGTCTCTCAATTTGAAAAAGCCTTATTACTCATATCGTTACTATCCCACTTAAGTTTCCAAGGAGGGTAAGATCCTAAAGAAAACCTTGCTGTCCCTTATCTTTTCAATTGCCTCTCCACCTTCATATCCATATACACCATGTCCTCCAACTCTACATAGTGTTGTAATTCCGCTACATTAGCTATATCCATATTTAACCCATTCAAAAACCTGGCCAATGTGGCCTCCCTATCCTCCTCAACACTAGCCCTAATCATAGCCATCTCCACATTTGAACCTTGAGTAAGGTTCTGCAATTTTTGATAGAGGTCCCTGTAATAATGACTAGGTACAAATCTTCTCTCCATGAGAGCCTTTAAATCACCCAAGTTTCTACAAGCCTCTCGTGATTTCTCTTCCTATTTGTCACCAATTGATCACACCACATTATATAGCATAGTTAGTGAACTCAATTATTGCTAATTTTACCTTCTTTTCTTACGAATAGCTATGTCAATCAAATATTAATTCTAATCTCATTTCCCACTCTAAATAGGCTTCAGGGTTATTTCTACCTTGGAAAGAAGGTATTTTTATTTTTAAATTCCCAAGGTTTCTATCAATTCCATCGTGGCCTCTATAGTCTCCTCCTCTAGGTGCTCTTTCATGCCTATCTCCTCTACGCCTCATCTTACCCATATTAGCTACATAATTATAATAATTCTCATCCTCAAATTCAGCCATAGTGTTATGATCATGCCTATTTTGTCTCATAACATTAGGGATCCCGTATTGTTGCTTCCTTTGTCCTTTGTAAGGTAGTAATCACCATTTCATGCCTATCCATCCTACCCCTCATCTCTTTATTGCTACCCCTCATCTCGTTAAACACCATGTTCATCCTCTCAAATTGTTGTTGCATGGATTTTAACAAAAGGAATTGGTTGTTCTCTTTCCTAGGTGTTGTTTCGTCATTATTAGACATTTTGGGATAAAATAAAAATAGAAATTAGTAAAATAAATAAAATAATAAAATTAACCTCACATGTTTGCTCTCGTGTTTGCTCTCGTATTTCACTCTATTTGACTTTTTCTTGATAATAATAATCCACTCTTGCCTTTTACCTCTTTTGTTTTTTTTTTTGGGTAAAATTCTCTAACGAAACTATACTCAAACAAGAATTCGGTCTCTGCAACGTTCAAGAACCATAAATATGGACATAAAAGACTACGAGAATGATTCAAGAAGAAAATTACAAAAAAAATAAGATTTGAATACTTAAGCACCGGATGACAATATGGAGTGTGTGTTTCTTGTCAAATACAACACAAGAATCTCAAAGAACTCCGTTTCTTTACTTTTCTTGACTTTTTGTGTTTTTTTAACTTTTCGATCCAACGCAAGAAATTAAAAGAAAATTATCACAAGTCAAGAACTAGAAAAGATTTTTTTTTGAATGATTCTAAAATGGATGAGTCCAAACAAGAATCTAACGAACAATGGGTGTTCGGTTGGTGAAATTTTTTCTCCCTTACTATATGCACTCTAATATGTTATATTTTGTGTGCGGTGAATAGATTTACGAATAAATCTGACTATGAGTCCCTTTGTTGTTCTGATCTATATGGTGTAGTGTGGTTTCAATATGTTTTAAACAAGATATTGTAATTCTTGTACTTCGGGTTTAAGAAATTGTTTAACTTAGTGCCTTTTGTCAAATTTATTCTATAAAGCATAAGAATCACCCATTGAGCCTCTTGTTAATTGAAATCTTTGACTTGAGAACAAGAGTCTCACGAAATCGTGGGGATCTCTGAATAGTGTATAACAGTGACTATATAAATTTGTGCCTTACATATTGCATATTGCATATTGCATGAGTTGTTTGAATTCGCACAAATTACTTGAGATAGTGTGTCTTTAGAAATCTTTGTCTTTCTTGTCTCAAAGCGTATTCTTTTTTGTTCTTTATTGCTCTCTGTGCAACTATACTGAATTTTCCGTGGGTGAAACTTATTCTATGTAAAATTGATGGTAACCATTAAATCTGACCTTAAAATTTTGATGCTAGATGAGATTTTTCAATATGGAAACAAAAAATGAGAGCACATTTAATTCAATAAAATTGTCTAAAGCAATAGACGGGTCCTTTCTTGATGAAATGACTAGTGTCCAAGTTAAAGAATTTGATGAATTAACTCATAGTGCCATAGTGCCATAATCTTGCATTTGGCTGATGATGTTTTGAAAAATTTGTATATCGAACCATATCATATGGTTTTAAAATTGATTATTATGTGGATCTCGAGACAAATCTTGATAATTTTTCAAAATTAAGCGAAGATTTGGCCAGTTGTTGTGAAAAGTTTTTTGATGAGCATTAAGCCATCATTCTTTTAAATTTTTTCATAAAACTTTTAAAGATAGGAGAAATGCCATAGATTCTCTTTGAACCAAAAATCTGGATATACAACAATAGAATTTAGAGTCAGTAAAGAGAGATGGGATAAATGTGAGAGGTAGATCACTTACTAGACAAAATGAAAATTATGATGACAATCAAAATACAAATAAAAAAGAAGTATAGAGGTAAAACTAGATCCAAATCTAGGGCGAAGGCAAAGAAGTGTTAAATTTCGAACATAAAGGTATGCATTTAATCACAACGATCATCTAGAAAGATTTAATAAAGTATAATAGTAATCTCTATCTATTATTGGACCATATGTTATTTATTACCACATGCTCATCTAAATTAAATCTCTTGAAAGCAATCTAGACTACAAAAATATTTTAATGGCGATCAAACATCAAAACAGAAATAATGAATAATAAATAATTAACCCGGAATCAATAAATTTACAAAAACAAATAACTTCTAATTAATCAAAAATATGATTCTTATGAATATAGCGATATTAATAAAAAAATTCATGAACTGGAAGAAAAAGAAGAAGAATATATACAACCCTTAATCTTGAATTAATCCAAAATCACCGATTACACCGTGATGAATGTTGCCCAATAATTCTTCTTTTCCTTGCTCTTGATCTTTTTCTCTCTTCAATTGTGTAACCCTTTGAAAACACCTAGAAGAGGTTTATTTATAGTCCTTGGAAAGTCTTTAAAATTGTGTCTTAAAAGAGTTCTAATCCCTCTTAACTTTAGAAAATCGTATTTATGACTTTCCTTCAGCGTAGGTCACGCCTAGGTCGCACAATGCATTTTGCTACCTAGGTGCGACTTTCAGTAAGTTTTCACTACCACACCTAGGTCGCACTACCCAGATGTGACATTTATTTTGAAAACTTACAATTTGGTCCCCGATTTGGCTTCTAATGTACGGTTTTGGTCTTTTCTTTTTTAAATATTCTCAATTCAATCCAAAAGCTTCCAAATGCATTCTAATTAGTCCTCACCATTCTAAAGTCTTTCAAAGTGGACTTCCAACTATTTGAAATTGTGCAAATTAGTCCCCAAACTTTTAGAAATCTAATTTTTACTCCCAAAACTTTTGAATTCACCACAATAAGCTTCAATAAAGCTTCAAACTCTTCTTTGTTGTTCCAAACTCATCCAAATTGGGTTTTGTACCTACGTATACAATAATTGAACTCATTTAAATAGAAATATGCTCATATAGTGAATATATAATAAGTTTACAAGTATAAATAAACATATAAAATACACTTCTCAAACACTCCCAAACTTAAACTCTTGTTCATCTCGAGTAAGATTATCTACTTAAAACACACAAAATAAAATAAAATAGGAAAAAAATAGATTCGTTAGATAGCATGCTATATTCACCTTAGGATTTGAAACTGTTCAACCAATTCATGAAAAGCTCGTAAATAATACTACCAAAACTAAATTTTAACTTATCCAATGTTTGACCAGTGTGTGTGTATATAGTCACACCCATTGTCACGAAGCTCTAAATTGGTTAATTTCGAATCTTGAATGGTCAAATGTTTTCTCTTCCTCTCGTGAGATGCATCTCCAAACTTGATTTTTTTAATCTCTAACCCGGGTGTTAATTCCAAGGCTGTTCTCAAATCACTAATTATTTTTCTGCTTAAATTTAGTTGGGTCTAACCAATAAATGTAATTACTTGGATCTATGATGATTCTACTAAAATTTAAGTGCTCTGACCTTCAAGTTTCCACTAGACAATTCAAACTCGTTAGTTGTCTAAATCCTTATGTTAACTCCACAAAGGACCATTTTTGCTGTCTTTGCAAATTTTTTTAAATCTTATATATATACATCACTCCCTTAGGCTTTCTAGACGAGCCTTGTAACTAGCTTTAAACCTATGGCTCTCAGATTTTACAAACCTTAGGGTACTGAATTTTTAGAACCGCTATGGCTTTTATCACTTGAGTCAAATAAGTGGAATACTGTTCGTGTTGATTACTCTCATCTAAAACTTTTGGTTGTAATGCTTACTCTCACCAAAATGAAGGTAAGCTTGAGTTTAGAGCTCAAAAGTGTATTTTCTTGGGTTATCTTCAAGGTGTTAAAGGTTATAGATTGTGGGCTAGGGGTCAAAGTGGAGTAAATGTTATAATTAACAGAGATGTTACCTTTAATGAAAATGAAATGCTATGTTTAGATTCTAAATCTGAAAAAGAAAGAAATGAAAAACCTGAAGGTTTTCTTAACCTTAGCAAATAAAGATTTGAATGAGTCTGCTCCTCCTACTATGGTTGAGGTCGAGTGTGAAAACCATCAAGATCAATATGGTCTTGAGGAGTCTGATGAAAATCAGAATGGTCCTCAAAATGAAGAGAATGGTATGTCCCAAATGATGGTAATCTTAGGAATAACCAACTAGCACTACAAGAAATATGACATTCAACCACCATACAAATGGTCGTAGAATATATATTTTTGATCGTTGGTTACATTCAACGACCAAAATTAGTTGGTCGTTCGTTGGTTGGCAAAGATGTGTTGGCGAATGTATTCAACGACTACAAAACGTTTGGTCGTTACATATACTGTTTCAGCAACTAAATAAATGGTCGTACTAGGTTTGTATTGACAACCGATTCTTTTTATCCCAACCATTTATTTGGTTGTTGTATCAAATATTTTAGTCGTTAAAATACAATAAAAGCAACTAAATTTTAGTTGTCTTTCATTTCAACAACAAAATAAATAGTCGTTAATATTTAATAGTGACAACCGATTTTTATTTTCCAACCACCTATTTGGTTATTGTATCAAATATTTTTATTGTTAAAATACAATAAAAGCAACCAAATTTTAGTTGCCTTTCATTTCAACAACGAAATAAATGGTCGTTAATATTTAATAGTGACAACCGATTTTTATTTCAACAACTACTTGATTTGTCGTTGTATTAATTATTTTTGTCGTTAAATTACAATGAAAGCAACCAAAGTTTAGTTGCCTTTCATTTCAACAACAAAAGAAATGGTCGTTAATATTTATATTGAAAACCAATTTTCATTTCAACAACTGTTTGATTTATCGTTATATTAATCATTTTGGTTGATAAATGAGCATCGAAGCAACAAGAATTTAGTTTCCTTTCTTTTTAACAACAAAAGAAGTGGTTGTAAAAAGTTTATATTAACAACCGAACTATTAAGATAATGAGAAATATGCTTGACAACAATAATATTTATGGCTCCACAACTTTCACACATTCACATCATACTAAAAGAAAATCTTACCTACAACTATAAATAATTATAAGAAGTGAAGGAAATAAATAACATTAACAAAAACTAAAATTTCCATGGGCTTTCAATCAATTAGAATATCATAATATCAACTACAATTATACGTCAATATCAAATGTTATGACTTAAACAAAAGATTACACCAAATCTAACCATTGGTGCTCTCAGTATAAAAACAAGAAATGTAGAGTTACATACTATTGTCTCAATCGAAGAAAAATATATATCTATTACCACTGTCACCAAAAATAAAGTCAAAAACTCATTAATTATCACCATTTGAACTATTAGATGGAGACGCATCAGATTGAATAGGCCGCATAAGAAACTTTTCAGGAATATGATTTAAGAATGTCTACACATATTTCAACTGAGAACGAAGATCTTGAACCTTATTTTGTAAAGCAGTATTTTCTACACAAGTACCACAATTTTTCAATCTTTTCTTCTTTGGATTTTTCTGTTGATCAACGTAACAAATATATATTTAATAACAAAAGAAAAAATTAAATTATAACATAATTAAAAAAATATAGGTATAATCACATCAATCCTATCCAATGATACTGCAACCGAAAAAATGATTTATAAATAATTATATCCTCAAATCAATTTATAAATAAATAATTATTTAAACGGCAAAAACTAAGATTTTACACGTCCAAAACAATTTTCTTGAACCTAATACTCTATATTATAATTCGAACATCGAACACAAATAGGAGAAAATGTGGAGAAAAAGATTTTGTAATCATTCAATACAAGAATAGGAGAAAAATAAATTATTTTAGGAGTAATTCAAACAAAAATATGAAAAAAAAGAAGAAGAAAGTAATCATTTAATACAAGAATTCTTACCTGGCTTGAATAGCGAATACAAGTTTCAATGGTTGTCAATAGCAATTAAAGAGTATGAGAAAACTATGAGATTGATTTAACTATGAGATTGATTTTTCTTATTTTAGGGCAAAGGAAAATAATGAGATTTGTGAACTTAGGTTTTCTAAATGTAATATGGAAAGCTTTTGTAGTATTGGAGATTGTGAAATTATCATACAAATTGATGATTGTGCTCAATTTAGGCTGCAAGAATTTGGTAATGTATAAAGATTTTGTACTTATATATGTATGAATGTGTGTTTATATATATAAACACATACAACTGAGTAGCTAACCATATATATACACACGGCAAGCTAACCATATATATCACACGACCATATATATATATATATATATATATATATATATATATATATATATATATATATATATATATATATTACAAACTATACTAAATTTGCTCATTAATTATAATAAAATTAGATTTAGACTACGAGTATGTTACGTATAAGATTAACAACTAATACTTTGGTCATTACAATATATCTCTAACTAACTCAAAATTCGATTGTATACGATTCATTGTCAACAACTAATTATATCATTTAGTTGTTGAAAATCATTTTTAATGACCAAGTTTATTGGTCGTGAATAATATTTTTAACGACCATCTAATATGGTTGAGAAATATTCTTTTTAACGACCATATAATAGTGGTTGTAATTTTTTTTTTTTATCAATTTTCACGACTAAAATAAGATTGTCGTTAACTTATTCTAACTACAACCAATTATTCGGTCGTCAAATATATTGTTTAGTCGTTGATTGTTTTGGCGGGTTTCAAAGTTTTGGCGCTACACATACAATGACTGACTTTAAATTGGTCGTGGAAAATTAAACATTTACAACTAATGTCGTGGTTGTTAGAGCTCATCTCCAACTTACTCAATATGCAATTGTTTGTGATACTATTTACGACTAAAGATTTATTTTGGTCGTTGATAAACATTTGTAACGACCATACTTATTTGGTCATCAAAAATTAGTTGCTAATTCTCATTTTGGCCACTACAAGAAATATAGGATTAACAACTAATACTTTGCTCATCTCCAACTTACTCAATATGCAATTGTTTGTGACATATACTATTTACGACTAAAGATTTATTTTGGTCGTTGATAAACATTTATAACGACCATACTTATTTGGTCATCAAAAAATTAGTTGCTAATTCTCATTTTGGCCACTACAAGAAATATAGGATTAACAACTAATACTTTGGTCGTTACAACATATTTCTAGCTAACTCAAATTTGATTCTATCGATTCATTGTCAACAACCAAGCATATCATTTAGTTGTTGCAACGGTTTTAATGACCAAGTTTATTGGTCGTGAATAATATTTTAAGGACCATCTAATATGGTTGACAAATATTCCTTGTAACGACCATCTAATATTGGTTGTAAAGTTTTATCAATTTTAACGAATGAAATAAATAAGATGGTCGTTAACTTGTTTTAGTCGTTGCTTTCGTTTTGGCGGGTTTCAAAGTTTTGGCACCACCACGTTTACAACAACGTACTTTACTTGGGTTGTAGAACATAAAAATTTACAACTAATGTCGTGGTTGTTAAAGCTCATCTCCAACTAGCCCAAAATATAACAATTTGTGATCACTATTTACGACTAAATATTTATTATAGTCGTTGATAAACATTTGTAACACCAATTTATTTGGTCTAGCTAACTCAAAATTTGATTCTATACGATTCATTGTCAACAACCAAGCATATCATTTAGTTGTTGCAACGGTTTTTAATGACCAAGTTTATTGGTCGTGAATAATATTTTTTAAAATGGACCATCTAATATGGTTGACAAATATTCCTTGTAACAACCATCTAATATTGGTTGTAAAGTTTTATCAATTTTAACGAATGAAATAAGATGGTCGTTAACTTATTTTAAATACAACCAATTATTCGGTTGTCAAAAATATTGTTTTAGTCGTTGCTTGTTTTCCGGTTAACTTATGGGCAAGCGGTCTTTATAAATTAATGTTTTGTCGATCAGATGCACGCTTACAAAATAGTATAGATGAAAGTGAGCATAAGAACTACTAGTTCGTGAATTTATTAGAATTAGACTTGCGCTAAAGTTGACGTTTATAGATGGGTTGCAAATTCAAAAAGACAAGTGGCTTGATATTATAATAAAGGGTTATAGCCAAATGTTTTAGCACGAAGGATTTGAGATGCGGAAAACAATACTCCCATTTGATAGTAGTAATCCAAAGTTTGAAATGGTCACCAAATTGGGAAGGACCATAGTTAAAGAGGTGTTACCAAATGGGCATATATCATTTAGAAAATTTGGATGGTATGAGTAACGCAGAGGTCTATGTGTGGCAAATATTTAAAGAAGTACAACGTCAGTTTGGGATTTTGAGCGATTAGAGGTTTAACATTAAAGGACCTACGCTTCTATATAAGCGAATGAAGCTATTCATTTCATTTGGATAATTTGGGCACAATTGGCTACCATTCTTGAGGAAATTGAATAAAACAAAGTTGTCCTTAAAGCGTTAGAATCTTAATTACATCCTACTCCCAAATAGAGCGTACGCTCTCCTAAGCTCAAAATTTGATTCTATATCGATTCATTGTCAACAACTTTGGACGTCTGACATTGTATATCATTTAGTTGTTGCAAATCTGAAATAACAAGGCCCTAAAAAGAGGCTTAAGAAAGATTGTACAATATAGGCCCGTAAAAGTACTCAAGCATATAAGCACAAAAATATACAGTTTTAAATGACCAAGTTTATTGGTCGTGAATAATTTTTAAGGACCATCTAATATGGTTGACAAATATTCCTTGTAACGACCATCTAATATTGGTTGTAAAGTTTTATCAATTTTAACGATGAAATAAGATGGTCGTTAACTTATTTTAAATACAACCAATTATTCGGTTGTCAAAAATATTGTTTTAGTCGTTGCTCGTTTTGGCGGGTTTCAAAGTTTTGGCACCACACGTACAACAGCTTTACTTCGGTTGTAGAACATAAAAAATTTACAACTAATGTCGTGGTTGTTAAAGCTCATCTCCAACTAGCCCAAAATATAACAGTTTGTGATACACTATTTACGACTAAATATTTATTATAGTCGTTGATAAACATTTGTAACGACCATATTTATTTGGTCGTTAAAAAAATAGTTGTTAATTCTTATTTTTCTTGTAGTGTAGCTAGGGACAAAATAAGAAGAAACATAAGAGAACCACAAAGATTAGACTTTGAAGATAGTGTTTCTTTTTCTTTCTTAAGTTAGCAAGACCTATGTGGAAAAGAACTCAAAACCTATGAAGAAGCAATGAGAGGAAACCACTACAAAGAGTGGAAAAAAGCTATGCTAGAAGAAATGGAATTCCTTGAAGAAAACAAAACATGAGAGTTAGTTCCCAAGCCTAAAAATAAGTCCATTGTATATTGTAAAATGGATTTTTATAGTTAAAGAAGGAGTTTCAAGTGCTGAACGTGTTAGATTTAAAATCAAATTAGTGGCATAGGGTTTTACTCAAAAAGAATGTGTTGATTATAATGATTTTTCTTTTTTGGTAGTTAAATACACTACTATTAGACTAATGCTTGCTTTAGTTGCTCATTTTAACTAGAAACTTGAACAATTTGATGTAAAAAAAGCTTTTTTACATGGTGATTTGGATGAAAAGATTTATCTGCAGCAACCTCTAGCTTTAAAGCTGATTCAAAATCTGATAATGTATGTTTGTTGAAGAATCCTTGAATGGCTTGAAGCAATCTCTAAGATAGTGGTACAAAAGATTTGGTGCTTTTGTTTTATCTTTAGATTACATAAGAAATGAGTATGATCACTGTTTGTACTTTAAATCCCACATTGAAAACAATGTAGCATGTATTTGCTTTTATATGTGATGATATGCTTCTAATTAGTTCTTACATGAGTCAAATTAAGAAACTAAAGTACGATTTATTTTATGAATTTGATATGAAAGATCTAGAAAATGCAAAAAGAATTTTGGTGATGGGAATTGTATGAAATAAAAGAGATTCTAATTAAATATTCTTCGTGGAAACTATTTTATAATTAATAAGGATGATTGTCCTAAATCTAAAGAAGAATTTGCTGATATGGAACATATACCTACAATAATGTTTTTGGTGCAGTCATGTATGCTATGGTTTGTAGTAGACCTAATGTGACACATTTTATTAGTGTGCTAAGTAGATATAAGTCTCTTATCATATACGAGTGATAGTCAATCAGCTATTCACCTGTGCAAAAATCCTTTTTCCATGAAAGAACTAAGTGCACACTACAAGAAAAAGAGTCTATTGCAATGGGCGGAAAACATTGCCATATACCTTTACCAACATTCAGGTGCACGTTTTGTCCTTCGATGTTGCCGAAAACTAGATCTCTACGGTAACAAGCAATGTTCGTTGTGGAATACAAAAAGCGCATTGTCATTTTACCTTTTAGCAATGTCCTTAGAGATTTGACAATGTTCATTAGACCATTGTGGTAAAGGTTCTTTAACAACGTTTATTGTTCGTTGTCATCGTATTTTTAATGACATACAATCTCTCTTTAACAACGTTCATTGCTTGTTGTGTCATTTAGTTTTAACAACGTTCGCCTGACCGTTGTCGTTTTGTTTTAACAACGTGCTTCTGACCGTTGTCGTTTTGTTTTAACAACGTGGTTTTGACCGTTGTCGTTTCATTTTAACAACGTTCTCTTGACCATTGTCGTTTCACTTTAACAACATTGCCCTGCTCGTTGTTGTTTCATTTTAACAATATTTTATAGCTCGTTGTTGTTATTCTTTTTTAGCAACAGTGATACGTACGTTGTCGTTTCTTTCTTTATTTTTTTAAAAATATTTTTGACAACATTCACTTACACGTTATCAATATAAAACTCAATCTAATGGTTCAACGCTAAAATGAAATTTATACAAAATCAATGAAATATGAACAAGGTTGAAACAAAATTTTGAATTCCTTTTTTTCATTTCATTGAAAATATTTGAAAAATTAAGTACGTGTAAATTGAAAAGAATTAATGAAATAATCAAATTCGATGCTTTGATGGAACCAACATATCTAATTTTGGTATTGTCTACGCCTAACACTAGATTTGTTAAACATTATCCTTATACGGTGTAATATAGTTCACCAAACTCACCAAGGCTATCTATCAGTAAAGTGTACAAAAGAATCTCAGATCTAGAAATTGGTAGAAATAAATAGTACATAATTCCACTATTGTACCACTAAGATTTACTTGAACTGTCATCGTTATATTAGTTGCCACTTTAATTTTCAACTCATACAATTATTTACGTAAATAGTATAGATTGAGAACATTGTATTTTCGTCAAGAGCGATAACTTATTCAATAGTGGCCAATTAAAATAAATTAAATTATTCAATATGCTCAAGTATGAAAAATCTATTTGGATGATACTAAATTGTAATTAAATGCTTTTATATGTTTGGCCTAGTTATCCTAATTCCTTAACAATTGTGTAAAAACCCATAATTTTGATTATGGAAAACTGTATACACGTTCGTGTAACCTGACAACCTTTGATTGATTTGAGGAGTTTTAAGGTCCCAATCCCCCTATTTATGTGCAGGCTTCAATCAAAATTTTCATGTAAATTAAAACTGACAAATATATAGAAGATCTCAAGCGTCTTATCATATATAAATAAAAAACGACAGCTGAATTGACCAGATCAGTGATGTTGAGATTGAGTATCATGTGATTCTCCAAGATCTTGACGGGAAAGGGTTGTTCAGAATCAACGTTTATCGCGAACTTAAAATTTACCGAAATTGTCTTCACCAAGAGTCCTCCACAACTCATACTATCCTAATCACATTCCCTTCTTTTCCTTTGTCGAAACATTCATTTATTGGCATGTATAATCATTTTAAATTTCTCCATTTCAGTATCTATACTTACACATGAAGACACTAGACACTAAATAGATAACTAAATAACATTTTAATCACCCCACCATCCATCATTTCTTCAAGTAAATCAGAACTTTTAATCAAAACCAAACTTCTATTTTTTCATTTTTTTTCTCCTTCAATGGTTTCCCTTGCATATTGAAGTTAGCTCTGTAAATTAATTAAGCTTAATAACAAAATTCTTACATATATACCCAAAAAGTTTGATTTGCAGATTATTTGATCCAACATTGTAATCAATAAATGTTGAACTATGTAGAAAGGTTCAAGAAAATTCAAGCAAAAGCTCAACGTCATCGTTGATCCTACGGAATCTTTTTACTGTAGGACCTACAAATATACCCAAAAACATTAATACATCAATCAATTTTTCCATATTGTTGTTGCCCATTTAGATTTACATAGATGTCAAGTCAACGTGAATTCAAGCAAAAGTTCTGAGTAGTTAGTCCTCAATTCAATCATCAGAGAAAATATTGTATAACACCATATTGAATAACAAATACTTAATTCCACTCTAAACCCGAAAGAAAGCTTCCTTCAAACGAAAACAAAGATCGTAGACTTTTAATTAGGGTTCATCTTTAATTAAATGTCTAAAATTCGTGTTGTTATGAAGATTGAGACTACGTCCAGAAACTAATCTAAAATGGAATTGAAGTTTATGTGCCTTAACGTAAGGTGAAAAACACATATATCCACATCCATACATACAAAACCTAAAGGAAATATTCACTAATTTTATGAATAACATAACCGAACCTGATTTTTTCTAAATTTTGAAGAATAATGGATGAAATAAAATCAAAATCACGTGCCAGAAGAATCACGAACACGAACGACAAATCTCAGCAACAATGTTTAGATTTCAGAATGCTCGTAATCCTTCTTCCCAGCCCAAACTGTGCGGAAATCGAAATAAGAGGGTTTTCAATTAGATTTTGGGGTTAGCTTTAGGAAAGAGCAATAGGAGGTGATGGATACATGGCATATTTCAGGTTGGAGCCAAATAATTTAAGTTTTCGCATGTAGGGAATTTGTTAAATGGGTTCGTATTAATTGGGCTTTAGATCGTAAACATCAAGGGAAAACATTTTACAACGTGCAAAGAATGTTGTCAAATCAATTTATATATAAAAGTTTTCACAACAGACAAAGATGGTTGCAAAAGTGTTGTGTTAAATGTTTTAACAACGAGTGAGAAATGAGGAAATGGAATATACAGAAAGAAGAAATAAATTGCAGTGAATTCTGATGGGTATTTGATTGATCAAGATTAATTACAGAATCATAATATGTACACCTATTTATACACACTTACATATACATACGTAATGCATACTGATTGATATAATTACGGAACAAACAAACGTGATGGTCGGTATGAATCATTAAAACCATCGACAAGTGGCTTAGCTTCTAGTCTCTTCTAAATCATTATACATGTTTCCATTTCTTCATCCTTCTCCTTTATTGATTTGATCATTTGAGTCCTGAACTTCCTTTCTCTAACACCCCCTTCAAGTTGGAGTCAACTTCAATTACTCCAAGCTTGTCTCAAGATAATAATATCTGGAATTCATCGGTGGTTTAGTCAATATATCACCGTTTGATCTGCTGTGGAACATAACCCGATACCAATTGCTTAGTAAGGATTTTGTCTCGAACAAAATGTATATCAAGTTCTATGTGCTTGGTTCTTGCATGATAAATGGTTTGAGGCCAATGCACTTGCTCCCAAGTTATCACACCAGATTGTAGGAACTTGGTTTGTACAATACCAAGTTCTTGTAAAAGAGATGGAGTCTAAACAATTTCTGCAGTAGTATGAGCTAAGGTCCTATATTCTGCCTCAGTGCTTGATCTTGCCACAACTTGTTGTTTCTTTGAGCTCCAAGATATAAGATTACCACCCATATAAACACAGTAGCCTACAGTGGACTTCCTATCATCTGGACATGATGCCCAGTCAGCATCTCCATATGCAACAATGTTGAGATCTTGTGCTTCATGAATAATCAACCCCATATCAAGAGTTCCCTTTATATATCGAAATAGCCGTTTCAGTAGACTCCAGTGAGCATCAGTTGGATTTTGAAGGTATTGACTAACTCTATTAACAGCAAAAGAAATGTCTGGCCTTGTGTATGTCAAATATTGAAGTGCTCCTACTGCACTCTTGAACTGAGTTGGACTCTTCAAAGGTGTTCCTTCTTCTTTACTTACTAGTCTTCCAGCTGCCATAGGAGTAACATTAGGCTTCAGATTTTCATATCCAAACTTCTTCAGTATATCCATAGCATATCTCTTTTGCAACATATGAAGTCCAATTTCATCTCTATAGAATTCAATTCCCAGAAATTTCTTTAGATTTCCCATATCTTTTAAGGCAAAGGATACATTCAGCTTCTCAATTAACTTCTGTATTGTTGCTCTGCAATTTCCAGTCAGAATAATGTCATCAACATACACTAGCAAGTAAATTACCTGATCTTGTAATATCTGATAGAATATTGAGCTATCAGCTCTAGATTGTTTAGGACCCCACTGCAGAAGTGTCTCTTTCAGTGTATCATACCAAGCTCTGGGGCCTGTTTGAGTCCATATATGGCCTTGCTAACTTTGCAAACAAACGATGGTTCATCTTGATTTACAAATCCATGAGGCTGCTCCATATAAACTGTTTCTTCTAGCTTTCCATTCAGAAAAGCATTGTTAATATCTACCTGCCTGATCTCCCAACCTTTTGAAACTGCAATTGTGAGAATGATTTTTAAAGTTGGTGCTTTGGCTACTGGGCTAAAGGTTTCATAGTAGTCAACACCTGAAGTTTGTGAGAACCCTTTTGCCACTAGCCTAGCTTTATGTCTCTGAATTTCTCCATTCATACCAAATTTCAGTTTGTATACCCATTTGCATCCAATGACCTTCATTGTAGGTTCAGGAGGGACTAAGATCCATGTTTGATTTTTGATCAAAGCATCATATTCTTCCTTCATTGCTTTACACCACTTTTCACTTTTCAGTGCTTCATCCAAGCTACCTGGTTCTACTTCATCTGTACAATGTGAAACAACATTAGTCATATAGGCTTTTGGTTTTACAATTCCTACCTTTGATCTAGTAATCATAGGATGCCTGCATTTTTCTGTTTCCTGCTCAACTTCTGGCATTTCCACCCAGATGCTTATCCCGACTGAGATTCGGAGCATCGACATCTTGAATCTCCTGTCCAACCTCTTTGATCGTTCATCATTCAAACTTCCTTCCTATTCAAGTCTTTGAGAATGTTTATTAACCAATTCTTCACCATCTTCTATCACCTCCTTATTTTCAATGGAAGGTGCGTATGCGATTCATCATAGGATGCATCATATCAACTAAATCTAAATTTGGTTTGTAAGAATTGAGTTCAAGTGGAAGATGATGAAGAGTTGTAGGTGACCATTTAGTTTGTTGTGTTTTCTTGAGGAAACCTTCTTTGAAAGGAAAAACATTTTCATCAAAAACTACATGTCTGGAAATGTAAGTTCTGCCACTAGAGCTTAAGCACTTGAATCCTTTGTGTGATGCACTAGGTCCTAGATACACACATCTTTGGGTATGAAAGTCAAATTTGTGTTTTTGGTATGGTCTTAGACATGGATAACAAGCACAACCAAAAACTTTGAGAAGATTGTAGTCTGTGGTATGTTTGAACAAGAGTTCATATGGTGATTTCTGTTGAAAGAGTAGTTTTGGTATTCTGTTAATGAGATGTGTTGTAGTGAGGAATGCTTCCCACCAATAATACAATGGCATATGTGCTTGAGCTAACAAGGTTAGACTCGTTTCATTTATGTGTCTATGTTTCCTTTCAGCTCTCCCATTTTGGGCAGATGTATGAGGGCAAGAATATCTGAGGTCAATGCCTGATTCAACAGCTATTTTGTTAAGGCTTTTGTACTCACCTCCTATATTAGATTGTAATGCTTTGATTTTCCTCTCAAATTGGTTTTCAACTAACTTCTTAAATTGGATAAAGTAATGTAACACTTCAGATTTATGTTTTAAAGGATAGATCCATGTGTATCTAGTGCAGTCATCAACAAATAATACATAGTACTTAAACCCTGAGGTAGAGACTATAGGAGCTGGTCCCCAAACATCTGTATGGATCAGATCAAGTGGCATTTGAGCATGAGAAGATGATAGCTTGAAGGGTAATGCATGTGATTTTCCAAACTGGCATGCTTCACAGAAAGACAAATTTTTATTGCTGATAGTTTTGAATTTATTACAAGACAACCTTAACACCTGTTGTAGTACAGAAGCAGGGGGATGGCCTAATCTCCTGTGCCAGGTTTTAAGATCTGAATCTAGACAACTATCACTAATAGATTTAGTAGGCTGGTTTATGCTGGTATTGAGAAGAGTATGACTGAATTTGGGCTGATGATAGATGGCTGATCTTGAGCTTGAGTTGTGGGTAGACAAATTTAGTTGATACAATCCATCCTCAAGTTTTCCCTGCACTAGAGCCTTCCTTGTTGGTAGATCCTTCACAACACAGCCATTAGGGAAAAATTCAACAGATACATTGTTATCATCAGTTAACTTAGATACACTTATGAGGTTTTTCTTGATTTTAGGTACATGCGACAATTTCTTGTAATCAATGTTCTATCGTAAATCAACATCAAATTTTTTGAACCAATATGAGATATTTGCAAAGGAATTACCATTACCTACTACCATCTTTTTTTACCTCCATACTCCTTTGCTTGATCAACATTCTTCTCATCTGTGGTAACATGATGATCGGCTCGAGAATCGGCATACCATGCTTGATCTTCCACTGAACTTGGGCTTGCGGTATAGTGCGGAAGGATTTGAGCTACGGTTATGATCGATTGGCCTTTTTCCCATATATTTCTCATTAAACTGTTATAGCACCGAGCGGCGATGTGATTGCTCAAACCACATATCCGGACGGGGATGTCTTACTTCATTGGATATTCCAAATCTCGCTTTCTTTGCCTCTTGTTACGCCTCAAGTTTGAATTTATTCCACCTCTATTTCCTCTTCCATTATAAGAGTTAGTACTCTGTGGACTGCCATGTATCAAATTGATTGATCCAAAGTTTCTCCGCACTTGATTAAGATATTCCAGTCTGCTTTCAAAGGTCATGAGTGTGGAAGACAGCTCATGCCAAGTCACTTGATCTCTGTTATTCACTTGTACTACAATGGGAGTGTATTCTTCATCAAGTCCAGCTAGAACTTGGGTTACTAGATCAACATGATCAATCTTCTTTCCAGCTATTTCAAGATTATCAGCAAGCTGTTTGACAGTGCTGATGTACTGATCCATAGTCATGGACCCTTTTCTGATTCTCTGCAATTCAGCTGTGAGAAAAGTCACTCTAGACCTATTGAGGATTCCATAATTTTTATTTATGGCTTTCCAAAGCTCACTTGAGCTACTACAACCCATGACACGCATCACAATCTCTGGTGTCATGGAGGAGTACATCCACCCCATTAGAAGTTGATCAACAGATATCCACTTGGAGTATTCTGGATTTGGAATCATCTCCATAGTTGTACTAATCTCAGGAGTGATTTGAGAATTGATGAATTGAGGAGGACATACCTTGCTGCCCAGAAGATATCCTTCTAAACCATGGCCCCTTACAATAGGCATTATGATATTTTTCCATAAGTGAAAATTGTCTTTGTCCAATTTAACTGATGCTGCTTGAGTCAGATTCATACTGAAGGGAGCGAGATTACTCATATGAACTGGAGTTTGATTCATGGAGTTAGAATCAGAATTTTGTGATTGATTACTGAGGTTGAAGTCTGCCATTGTGGCTCTGATACCAAGTGAGAAATGAGGAAACGGAATATACAGAAAGAAGAAATAAATTGCAGTGAATTCTGATGGGTATTTGATTGATCAAGATTAATTACAGAATCAGAATATGTACACCTATTTATACACACTTACATATACATACAAAATGCATACAGATTGATATAATTACAGAACAAACAAACGTGATGGCTGGTATGAATCTGTTAAAACCATCAGCAAGTGGCTTAGGTTCTAGTCTCTTCTAAATCTGTTATACATGTTTCCATTTCTTCATCTTTCTCCTTTATTGATTTGATCATTTGAGTCCCTGAACTTCCTTTCTCTAACACAACGTGCACAACGTTGCCAAATTCTTTTATATATAAAAGTTTCGGCAAGAGGCAGAGACCATTGCTAAAGTGTTGTGGTAAATATTTTAACAACGTGTAGAGAACGTTGCTAAATACTATGTTATTTAGCAACAGTCAATGCCTGTTGTTGAATAAGGAAATATATTATTATTTTGACAACGGACACTGACTTGCAAATGTATACATTGGCAACATTCATTTAAATATTGTTGCCAAATGTCAATTGAATTAACCAATTGCAACAAACATTTGATGACTATTGCCATAAACCCGTTTTAGCAACATGCTATTAATGAATGTTGTCGTTGAGATGTTGCAAAATGCTCTTTTTGTTGTAGTGGCATAGATGTTAAAATTCATTTTGTTAGGGATGTTATGTCAAAAGAGTAAGTTAAATTGGAAAAGATTCCCTCCCAATATAATCCAATAGACATGGGAACAAAAATCTTACCTTTAAGTAAGTTTGAAAGTTGTTTAAGTATTTCAAACTTGAATGCAAATTAGTTAAGCTCATAATTATTTCTTTTTGGATTTTTGTTTTGAGCTTATTTACTAATATTTTTTTAAGTGGACGTAGAAGAAGCAATGAAACTTTAAGTTGAAAAGGCAATGTGCATTAGCAGCTATCAAGGATGTCAATGACTCGTATCAAGATAGACATGGTAAATTCCATGATCCAATGTCATTAAGCTGAAGTTGTTTTTACTGTTGATAAAACGTGAAAGAGAAACTTGCCTTAAATTATTATTAATATTTAAATTAAAAATAAAATTAATATTATTATAATAATAAATAATTTTTATAAATGGGAAAATCTACATAGACGACAATTACGCTACATTAGCGACGATATGTGGTTGCTAAAGATAAATACACGCGACGACAATAATCGACATGTATCCAATATTAGTGATGGCATTATCTTGGCATTTTCTTAAGAAATAGAGACGACATGTCGTCGGAATAAATAACCAAGATATACGACATCCTTGACCTTTATAATGAAAAGAAAACAAGTTAAATATGAAACATCTTTATTATTCTTATCAACCTATACGAGGACCATGATGATGTTGTGTATAGCGTACTCGTCAAGCTCATCAATGTGCACTTGCCATCCTCGTTGATCTCGTCAAGGTTGACAAGCTCAACGAGAATAATGATGGTTATTTTTAATAAAGTTAACTTTGTTGACGGATGAAAATAAAGATTGTTCATGATGATCTAGCTCAAATTATAAACAAATTCATTGAACAACAATTTTGTAGCACTATTTGTTTAGAATTAATTAAATTACAGAAAATAAAAAAAATGGAAAATGTTTTTGTCAAGTGGATCAATATTATAACTCATGAGTTACATTAGCATTAAATTATTTCGAAACGGACAACTTAAAATTCTGAAATAAAAATATCTAGTTAGTTGTTACTCATAAATAAATTAAATTAGAACACAAACGCTTTAGATATTAAAAACTAGCTCTCAAATATAAATAGCCCAAGTTTAGAAGCATCTCTCAACAAATCCATTTTATAATCTTCCAAGTATATCTCCAAAAACATAGATCACATAAACATTATGGTGTTTCAATCAGCAGTTGTAAAGGGAGCTTTGGTATTATTTATGGTAGCATGCATGGTGACATCTGCCGTGTCGAGTTCAAGTCATGTTGGGACAGCGCAGCCAAAATTATCGCAGGTTGCGGCAATCTCAGAGGTAGCACTGGCAGTTGAGGGGTTTCTGCCATGCTTGAAAGCTCTAAAAGGTATCGAAGGTTGCTCAGTGAATATTTTAAAAGCAGTGTTTGGACTTTCCCTCAACGATTCATGCTGCCAAGTTGTGAATCAGATAGCTAAAAACTGCTTGCCGAAAGGGTTTCCTTTATCTCAGTTGTTTTTGCCAGTCGTTCTAGAAAACTGCATTAATGTCCCTGCACCACCAGCTAGCAGTTGAACTATATATATCTGAAGGGTTTAGGGATGATTTGTGCATGGTTTGTTTAATTTTGCAGAATCTGAAGGATTACATTAAATCTTATAGGGGAGAAAAAAAAATTGAAAAATTTGTGGGCACTGTGATCGTGATGTTAATTTTGTTTTAGCCATTAGGTTAATAAGAGCATTTTGCAGCTTCAATCAAGAAATTTTACAAATTTTAGGGAATATCTTTTCATCATTTTGTAGGATTTTAGTTAATAAAATTTTACTTTATTATTCATTAATGTTATGTTCCACATGTTGTATTAAACAACATTGAAATGTTTCAAAAAGGAAAAGAAATTAATATCGTATTAATTGTGTGGTGTTGCTAATCTTTCATCCCAAACACATTCAAAGAAATTAATATCGTATAGTGTGATGTTGCTAATATTTTTTAACTCTTCATCTTATCCTTCGCAGATCGATATATTTTGGCACAAGTTAAAATTCGGCAAAATAACTAGCAA